>VZSE01013631.1:4670573-5011623 GCA_013398275.1 Promerops cafer | reverse complement strand
AGCAGACCGGGGCGGGGCGGGGGGGAAGGTGATGCATGCGGGGAAGGCTCTGGCCCCCGGGACTGGGAATCGTGGGCCAGGTTTTAGGCGGAGGGAAAGGCGCCGAGCAGGCCCGACAGTCTCCTCCGCTATTGAGCGTTGCAGAGGGGAGGGGATGAGGGGGGCGGGCAAGGCGCTGTGAAAGCCTGAAACTGAAGCAGGGCCCTGCTGCCTGGGGGTGCTGTGTCTGTCTGCGCTCCCGTCTTTTAATTGGCATCATGTGGGGGAGCGGGCGGGGTGGTGACAGCTGCGACAGGCGGGACGCATCCCGGCAGAGAGCTCAGCCCCGCGTGTCTCCGCGCAGCCCCGCACCGTAGCCTCGGCCGGCGGGCGGGAGGCCGAGAGGGAGGCGCCGGGGGCCGGGGGGCGCAGGGGAAGCCCCTTCCCTCGCCCCATCACTGGACTGACCTCCCGGCGGTTTCTTAGCCACGAAGGGCTCCGCTTCCCTCGCCCCGCTGCTCTCCGCGGCAGCCCGGGGAGAGGACAGTCCGGAGGGTCCCCCACCGCTCCCCCTGCCCTCCCCTTCCCCTGGAAGCCGTACAAAGAGGTGGCTGGCAGAGATACTTGTTCACCGTCTTCGTTGGCATAGATGGTCTGTTGCAGTGCTAAGGGAAAGCTAAACTGCTCCAATCCATTGATAAAAAAGCCAACGTGTAGCCAGAGAGAAAAATGGGCAAAGGGCAAACCAGCAACAACATAAAACTGTGCAGTTACAGAGGTGTTCATTGCCTTAAAGCCGAGGAGAATGCTTCTGTAGGCCTGCTCTTCACCAGAGCTAAGAGAGATGAAATTTAAAATTCTAGTTTTGTGAACAACACACCTCCTCTCACCTGTGAGTGTGTCAGGAGAGCAGGACCAGCATTTATGTCAAGCTGGTGTCCTGCACCATTCAGCGTGGTCTGGGTTGGATCATGTAGAAGAAAGTGTGTGAAGGGCTGATGTGGACATATAAGGAATAAATAGCTTTCCTGAAACTTTCTTCCTATCTTTGTGAAGGAATGGGTCTTTGCGTTGAAGTGTTTTTATTAAAGAAAATGCTCAGTGAGAAGAAATTCAGCACCGCATGTGCTGAGTTATTTCCTCTCTACCTCTCTTCCCTTCCACTTTTTTAGCTATAAATAGGGCCCTAGCTTTCAAAGTTTGGAGTTGTCCTGATTTTCATTTGATGCAGCCTCATTTTGAAGAGGATTATCTATTTTAATATCTAGTTCAGGTCCGAAGTACTATCTGTATATTATAGAAACTATACAGTGAAAATATGCACAGAACTGTGGGACGAATGCAATTCTTAAACTGACAAGACTTCTGTAAGACTGTATGCTTGGCCCCAGATAATCTCCTGAAGGACTTAATATGGTACATAAAACTTGCTGTGAGTGGGCTTTTGAGTATTTCAAATGAAGAAGTCTCTATTCTGATCTCAAATATGTGGATGTGCTTTGCCAAGTACCTTAAATTAATTTTCTGCACTTATGATAGGATGTGACAGTGCCTTTTTTGTTCTTTTGATGCACTAAGCAGCATGCATTCAAATATTTGAAACGATGTCAGCAATTAAAGACTACATTTGGACTGATATGAAAAATGCCAGACTCACTAACTTAGCTATAGTAGTGTCTAATACACACTTAATGTAAGATTTAAAATCAGTTAAAATTGCTTGGTAACATGTATCAAGTAATATGATATTTTGGTAAAAGCTTTAGAGAAAAAGCCTTACTAAGAAAACTGAAAGTATTGCATGTCCAGATATAATGGGAATTTTAAAATTGTTTCAATGGATCAATTGTATCTGAGATACTACATGTACCAGATAAACGGCGTGCTGCCACTTTATATTACTTAAATAATTACATAATTGCAAAATATTTCCTCCCAGTATTTTTTATTTGTGCATATGTAGAGAATAATTTAAAATGCACAGGCCTTAAAAAAAAGTTATCAAAACAATAATACTGTTGTGTTTGTAGTGCTGAATAATACATAAGGTAATGATCAATACTCCCTTACAGGGAATACTTTTCATCTTTACATTAGCTTGGCTATAAATTTTCCCTATTGGCTTCAACTTGTGCTATGTTAGATCTATGTGATTCATGCCTGCTATTGATTAGTGCAAAACTATTTTGTGGGAGATGCCAAATTAATTGTTAAAAAAAGCCACGAAAGTGCTTTTTTATTGGCCACGTGAGACTCAACACACACTATACTGTTATTTCATTATTTCATGTACATACAGTTTCAAATAAGCTTTAAAAATAGTTATGCAGTGTGCTTAGACATGAAAATTCACATAATATATTGAAAATGCTACTCTGGGCAGGACATTCTTTATTTTGTGACTCAGAAAGTAGCGTAACAGAGCAGAATGTTTCTGAATGTTGCTGGATAACTTCCTGTGAGATCATTACAGTCTTAGATGAGCACTCCCAAATAGGAAGAAATTTCCATTTTTTAACACAAGATTCCTAGGCTTATGCCAGGTTTCACCAGCAGCATCCTCATTGAAGAGGTAAGCAATTTGCAGGGAAGGCTACCAGAAAATCCCCAAATCCTCAGAACCAGATGAGCCAATACTTGATACAGATACTTGTACTGTGCACATGGATCCTGAGCCTTGGAGATTTGCAGAAGCAGTGCTTCTCTGCAAAGTATTGTTATTTCTAAGTGAACAAATGTCTCTGTAAGCTTGCTGTTATTTGCATGGGAAAACTTAATCATGTACACACTATTACACTTAGGTGTAGGATGTTTTAATGTCTGAATTTTAGATGAGTAAATAATAACACATCAGAGAGAATGGTTACTATCTAAACAGAAATGCATGACACTGGACTATACTAAGGATTTTCATTTCTCAAGCCTCTGGAAGATCATACTGTGAGTAAATCTTTCCCTGTATTCCTGATTCATTGATGTCTGAAAGGAGATCTTTTGGTTCCATGTGTAACATTGCTTTATTTCACAATTCTGATTCAAATGTAATTTTTCCAAATTTATTTTGCAAGACAAGTTTCATAGGTTCCTCATTCCTGCTAATTTTGGCAATCTAAAAACTTTTTTTTTCTCTGAATGTATTATCTGTTGTGCAAATCAGAATAACTGAGCTTAAGATATGTGTTTAGGAATGATGAGAAAGGTTGAGAGCAATCTTTTAATTTGATACTTTAATGCTATCTGCAATGCATCATTCTAACAAAGACCCAAAGTACTTGAAGTATTGTATATTAATTTGTCCTCATCTTCTTTCAAACTCAGAAAATGGGAAAAAAGCCTTGAAAATAGCTGCTTGACACTCAGGGATAAGTCATATCTGGGAGAAAAGATCTTTCAGTTGAAACAATACATACATTGTTTGTTTTTTCCTTCTTTTCATAGGTATACTGGAATTTATCAGTATAGCAGTGGGCTTGGTCAGCATCCGAGGAGTCGACAGTGGACTTTACCTTGGAATGAATGAGAAAGGGGAACTGTATGGCTCGGTGAGTTCCTGCTAGCCTTGGGCAGTAATGATCCTTACATTCTGTGGGGCAAACACTTGCTAGCTCCTACAAGCTCCCATTGCACTATGTGTGTGTGCTGCATGAGCTCTCTTTCTGCTCTGAATATCTTGCAATTTAATTCAAAACAAGACCCTGTGGGTGACATAATGAATGTGGGAGAGGGAAAAGGTGACAAAATCAGGAATGGGTAATAATGCAGACGAATGGCAATTTAGATACAAACAATAGAGCCTGATGGCCAGAGCTGGTCACTGAAGGCTAAAGGACGTACTATAAGATTTGTAAATGTCTCCTGTCAGTAGAAACCTAAATCAAGACAAAGTGGGTTCCTTTTGTGTGTAGGCAGAGAGCTTTCTAGGAATTGACAAAATAAGGTAGAGGCGGAGGGAAAGGGTGGCATATGTGGATGAGAGAATGAGAAACAAGAGTGTGACAGAAGTTATAAAAAGTATAGGAATGAGGGCAAGAGGCTTGGTGGTCTTGTCCTGAAAGTTTTGCTGGTGCTCCCTGAGGGGTGGCAGCAGGAGTGAGTAACGGGTGTGAGGGAGGAGTAAAACTTGGTATTTTAGATGTGGGAGTTTGCCAGCCTACCTGCAGCTGATGGCTGACTGTTCTTGGCAACATGGGCTGTCTTCCAGCAGAGCAGAGAGTGTGTGTGTGTGTGTGTGTGTGTGTGTGCAAGTGTCTGTATGACGTGGCTCTTACCTGGGAATATTTGAAGCATCTGATGTACAACGGGCTTCATACCCTGGGTAGATCGTGGGCAGGTTCATCTGAAATTTGGCAGATAACTCCCCAGATGGTAGAAGGCAACCTCTTCTAGCAGTAAAATATCAACCTCCAAAGCTTACAAGGACTAGAGAACTAATTGTATTTGAGAAAGAGGTTGGCAGGATTGAAGGGTGAGTATCTGAAGTGAAGCTGTGCATTCACAAGGGTACATTAGAAGCAGAGGAGAAGGTTACAATGGTCCATTGATAGTGTAAATGTGGAAGAGAAACACTCAAAAAGAAGTTAAAGTGATAGAGAAGGACTTTGAATGTAATTGAAGATACCTGTGTCACAGGGGAGTAGCCCAGTGACACAGGTAAGAGGGAAAAGGGTGGGGATGGCAGTGAGAGTAGGAGAAAACATGAGATGATGGTTGTGAGTGGGCAGGTGAAAACAGAAGGGGTAAGAGGGAAGTCCTGCTTCCATGTATATTATCCATGTAGGAGAGTGAGCTAGTGAAACCAGGAAAGTCCAGCAGAAGTGTTTCCATAAGGGTGTCCAGGTTCACTGACCTGTTTCTAGTAAAACTTTGTGTGAGAGAGATGAAGAGGATGATCTTCTGAGCAAAGAGCGAGCCAGGTGAGGAAGCTGGAAGATACAGATAATGACAGTTTATGTGGGAGGTGGTAAAATGAGGGGCAAGGCTGGGATGAAGGATGGGTGGACATGGGAGAAGGGGAGATGCAGAGATTGGGAGAGCCAGTGAGTGGGAAAGGCCAGAGAAAAGGGATTTAGCATAAATGTCAATATGGAGGAGGTAAAGTTTGGAAGGATGGAGAAGGAGTGAAAAAGGAATGGATGCAATGACAGATGTAAACCAGTTGCCTGTGAGGAGTAAGTTGTCATAAGTCGCAATCCATGTGAGCTGATAAATGTGGTAAAGAACTAGCAAAGTACATGAGGTTCAGCTAGGCAGCAAAAAGGCAGAACAACAACAATAATATGAATCAGTAATGTTGATAATCATCAGTAAGAGTAATTGTTTAAACATATAAACATAGTGAATCAGTTACTCTGCATTTCAGATATTCTAAGACAGGAAATGTGGTTATTGATAGAGCTTAAATGCATAGACTTGGGAAAGCAAATGTTACATCACTTTCCTGTGCAATCTATGTTTTGTATTTGCAATATGTTGGACTGTCAGAGTGAATTACTCAAGACATTCTTTGCTGAAGAAATATGCAGAAGAAATTCTTTGTAAATTAGTAAGCTCACTGCATTTATAAAATAGTTGTTCCATGAACGGCAGTTCTAAGGGAGCCTGCTTTCCTAAGGAGTTGTGTCTCACAGTACAAGACATGGGTCTCTCTGACATTCTGTCCCTGCAGTAGCACAAATTTATCAGCCTTTTGTGTTTCTTGTATGGAGAAAGAGACAGTAATAGCTGTCCATGCTCACCAGAATGTCAGTTTGCAGAGATTACATAGCTCACCACTCCCAAGTGGGACGTGCAAATGATTTCACTTCTTTATCCTGCCTCTGATTAGTTGCAAAACTGATAGGAACTTAATTTTCTTGAAGACCTTTGACTCCTGATTGAAACTGGTTGACAAGCTAAGGAACGGGAGACAAGCAGGCAAATGGATGTACAGTATAATTGGATAACCTCTTTTTCCTAAGAAATGACACTAAAAATATGAAGCTATTCATAATGGAGAACTAGAAATCTCTGAGGCTAGAATGCAAAGTTCAGGTTAAAATCTGATGGATGATATGGCTTATTGTCAGCCTCCAGAGATGGGACATACTAAAGAGTGATGGTAATTGAATTACTTTACTTCCAATGAAATATAACCTCTAATGGCTACTCAGTGTGATGATGCTTTAAAGCCTTGTCAACACTAGCAATCCTAGTGCCTATATTTCAGCAACTGTCAGCTCTCTTAGAAACACTGAGATAAGCAGACCTTAGAGTAGATTTTTGTGTAGAATTGGCTAGACATTTTTAAGTGACAGTGTTTTGCTTTTGGTTTTGGTCAAAAAATGCAATTAATTGAAAATGAAGTTCTCTGATGGGAATAAATTTTCAGCTTGAACCAAAAGCAAGGCACAACCCAGCACAGAATTATCTCTCTGGCAAAGTAGATGATCAGGTTAAATGAGATTAGTTTTGAGAATGATATGTGGTAGACTGTGAAAAACTTAAATCTGTTTTTCACCTGCATTAAGCAGAGCAATCTCTTTGGCTGAACTGTTCTGTAGCACCAGTAAGTTGTCCTTGTGCTGCTGTGCTGTGAGGTGTATCCCTCTGTCTTGGTTTCTTCCCTAAGGGCTGTGAACAGCACCAGCTTTTTCACAGAGCAGGTACACTTATGGCACTGTGGCTGTGTTTCCTAAGATGGGAAACTCACACACAACTGAGTAGCAGCCTAAGAAATACTTAGCCTTGCTCGACATCAGCATTGGGGATCTAAGTAGGTGCTTAGATTCACAGCTTGTGAGGCATTCAGTACTTGACACTATTGGAATAGATGCCCTGCATCTGACACTGTCATATTTATATTCTAATTACTGCATGAAAAATACATTAGGCATGAACCAAATCAGTGACCTAAAAGACTTCTATCCTTCTATCTTTGTGTTTGAAACATTTGACACAGGAGGATTTTTTTCCCAGCATAATTGTGGTGCCACTGGAGTTTGGACATATGGCAAAGCAGAGCAGCCAGGGTGGGTGATTGCTGCCAGTTTTCATGAAAGACAACAGTAAGGGCAGTGTCAGCATATCTTGATCCAGACACCTTTCTCTTGGCCTTCTCAAAGTTCTGCTTTCCTCATAAATTAGCTGCCTGACAAACTCTTCCCACCTCCCCACTCTCACAGGGGGCAGTTCCTGCTGCATTTTCTGGTCAGAAGAGCACAGTGCCTCTCATGCTACTTTCAGGCAGATGTGTAACATAATGTGGCTGTTCTCAAGGTCCTCCTCATGCCATGGATTTAGGCAGAGAAAGCTGAAAATACATGCACATGGTGCTGCAGAGAAACCATTGGTATCTACCTAACAGTGACTCGGAGACTGGTTAGTGACAGCAGCTTTCCCTCCTGTCTCATCTGTCCCTGCTTTCCCTTTACCTCGCTTTTCCCTGGCAGCTATGACTCATCATGTTTCACAGCAGCTACTGTGCATGTCACTGGAAAGGAGGGAAAAATGCAAACTACAGATAGGACCCAGAGGGTGTTGAGACAAGACATGAAGACCTTTTCCTTCCCAAGTGCCAAACAGCTCTTGCTAACATGTCTGGCAAGGACATTAGCAAATGTGTCTTAGCTGTGTTCCTCAGGGCCATGCCATGGCGGGAGGGACAGAAGGAGGGAAGTCTTTCTGTTCAGTCCCACAACCTTCATGCTTTTGTAGGCTGTCCCCTTTGTCATGCTGCCCTTGGGAATATTAGCAGCTGCCACCCATGTGGCAGGCCGTGATGTGTCCCTACACCATGGGGTGCCCATCATTCCCACTGCAGGCTTTCCTCTGAAGGAGTTCTGTGCTATCTCAAGCACAGACTAAGCAGGAACATGGGACACCCTTGCCTCAGCTGTCCTGGTTGTCCCGGGCTTTTCTGCAGTAGAGAGCTGCGCTGCATCCCACTGCTGGCATCCCCACCTCAGTGATCTCCCACAGACATGAACCTGCCCCATTCCTCTTCTCAGACTGGATATAAAGAAAAAATTTTTAGTGGTGGGTGTGGTGAGGCACAGGAACAGGTTGCCAAGAGATGCTGTAGATGCCCCATTGCTAAAAACACTCAAAGTCCAGTTGGACTGGGCTCTGAGCAACCTGTTGTAGTTGAAGATGTGATTTGCAGGGGGTTGGACTAAATGAGGTTTAAAGATCCTTTTCAACCCAAACCATTCTGTGAAATGCTGGTGCATCCACTGCTCTTTGTGCCCTTGGCAGCTGGCAAAAGAGAGCTCAGGTTGGGTGCTCAGGAGGAGTACGAGTAGTTGGAAGATCTGGAGCAGCTACCAGGAAAACTGTGCAGGTGGGCAGAGGAAGGCAGGAGTGGAGATGGTGGAGTTGTTGAGGAAGGGGGAAAGAGTGCTTGGAAGGAGAGCTCAGGGGAGCATACAGAGAGAAGCTTCATTTACTCACAGAGCAGCTGGGACAGAGCTGAAAAGCTCAGATCAGGAGCCAGGGAGGGAAGCTCCACACCTCTGGGTTGCAGACTTATAGGGTGTGTGCTGTAAGGTGAGATGTAGGAACGCTTTTAACAGGGTCATAAATTGCTGTCCTTCAAAAAGTGAACTGAAAGCTTGATCTGGGAGACTAAACTTGCCTTTTGCTCCTAAAACACTGGGGAGAGGGTGGAGGAGGAGGAGGAGAGAGAGAGCGTACCGTCCTTGAAGAAACATGTTTTCCCAGTAAGTGTGCAGGGAGGTGACGATATGCCTCTTTATTGTCCCAGCAGGGCTGCACCTGCAGTGTTTTATGCTTTTGTTTGGGTCCCCAAAGTCCTGGAAGGGCTATGAAGCTACAAAGACTGGTGAACAGAAATTTTTTCTGACAAAAAAGGGACAATTTGTCATAGTTTACTGAAAATTGCTTGGTGTAGGCAAGGATTTCTTTGGCTGCATTCTAAAAATATCTTTTATGTTCCTGCGCAAATAAAGGAAGGGAATTGTTCAGCCCTTCAAATGGTAGGTCAAGGTGCACGGAAACAGCATGAAGAAAAAAGCAGGTTGAAAGTGCATGTTGTTAACAGCATTTGAGCCAAGTTATATAATTACTACAGGTATCTAAGAACTGGATAAATAAATAAATTACCCTCCAATACCATCACACTTTCCTTTTAAATACCTCTGATCTAAAATGATTCCATGTTTCAGACTGATTTTATTTTTTATAATAATCTGGATTATCTGTTCTCAGTGTCCAGGTACCACAATTGAGGTGAGCCTGGAAACAGGACAGTTTCAGTGCACAATTTTTGGAAGGAGAATTAAAAGCAATTTCCTTGAGTGAAGGCAGAGACTTCTAGGTTGAGAGTGGTCAAATCCCAGGAGGGATAATGGCTGTGGCACCTGATTTAATGCCCTTCTGCTTGTGTTATTATTATTATTTACAATAATAAAGTGCCTTCTGGTAAATGGTATAAATGGAGAGACAGAGGGCTATTCCTATGGCAGCTGACTTGGAAGGAGTGGTCAGGCTTTCTGCATGAGCAGCTTTGCTCAGGAAAACCTGGCACTGACATCATCAAAAACCTGATGGTGTCTTTTACTGACGACAGTGACTTGTGTCTCCCTTGGTAAGCCTGCTTTAAGCAGGAGACTACAAGAAGCAGGCCTGTAGTTAATTTGATGGGCAAACTCAAAAAGGTGATTATGGCTCTGACAGTGAAGGAAACGTGAAACTTTGTCAGAGATCCTGTGGAAATGGTATCCCAGCAAGGGTGAAACTGCGTGTAAGGATTTGAAGATTCTGAGCGCTTGGCAGAGGGTCTGCAGAGAATGGGAGAATGGCAGGTTGCAGAAAAGACTGTGTTTTAGAGATGTAGAAGCATAGGGATAAAATGGAAATTGCTGCAATGAAGCTGATTTGGGCCCTGAAATGTGTACTGAAACTTTTATAACGTGAAAAGTTTTAAAGCTATATACCTGGAAAGGCACCAGAAGGCTTTACCAACATGGTGTATTCAGGCAGGAATGTAAATGCGGTACAGTCTGAATGTGGATGCTAACTGGGCTAGCCCTGTTTCTGATGAACTCCTTTCGGTGGTAACATGGGTCCAGGGAGCTCCCTGTTGTGGGATGAACAAAGGGAGCAGGGGCAGCCAATACTGCTGCTGAAAGAAGTGGCTGTTTTCCCTCCAACCATCCATCCTCTCCCTTTTGCTGGCACAAGTGTTTCTTTGCTGCCTGGGGAATTGAAGCAGGAAACTGGAAAACAAATCTGGCCAAGCAAAAGGGCTTCAGCCACAGTGGTTCCCTCCCAGGTCCCACTGGAAGGTGCAGCACAAAGGTGGGAGCAAGCCCTGGGTGAGGGAGTGTTTGCTTCCCTCTGAGGCAATGCAGGTGTTTTCCAGCCTCGACTGTGGGTGTACTCAGGCTGTGTGGTTTGTGTTTGGCTGGAGGGCTGTCAGTCTGGCTTGGGATGTGCTTGGGACGTTAGGAATATCCTTTTAAATGAAAGGGTAGAGGAAGTACATTCACGATGAGTTTACTGAAGCAGGATAAATAGTTTCAGGCAAGTGTAGTATTTTGTTTTTGGTAGGAATATATTTTTCTAGAAATGAAAAATTATGCTAATCTGCTGGGCTGTGTTAGGTATGACTACAGAAGAGAGTGTTTGTTACAGTGGGTAGAATGAGTGTTATTAGAAGACTTGTATGATAGATGGTGAAAACTCTGAAGAGAAGACAGCAATGGGGAGTGCTGAAAGGTATTACATCAGAGTGAAGCTATTAGAGGAGTTTTTATGGATTGGTCCCTGGATGGATTTTATTCCCTGGTTTTATTAGGGACATTAAACATCTCGTCATAAAAAGGTAGTGGTATGTTATTGAAATTTTTTGCAAAGCTGGGAAATATTTCCAGCACAGGAAGCAACCTCACAGAAGGGCCTTAGTGACCTAAAGTGCCTAAAATGTTTACATGTGAGGAGAGCTCTATCAGTGCCACTCCATACAACACTAGGAGGATCCAGTCTAAATGCAAAATGCAGTTAGTCACTGTGTTAAAGAAGATGAATTGAAACCAGAACAGATGAAGAAAGAGCATAATGGGATGATCAGAGGGATGAAAAGACTGTCAAATTATAGACTCTAAAGATCTTGACTTATTTAGCCTGCAGAATGAAAACTGAGAGGGTATGCTCTTGCTCTCTGTAAATACTTTGAGGTGTAACACCAGGGAGGAAAAAAAGTCCTTGAAAAAGAGTGCAAGAATGAATTGGTTTGAATAGGTCACAAGAAAGCTTAGGCTGCATAATGAGGAAGATTCAGGCTGTGGGGAAATGGGATTTTGAGCTGGTCAGAGAGATTTTTGCAGGGAGGTGGAGATGAGACATAGATGCTTTCTCTGCACTGTACAGTAGGAAACAGCTTTGTGACTGTGGACACTTCCTTTGTGGAGGGTATAGGTCTGAGAAAAGTCCATATACTTGAGTTACCTCATCTACTTCACCCTTGCAGATAAGCCCTCTTAGAATTTGGATGGGCAGTTTTGAAACTGAAAGCTGGGTACTGTTAAATGGTGTTCCCCACAAGTACCAGCATGGGGAGTGAGGCAGGAACTGCAACCCACTCAGTAAGATATGAAGAACTCTGTAGAAAAAAAAGGTCTTTTGAGACGTGGGTACTGGTGTAGGAAAAATTGATAGGTCAGTACACTTGACACAGGTAATATGGGAGAAAGCTTTGTGAGAAACTGCAACTATTGTGGTTGTTTGTAAACTATGGCTTCAGTCTTTTTAAAATCAGAATTTCATAGACTATAACACTGGTACCAAAGAGGGACACTTACAAGTAGTGTTCTGTGAGATAGATACTACACTTTTCCTCAAGTCTATGGTCCTCCTCAGAGGACTTAATTTCAAATGCTACCCAGGTCTGAAGATAATTTTTTGTGGGAGAAAACCCTCAGTGATGTCCTTGCCTTGGTCTGCAATTCTATGTTGATCTTGGATTCTCACTACATGTTTGGGACAGGAAAGTATGAGTAACTTCTATATAAATTATGTGTGTGTGTGTATGTGTGTGTATGTTTGTGCATATATATATATATATATATATATATATGCACACATATGTTTATGTGTGTGTATAAAGCTAAGCTTTGGTAAAGTAAAATCCAACTCAAACCTTAGTTTAATGATTTGCTTTCCCCTAACTAAAGGTGTCTGAAATTTTGTGTTCTCATGAAAACAGGAGACTAGAGGTGCTGCTTGAGAAGGTAGCCAATGTGACCTTGCAGGAAGCCCCTTCCAGAAAGGGCAGTTCTGATTCCCTGCTAGTCTGCATGCTTCTGCTTTCTTCCGTGCTCCAACATTGGCACTCATCTGACTTGTCAGGAGATCAGTTGAGGCATATAAAGCCACAGAAAAATGTTCAGCTTCCTGAACTGGCTTACTGCCTGTTTGGGCAAGCACTAGGGCCTCAGTGGGAGAATCAGGTGCAGTGTGGGATGGTTGAAGGGTTGAGCACCATGCTTTCAACAGCAGGGAGTTGTTAAAGTGGCATAACTGCATTGCTAACCCAAATCATACCCAGCAAGCAAGAGTGGGACATCTTCAGGTTCTTTTCTTTGCAGGGGTGTAGTTCCCTGTCACTGCAGCCCTGAGTGTTCCTGGAGCTGGCTGTGTAATGATACAGAGGTGTGAAAAGGTTCAGTGTCTTTGGCTGGTCTGAGAATACTGTGTTGAAGTGACATGCTAAAAGCACCACCAGCAGTGACACACTGAGATGTGCTTGGGGATTATTCACTGCATCAGATAAAGATCTGATGTGCTCTGTTTCTCATTCAGGAGCCAGTGGTATGTGAATGTGGCATTTTCTCCCACTTTGCCATTCATCATTTTCAAAGACAGAGTAGAAAAAGTCTGCCCTGTGGGGACTTCATTAGGGATTTTGACTAGGTTGAGATTTGCTTTGCAGTTTGAATGTTCTTAGACTGATTTGGTGATGTGCAGTAACGTGGTTCATTTGTGTCACATCCAAAAAGCTTAAGAAATAAAGCTTGTTATAGTGCAAATCCATATTTTCCCCTTCTATAAAGCCCTTTTGTTTCTTTTTCATTCCTTTTATACTGGCAGGTATCTGCAGCTACTTTTGATTTGAAAATAAGATTTTATATTTGTGTTCCACAGGCTGCTGCTGAGGTAAAGCTTGTGTTCTAGTGTGGATGCTGCATATTTTTGAGGTCTGGCCCAGGCTGTGCATCTTTAATCTGCTAAACTTTGCTCTTCAAATTTAACACAATTATAGAGGCAATTGTGACTCAAGAGAAATTTTTACTTGATTCTATTATGGTTGAAATACCATTGCCTTCAATGGAATCAGGATTGGACCTGCTCCTGTAAAACCACCAATTAGTTTTATGGTTGTGTCAGCAGATCCCAATCAAGATAAGAGCTGTATTGTATTCATGATTTTAAAAACCTAAATCTAGACAGGGTTCCTGCCTATGAAAGTCTGCAATCTAGAGGCAATCTTTTAATATGTAATCTTACTTTTTCATAACAAGAGGGATTTTGTCCTGCTGATGCCTTTGTTAGGACATCATATAGAGTATAATCTGAACTCAGAACAGGAAAGTTTTTGGAGAAGACTTCAGCAAAATCTTTTGATTCATTTTAGAATATACAAATGTTGTAAAGTTTAAACAAGTGCGCAATTTTTTTTTTTTTTTTTTTACTTTAAAAATCTGATTTCTTTGGAAGATCCATGTTTGCAGTACCTGGAAGACCAGCAACCTCGTCTTTGACCTCTTCAGTCACTAGTTCTGTTGAGGTTGTTACTATATATCTTTTGGGTTTTTTCAGACAGAATGACAACTTCTATCATCAAAGCTGAAATTAACTGCATGACTGAAGTTTTACCCATTGAAAGACAGGCCCACTGGTGTGCATGTGAGGAGTAGGGGTCTCGTGAAGGAGCAGAGCCTCCAGTGTTTCTCAAAGGCTGGGTCAGCCGTATCACTGACAACATAAGTCATGGCATAGCAACACCAAAGATGTGTGGATTTTCTGAGAAATATTAAGGAAATACTCTTCATTTTACTCAGAAAGAGAGATACTAAAATTGTGTAACTAAATCCATGACTTTGTGTCAGGATTGCCCCTGGGAAAAGGAATGGGGGAAGTGTCCAGAAAGTCATCCCTGGAGAGACTGTTTATGAGAAGTGTTTGCCAAGGGAGAGGGCACTGCTATCTGAAAAGGGAAGCATGACATCTTTTCTTCAGTAGCAACTATTTGAAATGTTGGCCTTCCTTCCTGTCCAAAAAATGTGGGAAATCAAAAGGCCTCATTTTTAAACAATTTAAACTGAACAAGCAATTGAGGCCCGCTAGGTCAAGATCATAGTGTGGCAATCCTTTGCTGCAGTGCCCACCAAAGCACGTAGTTTTTAAAATTTCTCTGTGAAGCTTGTTGGTTTTCAAGACCCCAGTGGATATGTGGCATTTCAGTGAGGATCTTTCCAAAATATGATAGCTTGTGATGATGTGTTTGTTTGATGAACCCTCTCCAGAATGACAATGTCCTTGTCCTCTGAGCTAGTACCTAGCTGATAGCTCTGCATAAAATTAATAGCAAAATCTAGAGACAGGCTTTTGTCCATCAGTCCTTGACCAAATCATCTTGCTGAAGGAATAAAACATGAACTACTTTTATAATGTACATTTATATCACTGCATATGTATAATAATTATTTAATCTCCATGGCAAAGTGTTTCATGAAGGGTCCTGAGCATTCTGCTTTTTTTATGATGGCACCTGGTAGCTGAGAGATGAGGTGCTTCTTTAATGGTGAATAAATCTGTTTTCTCGGGGTACTCACTGAATGTGGAGACTCATGCAGATTAAGTACTTTTTATCCCCCACTTTACAGTGTTTTTCAGCATGTGAGTTTAAGTCACTTATGCAGCACTTTCTGCTGAATGAGGTCTATCTTTCCTTTAAGCCTGTGTTCTGTTCTTAGAGAACAACAGAACAAGGCAAAAAATACGACAAACACTTTGTTCCATCTTAGGTGGATTTAAGGAAAGCATGTTTTATTTAAAAATCTCTGTCTGGTTAAAACCTTAACTGGTATTCAGGCTAAAGAGTGTGTGTAGCTGTAGGGTGGCAGCCCTGCTTTGACATACAGGTTGTCTTTTGATAGAAGAGAATTTGTGGAGTGGGGAGATGGGGGAGGTCAAGTTACAGCTTTCAGTAAATCTGAGCGTGCCTGAAATGGTTCTTTCAATGTCTTAAAATATTTCTTGCCTTTTTATCATTGCAAGGCTGATCCATGTTCCATTTAAGCTGACGGGAACCCTTCTCCCATCTTTTTTAAAAATTGGCTCTGGCCCCTGTATCAGATTGCATACCACCTTGCTTTCTGCTTCTTGGAAGGGTTCAGCCAAGCGTTATGAATTAGATGCTTAGATAACATTGATGACTGCAGTTCTTTATTGTGCCAAGGGAATCAAAAATAAAATAGAGGTCAGAAGTGTGACTAGTAAATGACACAGTGTGGGCCCAGTCCTGCTGGCGTGGAAGGGAGGGGAACAGACTTGTTTATTTGTTTTCTAAGAGTTGACTTCGTTCTGCTCCCGTTCCGTTGTGGTGTGGAGAAGGAAGCTCATCAGCTTCCAGAGAAAAGACACTGTGACAGCTTATGTAGCCTGAGATCTGTCCCTAGAGTTTTGTCAAGACTTCCAACAGCATCATGAGCAGATCTTGGGTGTTTAGGTGAAAATGGGTTTTCATCTCATGTGCTTGGCTGAGCAGATATAAACCGAGCCTTTATGAACTTGAACCATGGTTGTTGATGGGCAGCCTATCCTCAGGCACAGTGGGGTTGCTCCTCCCATAATGATTTCCTGTCCAGGGAGGGCATGCTTAAAGCTTGACAGATGCTGCAAACTTGAAATCTCAAAGGAGAGGATATCAGCAAAACCAGGAGCTGAGGAGTTGGCAGTGGCAAAAGTGGATGGAGGCCTAATTGGCATCTCATCCTCCTGCAGCTCACGTCAGAAGAGCTCTGTAAACAGCCCAGGGGTAGCATAGTGCTCAATGCCAGCCTGGTCTCTCCAGAGAAGGTTCTTGATAGTGTGGAGAACAAGGGAGTGGGAGAAGATCAGCAGTGGGACAAAGGCCTGAAGCACCGAAATCCCTCCTGCACTGACAGTGTCGTGAGATTTTACTGTTGGTACTGGAGTGTGCTTACTTTGTTCAGGAAGTGCTGCTTCTCTGTTGTCTGCATCAGGGCGTGGAAGTACCACAATGTCTGCAGCTATGTAGGTACTGTGGCTTTTGGCAATCATGATCCCAAGGGGTTCAAGTTCTTCTGGGTCTTGGGATCTTTACAAGCTTTTTGTAGGAAAGATGCTAATCTTTAAGCTCCATCGTAACTTCTGCATGGCAGCAGCACAGAACAGTCACACTTGATTTTTATTTTGTAAGTGGGGATTGATGTATAATAAAAACTTTATACAAATTAACTAAGAGGTTTAGGGGAAGAAAGTAAGATGCATACTGGATGTACTTTGTGAGAGTACAAGGTGACCTCAGGTAGGGAGAATGCGGTTGCCTAACTGTGGTTTTGCCAGGGACACCTTGCCTAATTTTCCTCATTTTATTTAATATGCCATGGAATATGAAATGTATATGAGTGGCAGCATTGGTGCCTGACTGTTTGCTTGTCTCTCTTCTGGCCCTGAAGGGTTTCCTGCAGTCCATCTAAAAGGCTTTTGGAGAACTACTGACACAAACACAAAAAACCCGTCAGCTAGTCCTCTTGGCAGACATTCCCCCCCCATTTTTTTCATGTTTTGTCAAATTATCAAACAAAGCATTCTAAAAAGAGGCTGCTTGGAGAAACTCATCAAAGAAAGCTCTGTGACACTCACCAAGTCAGACGCACAGTGTGCAGGGCTTGACTCACACTGTGGTCTAATTTGGAAAAGAAAGTGGTGCTGCTCGGACACTGGTATTTGGCTTTTCATTGTGGCTGGAGGTGGTTCATCCAGCCAGAAACTAACAGGCTTAGCATAAGAGTACAGAAAATACCACAGCAAATGCTAAACTAGACCTTTATTTATGACAGCTCTGGATGAGTGTTAATTATTAGCTGAACATGGTATGTTCTAGAGGCTGTTTGCATTACAGCATGGGAAGGGCCAATGGCATGTAAAATGCGTGTGTTGGTGGGCAGAACAGCAAAGCAAACTGCTTCAGAGGAGAATAGGGCTTTTCTTTGTTTCCCTTCACTACATAAGCAGTTTTTAGTAATGCCATGTAGCCATAATGAGGGATTTGCATGAAATTACTCGGGAGATTATATATATAAATGCCTTTTATATATATACATGACTTTTATTTAGATGGGGTGGATTAACAAGGTGTTAGTGTGCAGCAGGTATATAGGAAGTGTTGACTACATCAGATATATTTCTTGTTAAGAGTTGTTTGGACTTCTTGATTAGGTGTTTTCTTGTCTCTACTGAATCAGTGTAGCAGTTTGCAAAAAGGAAAACTATACATGGCATAGAACAGAACAGTTTGCTTGGCATGAAAAGTACTTGCTGTGATTTTAAGAATGATGGTCTGAAGAGGTTTTCTTTTGTCAGGGTACAAAATAAATTGGAGTTTTAGGTCCATAGGGTTATTTAAAAGAAAAATGAAAGAAAGAGTATTGATGTGTTTTACACAGGACCCTGTACTGTTCTTTTAACTTCCAAGCAGCACAAATGTCTTATGTTCTTTAGAGTATGAAACCATTCTCTGAGCAGTGTACATATGTTTTCCATGTTTGTACTTATTTACAATTAACTACTTCACACAGATAGCTATTTTAAAACAAGCTAGAAGAACTTTCTTTGTGATGCCTGTAACCATGCACTTTATTAATTTAGAATCTGATTTTTAATCAATCTGCCTGGAAATAGGACAACATAATTATTTTCTTCCCTTGTTAGGTGGTGGAGAATGTAGAAAGGGAAAGGGGTCCTGGGCTTGCTAACACTGACCAGCCATTTGCAGTTTTCTGAATTAAATATTTCTTGGGGTTTTGTCTTTGTGATATGTGCATCTTTGTACAATTCAATTATTTGAACATTCTGAGTTAAATAACAGGTTAAAAAAACCAAACGGGCGAAGCGTGAAAATGTAGCAAAATGAAAATCAATCACTTTGTAGTTGAATACCCTATGACCAGTCCTCACAGAAAACACGTGGAATGTGGTGCAACATCTGATTTATATAATTTTGAGGTCACCTCCTTATTTGGCCCTGAATTAAATGATTTGAGCAAGGCAGGCAGCCTCCCCTTTCACAGGAATGCAGGTTACTTTCCATAGCTATTCCAGTTGGGTATGTTTGGTATTTGTGTCAGCTTTCGACAAAGATGTCCAGCAACTTTAAGTATGGTGCAAGGAAATATTTGCACTGGAAAATTGATAGAGAAGTCAGTTGCTGGAATAAAAGTATGCAAAAATTGCTGTATTGTAGGGCTAAGTCTTGCTCTTCAAATGTGCATGGAGGAACTTTCTGAAAGTCATGGCCAGAAGGAGAAATGTGATCAGGAAACACCACATCCTTTCCATACCGGGAGAGTTGGTTTCCAGCAAGACTTTCCCTTCCTAAGATGGTGAGACAAGAGGGTGGTGTTGGCAGGATGGACGAGCCTCACCCCTGTGTTATGCTCATTTCAGGCTGGAATAATGATATGCATACTTAAAATGTGAGCATAAGGTATTAATGTTATGTAGGACTGTGGTGGTACATGGTTTAGGGGTAGGCTCGGCAGGGTTAGGTTAATGGCTGGACTCAATGATCTTAAAGGTCCTTTCCAACCCAAAGGATTCTGTGATTCTATGTAAATGACTCTCCTGATGGATGTTGATTTCTGTCTCTCTTGGTACTAGATGAGACTTTATTTTAAGAATCTCCCAGGGCATGGGAAGAAGGATATTATGGGATTTTAGTGTCCCACATTACTTACAGCATCTGATCCAATGTCATCAACACTGATTTACTCCAATGGTGTCTGACCACAACCAGAATTTCTATGTCTCCTTGAAGGAAAAGGTTTGACTGTATAAAGAAATTATTTAATTTCTTTTAAAGGGTGATTGTTAATGTCCCTACCTATCTGATCTCACATCCTGATTGCTCTGTCATGTTCATATTGAAGTATTTGCCTCATGTTTGCACATGAATTTCTGAGAATTTTGAAGAAGTACAAAAGAGATGTAGCTGTGTTGTAAGTGGATAGAAAGTTAAAATAGGATAAGCTTGTAAAATGAAGATTGAATTTGAGCTTGAAATCCATTTAACTCATTCAGAGTGCAGTACAATGCAAACCCCCTGATTCAGAGTCTGCTAGTTACATGTACCACAGCACTGTCATGATCCATCAAACCTGCCAGATAAAGAGAGGCTATTTTAAAGTCTCTCCTTCAGGGCATAGGGAAGTAGTTCTTGCAAAGATAGAAATTTATGATGATGCTAAAAAAAAATGCAGATGAAGTGAATAATTAATGAATTCACGACAGGACTGAAATATCTTCCTAAAATGTTGCTATTTTTAGCAGGGAGTTCTTCTGCAGTGCTTGTCATGTGATCCTATTGCCTTCTGAGAGCAGGGAAACAATTTGAATTAGTTTCTCTTTCCCCATGGACTTATATAAGCCCAGTATATAATACCCCTTAGCATCTGAATCTGCCTTAGGACAAACACAGATGATTTTAAACCTCATGCAAAATAAAACACTAATGAAATCTATACTTACAGATAATCTTCTCTGCAGCTGAATACCTTTTATAATAGTTTGTACTTGTGAGGCTGTACACGGGGAATGTTACTGCAATGGGTGTAACTGGCAGCTGCTGCAGGTCCGGTGATGCTCAATGCGGCTGTGGTTTCAAGCTGACAAAGGACATAGAGGCAATTACCAATAGGAGGTTGCAGGGTATGGCCCACAGATAAGGGTTTAATGTGAACAGATTTGTGCTTCTTTTGCCTATAACCAGTACAGACTGTTGCTGTGTTTGAACTACTTTGAAGTAAAAAAGTCATATCCAGAAATGACTCTAAAAAAAGTTGTCACATCCACAAAGGGATATGGTCACTGCCATAGTGAATTTTCAGGAGCTGAACGTGTGAAACTGAGTCCTGTCTGGGATTTCTCCTTCCTGAGTGGTGATCTCCTTCCTTCCTAGTGCCCATTAAAGGGGAAGTCAGGAGCGGCTTACTTGCTACCTTTCTTGGCTACTGGAGTTGCCACAGATTTAATTTAGAAGATCCCTCCAAATCCCAAACCTTTAGGTGTTTGGGAGGGCCTGAGGAGGACTCTGTCTTTGCAGCTCAATACTGAGTTTGTACAGGTGCAGAGGGGTGTTGGCTTCCTTTCCCCATTTGCATGGGGTTTGTTTCCCCCACATGGGATAGTTCCTGGGTGGCTTCTGTAAGGTGTGTAGGGCTCCTTGGACCTTGCTTATCCCTAGCTCCAGTGGGCTGCCCTGGGAGCAGACTGCTTGCCACACAAAGCAGCGGTGAAATATCTGGACTGAAGCACATTAGTTTGGGTAAGGATTGTGAGCTGAGTCTCAAGCAGCAGAGGTGGCCCCAAAGGCACCTGCAGCTTCAGGGAAGCTGCAGGCTTTGGTGATGGTAGGCCTTGGGAAGCTCCTGGGTTAAGTCCTGGAAGGTGGTTTCTTAGGGGTTCTTGAGCTCCTTAGCTGTATTCAGGCACAAGTTTATGGCTTAGGTGCCATACGTACTTTGCTGCATCTGGGCCTTGGTCTCTCTTTTCCCTTCTTTGTGCTCCTATTTAAAAGAATTGTTTTAAGCTTTCATGTCTGTAAGACACATGCACTGTATGGAGCTTTGTAATAATTAAAATTGATCCTCAGCTGGAAGCTGGGTGTGGTTGATATCAGTGCCATTGAAATGAGAACTTGTTACGAAAAATACATTGAATTATCACTATTTTTCTTCTTGTGCCTGGTGAAGATACTATTTTCAGGCTTATTTTTCCCAGCTTTCCATCAGCTCTCCCATGCTACAGCTCACCACCGTTTTTCCCAATAATTTGTGCGAGTCCTTCCTACAATGAATCTGGTTATTAGGTGGCTGCATTTTAAGCACTCTATTAAGCAATTTTTAAAAAGCAATTTTAAGCAATCTTAAGGATGTAGAAGGTGACACACAGACTGAAGAAGTGGGTCAACTGAAAGGAGTGGAATTCTGTGGTGGCAGGGGCATCTGATGAATGGTTGATATCCTCAGTGGGTCCTGACCTCGGTAGGAGGGGACACAAGGACAACCCTGATAATGCAAACCTGGAGGGCTTTTCCTTGCCTACTTCATCGCAGCACACAGGGTTCATGTTCCTGTTTGAAGCTCTGCTGGGTTGTGGCATTTGTGATACAAATAATAAATCAAAAGAAGGGTAGCAAATTGCATGTTTTAAAATTAATGATATGCATCAAGTTCTCCATGCATTGAAACGACACAGAGATTTTAAGACTGTAAATTTTATTACAGCCCTGCAAACTGGTTCTGGTTTCCTTTATTTATATCTGTTTGTTCAAATGACTGCACTCACGATTGAAACAATTTTTTACAGAAGTCCAGTAAGGTCCTGTGAGCTGCTTGGGAACCATCAGAAATAAGAAGTATCAGTTTTCATCTTTGTTGTTACTGTATTGATTGAGGCTTTGAGAGTCATTTTTGCTTCACATAGGGTTATCCAACTTTCTGACTGCCTCCTGACACACCCAGCAATACAGCTTTACATAGCTAAGATTGGGAGAATTGAAATAGTTTATTCTGCAATTTAGAGAGAAGATACCGGTTTCAAGCCATTAAAACAGTAATTCTTTAACAAGTAGCTTATTTTAGTGGCTGTCTCCTTACTGGTCTTTTTTTTCTTTCCACAGGAAAAATTAACCCAGGAGTGTGTATTCAGAGAGCAATTTGAAGAAAACTGGTATAACACATATTCATCAAATCTATATAAACATGTGGACACTGGAAGACGATACTACGTTGCGTTAAATAAAGATGGGACTCCAAGAGAAGGGACTAGGACTAAACGGCATCAAAAATTTACACATTTTTTACCTAGACCAGTGGACCCTGAGAAAGTACCAGAACTATATAAGGATATTTTAAGCCAAAGTTGACAAAGACAATTCCTTCACTTGAGCCCTTAAAAAGTAACCACTATAAAGGTTTCATGCGGTGGGTTCTTATTGATTAGCTGTGTCATCACATCAGCTCCACTGTTGCCAAACTTTGTCGCATGCATAATGTATGATGGAGGCTTGGATGGAACATGCTGATTTTGTTCTGCACTTAAAGGTTTGTCCTCCTGGAGGAGAGCCTATGCCCACTCGCTTGATTTAGTACGAGAGGGAGCGCGAGAGAGTGAGTGCGAGAGAGAGAGAGAAAGGGAGAGGATGAATGGGAGTGAGAGCGCGAGAGAGAGGAGCCGAGGGGAGGAGGAGGGTGAGGAGGAGGAGGAGGAGGAGGAGGAAGGCCTGATGCATGCTGGGGAATAGACACGCTTTTAAATTTTTGATCAGTTGTACTTCGTCATATATCAGCATAGCTGCCATACTTCGATTCATCAGGATTTTTGGCTGGTGGCCTGCTCAAGTGTACGCTGCATTTACAAAGGCATGGAGGGTGCAGTCTTACTTAAACAAGAGACTTTTCAGTTAATCGCTCTCTGGGTCTCACCCCACTGAGTTTAAAGCAAAGACCTCTTAGTAAAAAAAAAATAAAAATAAAAAGTTAAATTTATTTATAGAAATTCCAAAGGCAACATTTTATTTATTTTATATATTTATTTATTATATAGAGTTTATTTTTAATGAAATATGTACAGGCCAGATAGGCATTTTGGAAGCTTTAGGCTCTGTAAGCATTGAAATGGCAAAGGCCACTATGAACCTGTGGTAAATTCATGCAAGTAAATATAAAAGTGCATGGATAAAAAGAAAAAGCCAACAATAAAAAGGTAATAATAATAAATTCTAGTGACCCTCATGTACTAAAGGCGACAATCTCTTTTGTGCCCGTATTATTGTACAAGTATGCACACCACTCATGACACTGAGTCCTCACTCTTCTGACTGCTTGTTTCATAGCTTACCCCAGAGGATTAAAGAGAAAACTGGGTCTTCAACTTTTTTTAATGTGTCTGTAATATTTCCTCTCTGATTAAGTGACTTCTTACATCATTGTAAATTTCACAGCTGTGGAAAATGTAGGGGTTGGAATATATTCTACTTGTTAAAACCTATTGCAGATTATACCAAAGCTAAATGATAAATATGCTATTTTTTTTTCCTAAAGAGAATGCCAGAAAAAACATAAGTAATACCAACAACAATTATACTAATTTTAAGATTCCACAAAGAACACATAAATATTTCAGAGGGCAAGAACCAGGTTAACAGGATCACTCTTGTAAACATGTTTATTTGTGCACTTGACTATCTACTATGAAATTATACAAGTTCCATAGGGGTCATTGTAATACCTTTTATGGAAAATTGCTTTCAGTGTGAACTGTCATAATACATGATATTAGCACCCTTCCTAAAGTAAAACTTGCAAAATGAAACTAATAAATCTCTATCAATAATGACAATGAGGGGGACAGTATTAGACTTATTTTTATTGTTTTTCCTAAAGTATGTTCAAATATTCATGAACCCTAAGTGAGGAAACAATATGTAATATTTAAGGGTATGTAGCATTGTATGATAAGCACACAAACACATTGATTACCAGTTACCATTTGGAAATTAACCCTCAGGAAGAGGCATTTTTTCCCCCTATTACTCTGAAGAAAAGGAAAAATAAAGGAGACAAAAACCATGTTAAGATCCATATGACACATGCATTTTGTAGTTGTTTTATCCCTTAGGATTTGAATCCAGTGCTGTTGAGTGTAGCCTCCACCACTAGATATGTTGGGAGCAGGGCTGGTCCTGACACCCTGGCTGTCTGCATACGCACGAGGCCTCCTTTGGAGGAGTGATGAAAAAGGTTGTAGCCTACTTGTAATTAAGAAATTTTTGCTCTAAAGCACTCTTGTTCATCTGATTTCTATTATTTGAAACTTATTTCTGCTCTGGAATGACCTCTGGCTCGGTGTCCTGAACAAACGTCCCCTTTCCGTACAGAAGCAGGTAGGAGGAGCCATGTCAACTTTGGCAATCTTAAACGTAACATGGCGTTCTGTTGTAATTGTTCATGAATGATAAAGATACGCAAATTACATTAGTTGATGTGTAGGATACTTGCCTAGGGACTGGTATTGCCTGGGAATTTACAGCCTTCAGCTGCAGCCCACATGTTTGTCTCCCAGTCTTTGGGGCTGTGGATAGTTCAGGTGCTGTGGGTCGGTCGGGCGCCAGATTCGTGTGGGACATGCAAAGACCGTAGGAGAAGAAAAGGTGCTTCTGGGCAGGACTAGCGCTCATTGCTCTATCTTAAGTGCATCAATCCCACCATGAGGAAGGGAGGTTGCAACTCTCTGCTGTTTCAGTAAATCTGACATACACCAGGAAATTATTTGCAAAGGTTAAAATGGCTCTGAGTTGAGGCCACAATACTAGGCCGCAGTTAAAGTCTTAATGGTAAATTGACTTGGATTTTTAGTGATAGGCTAATCATTACTACTAGTTAACATGTTTTATTTAATTTATTTTTTTTTTTTTTGTATTTTTCTAAAGAAAGGATTAAACTCGAGAAAAATGTTATGAGTTTATGGCAGTCCTTCTAAATAAACTGTAACCGATTTACTCGAATAACCCGTAATGGTGTGTAAATACTGACTTTATGTAAATATAGAAACATGTAATTTAACTTAGGCATTATTGCAAGACTGGAAGGCCCAGGAGCTGGCAGTTTGCCACTCCCTGCAGGTTCACTGGGTCAAATTTGGCCTGTTTCGGGTAGCGAACAACAGATTCTGTTCAGTCCCTTGTGTAAAATGAGCTATTTCTGTTTGTTTTCTGGTGGGGGATGGGCAAAACCATTGTCACCTGGGTGCTGCTCACCTCCTTTGCCGAGGCGTGAAGGGGTACGGATGCCCTCCTGCTCCTTATGTGATCCTGCTAAAACAGGGCTGCAGAGAGCTGACATGGCAAAGCAGGGAGGCTTGCAGTGCCTCTCCTCCTGTGCTGTGGACAAACAGAAGTCTTCACTTTCTAGTGCTGTCCATCTGGCACCTTTCTTGAGCACTAAAACTGACTTGAAGAAAAATCTGAGGGAAAAAGAAAAGAACAATTGGTGTTATTTACTCGATATTCTGTAATGGTGTGTAAATACATACAGAATTCTGTAATTTGTATAAATATATTGCTATAGAATTTTGAAAATTGGTATTATTTGCTTGATGTCCCTTCAGAGCATTTTCTTATAACTGTGCACATGTGTAATAATGGGATGGCAAAGAGATGTCCTTGCTTATTCCTAGACAGAGTGTGAGAATGTTCCAGGAAGACAAAAATCATCAATATTTTCTATGCCTTTTTGCTAATTTAGAAAAAAAGCAGGGAGATGTCTTTTTGGCAAGAACTGTATTAGCATTTCACCTGAAGCAGATCTGTCTGGGCAAGCAGTATGGCCCAAAAGATGATGGAGATCCAGACCAGTGTTATAGT
Source organism: Promerops cafer (assembly GCA_013398275.1). Classification (NCBI taxonomy): domain Eukaryota; kingdom Metazoa; phylum Chordata; class Aves; order Passeriformes; family Nectariniidae; genus Promerops; species Promerops cafer. The sequence continues at coordinate 4,985,978 of VZSE01013631.1, read as the reverse complement.
ATGGACTGGTGTGAAGCTGCACTTGGTAGTGTGTAAGGCAGCACTCCCAAACCTAAGTGGGGTGAATGAAACCTGGCAGAGCTGGGCAGTGCAGAATGGAAAGAGAAAAGTCCTAGAAAAAATTGCCTTAAGTTTCTACCAATCAATGCAGGACTCAAGCTGCCTGCCAACTGGATGGGAAAAAAAGTCTTCAAAAGTGACAGGGTATAAGACGTGGAGGCTGGAGATGAGACTCTGGCCTAAAAAATCAAGCATTTCTGTTGTCCCCCTGAAAATAAGATCAATGTGAGTTTAATAAATATGCAAATAGGAGGGAGTTGGAAAGATGCTTCTGAGGCAGTTTCTTTGTATACAAATATTGCAAGAGGTAAGAGAAGATGCTTCTGCAGCATGTCTTTCACAAACCCTAGCTTATGCTCTGCTCTGCCTCTTGTACCCAGTAAAGAAGTGGCTGTAAGGTTCAGCTCTGTTACTCATGATTACAGGAGTAGAAATGGATGGGCTGCAAGCCATGCTGAATACCTTTCTGTATGAATTCCTGTCCCACCCAGTGAATTCTCACACGGTCCCCATGAGGTACACTAGCAAACCTCGAGATGTGACCAGGCTCCTTACAACTGCAGTTTGTTTTGCAGAAATTGAGAGGTTCCAGATTCTTTGAAATGTTGATGAAAATCTTGGAAACTCAGTCCTCTACTCATTTAGCTGTGTATGTGCAGGCAGCCGTATTTGTAGGTGAACTGGGGAAAGAAGTAACCAACCATGTAATCCTCAATATTTTATTCCACATGGCCCATTGTTTACTGATCTGAGAATAAAACCAGAAGACTTCTGTTTTCCAGAATTTTATCTCTCTTCTTAAACTGTTAGAGTTCTCCATGGGTTATTCACAAGTCAGTTCTGCCCAGCCTTTTTGTTATCTTTCACCATTCCATAACATTACAAGGTTGTTTTCCCATCTGGCCCCCAAGTAAGTACCAGTAGTAAAAATTCATCTCCTCTTGTCAAGAAACTGGAACAGCCTGCCCTAGAGTTTGTTGCTGAACACTTTGGCATTGAAGTATGCATGTCATGGATAATTGGCATCTTAAATCTTGGTCTCAAAAGACAATTAGTGATTAGAAACTAAAAAATTCTATTGCAAAGGTGTCTTGCCAGGTCAGATGCCAGAAGTTTGAAAGCAGAAAATATTTATTGGTGTTCTAGAAATTTTAAGTGAGAATGGCAACCAAGTTCCACCTGCAAAGTAATTTATAAAACCCAGTCTTTTCGCTCTTTCCCCTCATCGTTTTCTATCATTAATAGCTTGTGTGTGTGTTTTCTTCTACCCAATGATATTGAAAATTATTCTTTTATTTTTTCATTCATGATTTCTGAAGTCCAGCTGTCTTTGTATAATTTTTCAGAGTTATTCTGGTCTGAACCCTGGGGCAGGAAAATTGCCATGTGATTCTGGGTTAGGACAGAGGATCACACGCGTTGCAAAGATGCTGCTCTTGTGCTCAGAGTAGCTGTTACAGTCCATAGGATGACCTTTTCTTACCATATCTATTACATGGACGGCAACAACGTTAATTGCACTTTAATACTTTGTATGTTGTTGTTATTATGGGAGAAATCTTTCCAAATGATCTTCGAGTCACACCAGCTTTATTAAACATGCATCTGTTGCTTGAACACCCTCACACAAATATCCTGTCACAGAGAGCTGTGTATAAAATAAATTTTAGCTCTATATTGTTTAGTGATGCAAAAGGGATTTCACTTCATAGCAAAAAAGAACCAAAAAACAAAACAAAAAAACCCCCAAACCCCCAACCACCACCACCACCACCACCACCAAAACCCCACAAACAAACAAACAAACAAACAAACAAACCCCCACAAAACCCACCATAAACCCCAAAACCTGACCCCCTTTTTCTTTAGGTTGAGGGAAATTATTTTTATGTGCACCACTCACAAGTAGCAAGTACACAGTCAAAAGAATTCTGGAATTAGACTGAACTGTCAAAATGTTTCTCACATTTCTGTTTTCTTGAGAAATCACAGGCTGTCAAATTATGGTGATATGCAAAATATGCCCTGTAGATTTTTTTTTCCATATCCAGAGGGTCTGGATTTATGTATATCTTACAGTTGGAGGCAGTCAGTCTAGGTGAAAACAGCATTTCTGTAATGTTGGAACTCATTCATTTTATTGACAACCTCCCCCCTGCCCCCGCAAAGAGTAGCTTTAGTTAGAATTATTATTGTTATTTCTACCCTTGTTGAGAGAGTAGATGTAAACATTGAAACAGTGTCTTGAAATACTCCCTCACAGCTGTGCTCTTGAATGCATACTTCTTTCTTCCATATTTCTTATGTAGTATGATTTCTATTGCTTTTTAGAAATCTTTATGCTTGTTATGAATATCCACACACTGAAGCAGTTGCAGTCAAATTGTGTATCTCTGACTTCTTTGGTTAGGCCAATTTTCTAAATCACTAATGTTTTGGTAGGCAAGACAGTAACTTCTCAGGTAGGACTCTCATTTTTCCTTTTCTCTTCTTCCTGCCACAATCCATCTTTTTTATTCTTGGACTGTAGTTAATTTCACAAACCTTCACAAAGAACCTGAATGGTAGATCCATCTTATCGTCATTCCTAGGAAGCAGAAGACTTGCTGGTAAACAGTTCTCTGTGCATTTTCATCTTTGATACGTTGGTTTGACTCCAGATGAAATCAGTGCCTACATCTTCCTGTTCAGGATGGTTTGGGTCTTTATCATGTCCCTAGTATGATCAGTAGAAGGGTGTTCAATATATAATGTCAGTTTATTTGGATATGGTGTATCCATTCCATTTCTACTTTCACTAAGTGTTCTGTGCAAGCCTTTGTTTGTTATCCATTAAGGTAATTTAACATCTAAAGTACCTTGTAGACATCACCTTATTAACTTGAAATCTCTAGATCATCCACTTTGTATTACTTCATGTTGGCAACCCATTGAATTATAAGGATTTGACATGCGTGTTAAAGATGCAAAATTTGGTTGTCAATGCCTTTTTTTGTAAGACCTAAACAGTTCTCTGAAGAATGAGAGTCAGGTACGCATCCCCAGTTCCATCAAGGATATTTTCCTTGCTGGCTCCAGTCCACCCCACTGTCCTTTGGAGAAAAGCAGTTCTTTTGGCCTCTTCACTGTGCATGGGAATCACTCCCAAATGGCCTGCTGTATTACATGCTCTTCTGTATTAGCTCTCTTCCTTCTAATAAAACCCCCACTCTTCCAATATTTTTTAAGCTGCTTCTTCCTATCACCTCAATCTTCCCAATATAATTTTGTGGTATTTGGGTACTGAGGCTGATACTATCAATGAAACCTGCATTTTGTAATTGTGATTGAGACCAGTGTAATTTCATTACCAATCAAGTCAGTCTTTACCAGTAAAAAAATTTGGAAGAAACAGTGAAGAAAACTGTGTATTACCCCTATCTCAGGTGAGTTTGAAGGAGGCTAATGTGAACTTGCTCATGCTAAGATCCCTCTCAACAGATTTCCATACTCTTATCTGTCTTTCTGGGATTCTGTAATTTCCCATTACTTTCCAATCGATATTATCTGTCATCTTAGCAAAAGCTTTTGTCAATGTCTATGAAGTTGATGCACAGTGAACTCCATGAATGCTCTGCTAAGGGGATGGTGTTACACACTGCCATAGTCACTGACACTTCCTGTTGCTTGAGATCAGCCTGCTCTCTTCCAAGTGGAATGTCCTCTGCTTGTTCCAGCCTCTGTAAAAATGTGCCTGCCAGGCTGCTGCTTGGTACAGAAAGGAAGCTGTTGTCTTTCGGTTTATTGTATCGCACAAGCAGTTCCCTCAGCAAGAGACTACGTTCCTTGTTCCAGGACCACATGAAGGAGCTCATGCTTGACTTCTGTAGAATTTGCACCTCTTATCTTTCCCACCTCAGCCCATATTCAATGCACCTAATTAATGTTTCTATTTTTATGGCCTTATTATCTATCTGAAAAATGCACTGTTGGTGTATGCCTGAAGGTTGTTCTGAGCAGACTGGTGCTCTCCTTCTGGACTGTCTATGAGTTGTTACATACACACAGGTACTCTGCTAGAAGCATCTCATAGCCTTCCTTCTCTTTAAGACAAACAGGCCTGCTTGGTTAGATTAAGGTGGAAGGTTAGATTGGGATCCCAGGAGTATCCCTACTCTTCTGTAGCAGCATCATGGAAAACAAGCAAAGTCCTGATCTCGGTTGTCGTTAACTGTCTTTGCTATATAAATTTGGCGGCTGTGACATCTTAAAACCCCTCCCCCCAAAACTAGATGAACAACAGGCTTGACAGTACATATGAACCTGTTTATTTCCACTTCCTATCTTGTATTACTTAAAGAAGCAATTAAAAATCAGCCAAGATACTCTTGAGTTGAAATTTTGAAGTCAAAGCTGTGTTACTTGTAGTCGTATTTTCAGTTGTGATTATAGGTAAGTGTTCCATGGCTCATGAAATAGTGTGCAGCTGAGAATCCATTTCTTTCTTAATGGAAAATGTGATTTGTTCACAGAAACGTAGTCTTGGAGACCACTGTCAGCTGTTACATGGGTATGTGAGGCCTCTCATGCACAGTAGAAGTGCTTACCTCCCACCTGCTGCAGATGCCCCTTAAACCTCCCATCAGCTGCTACTGCCCAGCTCCAGGGCTAACTTCCACCGAGGCAAAGTGCTCACTCTTTGAGCAGGCTGAGGAACTTGTCTGTGCTGCAGGGAAAATCTCTCTGAAACAGGGAAGCCGTGCTCCTGTGGAGAAGAGGGAGAGGCAGCAGAGAGACGTGTCGAAAACAGAGTTCGTCTAAGCAGAGGGACAAGGAAGTTCCTGGGCTTGCCAGGGGGAATTAGCACAGTCTGAAAATGTAATAAAACAGAAATACAAATGTTTCTGTTTCTTCTCCCTGCTTTACCCCTTTCCCCCCAAGCACACTCTCTCCGCTTTCCATCTAACTGATGCTCCTTAGCAGCTTTAGAAGACCATGTGTTGCCCACCTTTAATAAGCAATTCATCTCAAGGGTTAGTTCCACAATGTAAGTGGTGCTAAAAGAACTCAGACCAGAGAAGAAGGTCTGTTTTGGGGCTGGGAATCTCTTCCTCCATATACTGAGGACTGAACAGCCTCACTGTTGACATGAGTGGGTGCTGCAGAGCCTGGTCTGCCAAGGTGTCTGCCAGGCTGTGGTACTGACAACAAAGGTGTCTGCTGAGCAAGGGCTGTGTCTGGCACCAGGAGATGTCTGTGTTCCTTCTTTGCAAAATTCCCAGTTGACCACAGGCAGCTACTTAAGATACAGGCAATTTGTTCCTAGCTGGTCTTCACATAAGTGAGTTTAGGGCTAAGCCCTGGCTTGGAGGAAATCAAAATCTGCATGATCAGTACAGCTGATGCAGGGTTAATAGTGAGAGAAGTTAGGATAGCCTTGAAGTTTTCCTCTCTTCCACAGTTCTCCTTGTCACAGACATGAATCAGTAATTTTTGTAGAGGTGTTCCTCTTGCTAAGGTCATACTTATTCACTATTTTGTCTCCAATAGCCAGTTAGGATGTATTACTGGAGCTATAGCCGTCTGTAGGAATAAATAGGATGAAAACAACATTATGAACACCACAGAGAATGAAAATAACAAGAAAATAAGATATGTTTACTTCTAGATTGGCCTGAAGCAAAAGTCAAACATCTGAAGTAGGACAACTTGGTAACCTTGGGCTTCTTCCACCACTGCTGTTGCGGGGACCTGCTGTTTGTCTCTGTGGGCAGCAGCAGGCAGGGTGCAGAGTGCCTGATGGGGGAATCTCCCTGCCCTTGACTCACCCCTCCTGGGGTGTTGGGGTAAGGGCTGGTACAGGAGGGATGTAGTGGCCCACTCATTTAGAGGAGCAAGGAAGGACCAGTCCTCCCAGCCTCCTCCGTGCACTCAAACAGTGGCAGTGGTGGGCAGGACCAAAGCCATTCCAATGCTGGCATCAATCCCTGACCTCTCTCTCAGCAAATTTCAGAATTAACATCTGGTTTAAAAGGGAGGTTTTCTCCTAGAGGTATTATTTGATCAAGATAAATGGGAAAATTTATATCTTAGTGTTATTTTTTTCAGGCAAGCTATCCAGCAAGTCCACAGATCAATGAGTTCTTTCCTCTTTTCTTTGTATTTTACACTTCCAAGTGAAAACCAAAGGCAATTGCCCACTTCTTCTCTCCTTGAGGAGGTCATTGGTTCTGGGAAGACATGGAAGGGAGTATGTTACAGAGCAATTTAGGAAATTAAGCTGCACAAAGCTTATCATTGCAAGGGGACTAGAACAGTAGCAGATGAGCCAATACTTGAATTCATGTTGTCATTTTTGGACACAAAGACCCCAACTCTCTTGCTTCTGAAGTATCTAAGTAACTGGAAAACTGACTTCAACAACAACCAGTAAAATGAATAGCTACTTGGTAGTGAGCGGAAGCAGAATAACGGTGGTGGCTCTGCTACTTGGACCCTCCCACTTCAGCTCACTAAGTAGCAGCTATTTATTTACAGTCTTGGAAGCCCATTGGTTTCCTCTTGATTTATCTTCCGTTTCCAGTTTGACTCAGGTCTCATCAACCCTGTCCTTTAGGCAGCAGTAGGATCTTCATATGCCCTTGCAGGTCATTTGTTGTGAATATCTTGGTAATTCTCTAGGTTGAGCCTTCTCTATTTCATGCTTCTCTCTTGAACTGTGTGTGGTGCAAAACTAGGCACAGCATTTCCCATTTTTTACACACTGCAGACTTGCCCCATCTCCTTTATCAAAGATAAAGGGGCTCCTATGAGCAGAGTTCCTTTCACACCATTGAACCCTCATCCTCTTCCTTGTCCCCGCTTTAAAGTATAAGAGCATCATGTCCAATTATTTAAGCACATCAAAAGGAAGAGAAGGTCTGCTAGAAGTGCTTGGTTGACAAGACTAAATTGCTGCATTTGCTGCAGAGTGCGTTGCATCAGAGTGTGTTCTTCTTGGCTCCTTCAGAAGAAAGTGACCTTCAGAAGCAAAATCCTTTGCTTCTGCTTTTGCTTTCTTTGAAACAAAAACCCATTTGGTATGTTAATTATTCTGGAGCTATCAGGCTTGGTTTTAATTTATGTTCATGACAACACATATTTGAGAAGAAGCAGTTGAAAAAGGGTCCATACTTACTGTGGAAACTGGACCAGGGGAATTTTAGGGGAATTTTTCCTATTTTGTTTCACATGCCTTGGCTTTACTGGAGTTTTTGAGCTTCCAGTGTTCGAACTGACCTGTCTGAATTGCATGAAAAGGTGGCTAAAAAGCAAGGTACAGATAAATAGGCCAAAATATAATTTCCCTTCATGTGACTTTTACTGCTTTAGTGCTACAGAAACTTGCTCACTTCACTTTGCAGGCAGCAAGGCAGTAGCTGTGAGCCCGGCCCTGTGGCACTGAGGTGGGCAGTACTGTGGCCCAACAAGGTGGTCAAGGCTGCTGCTCTCAGGGTCAGAGGCAGAGCCAATAGCTTCAGCAGTGACAATGCATCTGGGATTGTCACTGGAAAGGGACACTGGAAAGGGTCCTGTGGGCTTGGAGATAGGCTTTAGTTCAGATTCTGCTTAGGGCACCTTTTGCTTGCCTTTCTTTTTGCCACTAAAAAATACCTACCTAGGCTGATGATTTGGTCTCAAAAGTCAAACATTACGACAGCTGCCAGGCATAACACTGGGTCTTGTCTAATGTGCCAGCTTTGATTTTCTTTGCTACTGCAGTGAATAAGCAAAAGCAGAGCTCGTGACCCCAGGAAAGATGAGCAGCATGAGTCAGGATTCAGCTAAGCAAATTCCCTGTGTCTAGGGTAGTTGCCATCCTGTAAACTCATCTTCCTCCTCTGCTGGGACAGAAAAGAAGGCAAGTTAAGGAAACTGTACAGTTCTGCTGCTGTAGATACCATGTTCTCTCAGCATTTGTCATCCTTCCTGAAGAGATTTATTTTTTCTCTCTTTCCTGGTGTCCTTATTAAGACAGAGAAAGATACACAATGGGCACCACTACTCCTGACCAGGTACAGCTTATCGAGCAACCTGAGCAAGCTCAGACTGTTTAGTTTTCTTTTTAGGTATGGCTGGGACTGCCATAATTGTCTGTCTCAGACAGCAGCGACCACCCGACCAGGCTTTAGCAAATAAAATACCACAAATACATTCTGAAAAATGTGAACATAATACCCATGAAGGACTATTAATGTGTACAGAAACTATGCAGGCTGCAAATACACCTTCGTCCTGACCTTCAACATTCCTCTTAGTTTAGTCTTAATGGAGATGGCCAATTATGTTTTTATGATTTAGATTATGGGTAAGCGCCTGTTGCTGTTTGTGCCAATCAGAGTAGTGTTGTTGGCTTCTGAGTTTCTCTTCTTTTGTATCTAAAGAGAGGGAAGCTATACAAGTTACTCTACAAGCTAGTTTAATTATAAGTATACACAAAGGTCATTGTTATTTCAAAGTGGCGTGTATTTTTTTGAACTTGACACACTATATCCAAAACCAACTGCAGATGTAAAAAAGCCCCAGTGAAATACTTATAAGGATATTGTGTAACAACTAGGATTATTTCTCACTGGATTTTTTAATATTTTAAACCCTCTGAAATGAAAAAACACCATCTCAGAGGCATAGGAGTCCTCACTTGTTGTCAGCTGGAAGAATAATAGTAATAAAAACCTTCAGTGAGAAAACTTCAGCTCAGCTAGACAGTTCAAGAGGAAAGCCCTACCTAAAAAATGTATTTTGGATATGTAAAATTTAGACAATATTTAAGTTAGACACTTTCAGTAAGACAAGACTGAGTTCATGGAAGGTCATGCATGCAAGTTTTGTTTTTCATACCTTTTTCTTCCATGAGAGAACCACAAGATGGGGAAACTCAGAAGGGGATTTAGGAAGTTCCTGCAAGCCACAAGGAGGTCTAAAGGACTGAGTCACACAACACTGAATTCTTTTGTTATTCTTGTTATGGCAGATCAGAAAGAGCAAATTTGTGAGTATTGTCTGATGTGACATTACTTTAAAACTGAAGGAAACAGGAGGTGGCATTTCCTCCTCACAGGCTGAACAGTTATGTTAAGCTGGAAATCTTCTGAATGTGGCTGCAGTGTATCTCATGTGTCCTACTTTGATGTGATTTCAGTTGCAGAAAAGGGAATGCAGGGAGCTGATACTTGCATGTGTGTAGTGTGAGTTACATGAAGGGCTCAGTGCTACAAACAGTTCATTCCTGTCAGCTCCATATGGAGTCTAGTTTCTCATATTTTCCATTTGACAATATCTTCTTATTGTTAGTATAGATACTAAAGGTATCTTTGTAGATACTAAAGGTATTTCCTTCATGGGATCTTTAGGTTTTACCCCTGTTCACCTACAGCCTCCAGCTAGATGGACAGAAAGATGGACATCTGGGGGCATCCCCATTTGAGTGATCCTGCATCCGAAGCTATGCTAACAACACTGAGATATCCCCCAGGGGAAGAGCAGCACTATTGCTCTCCTGAATCTGTTCACCCCTAACATGTTTGACCTTTCCAGTGCAAAGGAATATCTGTCCCCAAACCAGCAGTAAGGCTTATGCTTTCAGGAGAAGTGGCAGCAGGTCACAGTTTCTAAGAACACCACACTTGCAAATTCCTAGAACACTTTTGCTCTGTGTAAGTAAGCTGGGAACATTGTTTTGCTAGACAGAGTATGCGAATGACCACCGGGTGCCCATTTACTCAAGTCCTCTGGAATGTGAATAGATTGGCAGCACGGGGCTGAGTACTTCTGTTTGTTAACTTAGTTGAAACCACTTGGCATAGGAACATGTTCGAATCATGATGCAGGCTTCTGAAATTCATACTGACAGGGGATCCAGCTGAAAGGAGATGGAAACCAAACTTGTTTTTTTCAGGTTAGATCACTAGAAAAGATTCTAGAAAGTCAGTGCAGCAGGTTTTCCATTTCTGCTCTGACAGACCTGATCCTGAAATTACGTGTCTTGATGTACTAAAATATTTCTAGCCCAGATAGGTTATGAAAGGCTGAGACACAAAATGCAGGAGATACCTAATTAATCAAAATAACTTCTCAACATATTTGCCATGTTACATTGTGTCAAATGTCAACAATTCCCTGGAATTTAGAGATTAATATTTAGAAAACTGCTATGTTTCTTCTCCCTCCAAACCCATGTGGCTTCACTGAGACCCTGCTGCTGGCAGAACCTGTCTGTGCAAATGGTCATTGAAGTGCAGGCATGGTCAGAGCTTTCATGTTCAGCTTCCTTCATGTTCATGGTAATCTGTGTTTTTGGGTTCAGCTGGCATAGGGACACAAGACAGGACATTAGGAACCTTTATAATTACAGCTTTGTGAACTTTCTATTTTTATAAGGCTAAATTCAGCACCAAGTAAAATCTACTTTCGTGTATTACCTTTCTTTGTTAAGAGCATACACTTTAAAGTAGGACTGTTCTCAGCTCACTTAATACTCCCAGCTCCAATTCTTGGTTTAACCCAATTTTAGCTGCCACAGCAGATACTGGAGCTGATGATTGATCATGATGCTTCTAGTGCTCAGAGTTTCAGAGTGTAGCTTTGAAAATTTATAAAGACCTGAAGGAAGAGAAAGTATGATGATGCTGGAGCAGCATGAGGCTATATTCTATCTGTTCATGAACTGCTGGCTAAAGAGAATGCATTTCATCCCCTTAAGGAAAAGGATTTGATTTTGTGTTAACATACTTAAAATAGAGATCTTCAGAGTTTCCCAGTATCTGAGTTATTGCTTTAAATTTCAAGTAATAGTGCATGAAATTCTGTGAACTTCTAGGTAGTCAATAGAATTTTGTGTGAGCTTAAGTATTATGAATACCAGTCTTTGAGAAAGCTGCTTTTTTATAAAATGTAGCTACAAAGAACTTCTACAGAGGCATTTTTTTTAAAACTAGATCTAAAAATAACTTCATACACAAGTGAATTGATTTTATTATAATTTAAAAAGGAAAAGAAAGTCCAGTGCAGCAATGGTGAGCTGGTGGGGCTGGCTGGTTGAGAAAATAAAGGGTACAGAACTAGGAGTAAGAAAAGTATCTGCTCTTCCCTTTTTATTGCTGTCCAACCCTTTGCCTGCATGAAATATGGAAGAAAATAAGAAACCTGTTAATCTGCAGGGTGTCCTGCACCAAACATTGGCTAAGACTGAAGAAGCCTACCTGCAGTGCTGAATGAACTGAGTGGGATGACAAGGATAAGAAAATATGAACATTTTCTATCTCACTTTTCTCCAGAAGTGGGTTTCAGGAAAAATTTTGGGAGAGCTTTTGTGGCCAAGCATATCAGAAGCTATTGCATTGGCTTACAGACATTTTTAAAGAAGTGTTTCTAAGCAGCTGCATAAAGGAACAGAGCAACAAATTGTCTTGAGAGGGCAAGAAGTAGGAGTCCCTTGGTCGCTGGTGGTAGCCACTCACAGCTGTGAGTTTGGACAACCCCTGTGGATAAAAGTGGCTCAGCTGAACAACTTCTGTGCTGCTGATGCTCTTCTTTGGACAAGTTTTACCCTATCTCCCCAGCACTGTTTCATAAATAATTACAGAGAGGAAACTAAGACGAGTGTGTGCTTCTGCAGGCTCAGCTCAGTATGGTGTTATACATCATTCCCTTCTTGCTTATGTGCTGAACTGTCAGTGTAAGCAGTAGGGTGGTTTTATATTTAGAAAGTAAGATATTAGCTGAATGGCTGTTTGTCTGGCACGTGGTTTGCTGCATTTCTTTGTCCAGCTTTGTGCACTTTAATTTTAGGAGGCAGCATTTTCCATCTGCAAAAGAACATCTTGGCAATGGTTTTTTCAATTCCCATTTGTTAGAGGTTATTATCGAAGAAAAGGTTCCTGCTCATTGTGCACAGCTTCCCTAGTACAAGCTTCTTTCATTGCCTTAAAAATGTCAGATTGACTCCAGGGGAGCTGACACAGCATCCAGTGTGTTGGGCTGTACCCAGCCATGGTAACGCTGTCCCCTTTGCCATCAATACTGAGGTACTGAGAACTTCAGTACAGATCCAGTAAAGACAGAGAGGTGAGCAATCAAATACAGAGAATATTTTTTAAATTGATAACCTGGGAGATACCTCATTGCTCCTGGTGGATATAATTCAAGCTTAATGTGAGATTGAAGTAGCTTTTGCTTTACACATTGACAAAACACTGGGTGCTTTAAAGAAGCTTGACATCCCAGTTGGACTGGTGGGAAGGGGCTTTCCAGGAAGCCCGTGTGGGCAAACCTGTTTGGTAGTGGCTGCCTGAATGGGAAACGGAATGGAAACTGGAGGGGAGTTAGTGGGGAAGGGGTCAAGGTCTGTGGGTGAGTGGGGAAGCCTTTGAGGGAGCGGGGCAAGACACACTTTGGGGGCCTTGGGGGATTGGATAATCACTGGGTCAGTGGGTTTGAATCCTGCTGGGTTCAGGGCAGGAGGACCTTATGTAAAGTCTCTAAATAAACAGCACTGCAGCAAAAAGAAAATAAATTCTTGTCTGCGTCATTTTCTTCCCAATGGATACAACATGTAGGACACTGAAATTTGGTTACTTACTCAAGCTGCAAAAAGTCTGGGTATTAAGTAGCAGTGGAGGGAAAGGGGATATTCATAGACAGCAAATTATTTAGAAATGTGGTGTGAAGCAGAAATAATTGGTGAAACTACAGAAGAGGAAGGGGTAATTTTTTCCAGTAACTGTTAACCATAAAATAACATTAGGAATTATTCCTCTATCTTTGGTACACAGAACAGGATTGAGATCAAGCTAGGCACAGAAAATATTTCAGTGAGGCGATTTTCAAACTGGAGATACAATTGTTGGGAGACATTTGTAAGTCTGAAAGAAGACATAGTGTCCAGCCTTCAATCTCAGCATGTCCATTTCCAAAATTAAATATGTAGCCTGCCACAGTGAGACCCGAGCTGTTGCCATTATCACCGAGAACAATGGGGCTTTTGGAAATAACTTTCTCACATTTGCGTGGGTGCAGGTCCTGAGGACAGACACCTCAAAACAGCTCCACCTGCTGTGCTGGGCATTGTGGAGAAGGCAGCAGTGGGATCTGCACTCTGCCAGACCGGGATGGGCTTCCTCGTGCAGCAGCCAAGCACAGCAGAGCTGCAGTGCACCACGGAGATGCCTGCACCACCCAGGGGGAGGCAAACACAGGGAATAATGCAACTGTGAGTAAACAGCCTGGCTGACACTCAAGATGCCTGGCACTTGTCTCATTTTTGCCCTGTTTGGGGCACTTCTGCCCACAGTGTGGGGAGTTAAAATACTGTCCTCCTAATATGCTGAAAGTGCTGAGTGTGCCGTGGGGGATGATATGCTGCAAGCCAGGCTGGGCTGCTAGAGCTTCCCAGAAAGGTGGTAGCTGACAGCAGGCAGAACTGCCAAATGTTTTTTCTCAGCCTTTAATAAAACTGTGAGATTCCTTTTACAGCTGTGCAGTCCTGGAGAAGCTGGAGGCTTGCATGGATTTACACGATGGCAGAGCTTGTCCCTGGGTGTATAGGAGGGGGAAACTGTTAGCATTCTTGTACAAAGAATATGACCAGAGACAGCTGGCAACCTATTTCTGGTACTCACAACTTCAGTTTCTCAGATGACATCTGAGAGCACCTACCAGCATTTAATTCTCATTAGTGCATTCTCAACGATTTTTGTAGTTTGCATGATGTGTGAATTCTGAGCCTCCTTTCCTTCACTACGCATTAGGGAAAAAATTGTCATGGGAGACACACATCCAACTGTTTTCTCCAGCCTTGTGATTCCCACTGCTATGTGCTTTGGTTTGAATGCAGCCATCACTGCTTTTAATAGACAGAGTAAGATTACTCCACCCTCCCCTTCCTTTGTTTCTCTGCTCTAAACATAAAGAAGTGAGGAATGAGCCAAAAATGTCACAATATACAAAGAATTTGTGTCAGCAGTCAATAAACTAAAAAATCTTGATTGCTGTGATTTAAAGTAGTATAACAAGGGATGTCTGGAGTTTACCAATATATGATCCAGGGTCAAAAATAGGAGGGAGGTGGCTCTTGTTGCCTGCTTCAGGCTATGTCAGGCTTTAAACTGAGGTGCAATTCAGTCTGCTTCAGGCAGGTACCTCCAGAACATGCCTGAGGTGAGGCAGAGACACTTTCTGGAGGACAGCCTTGCTCTGGAGAAAAGGATGGAGTCAGCAGTCTCTGCCAGATTTCTGAAGATAAGGAGGGGAGGAGAGACTGGGCTAATGGATGGTATCCCTGGTGGTTTCTGCCTGCAGTGAGATGGAGGAAGGCAGCTCGTCCTGGCGATGAAAGGTCATGTAATTGTGCTGGGGAGGAAGAGATGGAAAGTTCCCCAGATCGAGGGGGAGGATAATAAAACAGGGACTGAATGTGCAACCGGTGCATGAAGACTACCTGGCTTTCAGAAAAAATACTTTTATTCTCCTGCTTTTGCTGTTCTTTTTGAGGACTGTATTTTCTCTGCTTCTGCTTATTTCACATTATGCTTTTGCTTTAGGCTTTCCTTAAAGTCAGCTTTAACATTGGAAAAGAGAGAGGACGATTTGATTTTGATTCAAATGTGAGCTTGTGAGCAAAAGAGAACTTCTACAAATCTGTTAAATCTCCAGATCTTGATAGATATTTCAATTTTTTCAGCAGTTTCTTATACTGAAACTGCCTTGAGGCTGAAGTCTTCACATCTGGGGAACAAATAGGACAGTATCAAACATTCATTTTACCTTGAAGAGGGACTCCTGGTAGCATGACCCTTCATAAGATAAAGATGATGTGTTTCTATCAAACAGTACAGTGAGTTTCTTCTTAGAGTTTGGTGAATATTTTTGGTCTCTGACTAAAAGAAGAAAGGAAATGAGCTTTTTCTTACGGCATAGAAGCAGTAGGGGAATGGTTGGTACAAAAATGGATTAAAAACATAAAAAGCCACACACAGCAAGAAGAAAAGCAAGCTGCCCTTGCGTCTATCAAGTTTTCCTCCTACGTCTATCCTCCAAGGTCAACCATCACTGCAACAGAGACATGGCCTACGCTGTAGGAGTAGAAGATGTTTTTGGACCTCTTTGAGCAAGACTGTGCCCTTTGCAGCAGCTTCAGGCGTCCTGGATCTGCCCAGCTTTGCCACCAGCAAATCTGCCAGCACCAAATGGGTCTGGTGGCTGAGGACTTCAGGAGCTGTGTGCAGGGATCCCTCCCCACTGGACACTTGCTGCTTGGAGTGGGTGCTTGTGTCTCCTCTGGCATCCATAATGGAGATCTCAGGCTGCTGACTCGGCGTCCTGTCTCACAGACATGCTTTCCTCACCTGCTCCTGGACTCCTCTGTGTTTGGGGGTAATTCCCAGGCTCAAAAACAGCACTGCAAAACTATTTACACTGAGACTAAAATGGTGCTAGCTTCCTCTTGCCCTATTCTTCAGCTAATAGAGAGGCAATTGAAGCACACCTCCTCTAACAGGTAGGAGAAGCAGTACTCATCCAGGTGCCGATGGCTTTGGGGTGCAGTGCCCCCAGCAGCACATCACCTGGTGCCTGCAAGTTCCTGGAGGAGCTCTGCAGGGAGACAGCTGCTGTTTGGCTCTTCCTGGCATGACTGTGGGACTGGGAGTGATGTGAGGTGCATTGGGATGGCCAGGCAGGATGTGGGCAGGAGCAAGGGGACCAAGGCAGGAAATCGGAAGCTGCTGCTGATGGAGCAGCAGGACTGTGGCACCACTCAGTGCTGGCAGGAGCCAAACTGGAGAGTGGGCACAGAGAGCACCAGAGCCTCATTCTGGGTTACACACTGCAGTGGGTTTTTGTCAGAGCTTTCTACAGAGCAGGATAACAGCTTCTCTTTCTGGTCACTACAAGACTGGTGAGTGGCTCGGGAAACAGCTACGATGGGGGCCAGGGCAAAGCCGGCAGAGACATTTCAGGAATAGCCTTGGGATGCATTGCTATATGACACCCGATCCAGCCCCCTTGGAGGGCTTTGTGCACAGCTGGATGCTCTGCACTGGCACAGCCCCCACCCCTCTGAGTCTCAGCCCTTTGGCAGCGCCTTTGCCAGGAACCTCTGTGAGTTGCTCAGAGGGGAAAAGTAGGCTCAAATTCCTCCTGCTGGAGAAGGAAACCTGAGGAGAGGCCATACATGGATGTCAGTGTTGTTTGCATGACAAGGCTCTGTGATGCGTCTCTGATTTGCTTACACCCACGCTGTGTTTAAGCTGCAGGCTGCAGATGACCTCTGTATGCTGTGTATCTTATGCTGGTTTGGAGTCTAAACACATACAGTTATTTTCACACAATCTCCATTGAGATGCAAACTGAGTTCAGTTTTTGAGCCGAGAGGATACAGGATGAGCAATTCCAGCTTCTGAATGAGAAGAGCTGTGTGCTCTCCCAGACCTTAGGGCCAAGCTTGTGGAGGAGGGTGCAGAAGATGTGCTGCTTAGAGGTTTTGAAGTTATTCTGGGGGAAAAGAAAAGCCAGGAAGTGCACAGTAGGAGTAATCCCAAACCAGGAGGGAGGTGAACTGCCTAACCCCAACAGGTGCTTTCTGTCCAGCTTTCATGGAAGCAGGGTGGTTGTGTGCTTGGAGCAACAGTAATTAAGACTCTCAGGACAAGTTAGGAAAACAACCACTGGGTTTAATAACTGCTGTGTGTAGGACAGTGTACCCCCACCAAAACTCCCCACGGGGCTGTGGCAGGGGTGCCAGCCCTTGACAGATGTCTGCTTTGGTGGCAGGGACTGGTTGTTCCAATGATGCCTCAGACCTCCTCTACACTCTTGAAACAGCCCAGAGTCTTTAAACCTGTCCCCTCAGGTGTGCCCCTAAACTGGAACAATACCTCACTCTCCCAGCCCAGCACGGTTACTTTTCTGTGAATAAATTTTCACACAGCAAGTAGAAATCCTGTTTTCAAACAACTCTCAGGTCTGAGTAAAACTAAAATTTGAAAGGAAAAAGCACATAATTAGCTTAAAATTTTCTAAAGATACCAAACAATATTGCAGAACCAAACCAATCCTACCCCTGTTTGAACTCTGTAAACTGCTCCCCCACCATTCTACCTTCCATCCTGTGTCCTGCAACCTGCACCATATCTAATCTCACTATATTGCACAAGGTGTTTTCTAACATCCAAAGTATCTTTTACTGTTCTGAATGCTCTTATCAACATCTTGGTGTAAGCAGTAAGCCTGACTAGGAAAACAAACACTTTTTCACATTAAGTTTCACTTAATAACTGACCAAAAATTCACCGTCTCCAATTAATAAAATGCTGAGCTGGAACCATCTCAGGCTTTTTGAGTACACCTTCTGAATATTTGCATCTGGAAAGTACACAGTGTTTACAAGAACTCATGTTTATTTATCCAAGAACACTTCCACAGAAAAGCTTCTTTATGACTAGCTGTACATTTTCCTTTGCCAGTTTATTGACCTTTTGCAATGCATAGCTATTTGTTTGGTAAAAACGATAGCATTGATCTTTGCCTGCCATATGTAATACATCTTGGTAACTTGCCATTGAAAAAAAAAATATTTTGGGTGCCAGAAAGCCCCCCATGTCACAGGGAAGAGCGTTTTAATCCCGTGCAGCTCAGTAGTAAGCAAATATCACTACCTGATGACACTTGCTAAGTGGCTATAGGAAAACGAGTCCATGCTGGGAGCTCACTTATTAGCACGTCCCCAGTGATCCTGCTAACACTTTCAAGCTCTCCTAATAGTTTTTATCCTTGGGCCAATAAGACTCAGTGGGGCCCAATTCATCTGGGTGCTCTGCTGCTCAGGTGGCCCTGCCAGGTGCTGCCAGTGCAGGGCTGGTTGGGACACAGGCAACTGCTGCCTCTTGCCTGGTTAACGGGACAGTTTTCATTCCCCTCTCTGCCTAGTCTGGCATTTCCTCAGAACTAAGCATATTTGTCCAAGAGCACTTCCGCAGAAAAGCTCCTTTATGCTTTGCTGCACATCTTCCCTGCCAGCGTCCTGACCTTTAGCACTCACCCGCAGGTTCGCCTCAAGAAAGTTCATTTCAGCAGAGTCCTCACTGAACTGCACAGAGGCCAGCGGGCACCGACGCGGGGATGCTGCTGTGTGCCAAGGACCACTGTGTGCAGAGCTGGGCTTCCACGAAATATATCTGGCTGTGCCAGGTGCTGCTGGTTTTCCAGCTCTCCAAGTACCTGGCTAAGCAAAGCCAAAGTGCTCAGAAGTGAGGGAAGGCAGGAAAGACAGAGGAAGGCACATGGGCAGACTGTAGATGTTGACTGACCCCCTCTCCTCAAATTGCAGGGGCAAAGAGTCTTTAATTTAGTCCTTTTCATGAATTGAGGTTACCTCCAAGTTTGAGTTAATTAAAGGAGATTTCATGCAGCATTTCTTTCCTTACAGAGGAAACTGTTTACTTGTGCAGGAAGAGATTTGAGATAAAGACCTGAATTTCTGTTTCATTATTCTACAGTTTCATATTAGAGTAGCACAGGAGCAGAAACTGAATCTGGTTTTCTGTGATCCCAAGGGCCCTAAGCCCAAGCTGCAGAGTCATAACCATTGTTCTTCAGTCCAAGGAATAACTGGACTCTGCAGGTTAGAGTGGCTGGAGGAGACAGGGCTGGAAAGTGGTATTTCAGATATCTGCATGTGAAGGGCTTACTGCACCACTGGTGGTAGCTGCAAGTCCAAGATGGGACCTCAGGATGGGAAATCTGTGCATGAAGGCCCTGAGCACTGGGTTCACAGGGGCAATTAATCATTGGAAGGGCTTCATTTGAAGGCTTTAAATCAAGACTAGAAACCTCAAAACACTACTTGTGGTCTCCTTAGGAAGACATTGCTTTTAACCGAGGAGCAGTCAGGGTAAATTCTGTGCTGAGCTTTGTGCAGGGACTCCAGGTATGATGTCCAGTGCACTATGGCTAGGGTTGCTCTGGCATGGTCTGGGAGTGCCATACACTGACCTGAGATAATACCTGAGCCTGACTTCACCTCTCCCTCTGGAAGACTCTTGGCCTAGATGAAGGGAAAGGGTGCGAAAAGAGCAGAAGCCGCAGTGAGTTCTGGAAAAGCAGTGAGGAGGAAGAGGCATCCTGGGAACCTGGCTAGGCTTTATGTTGAGTCTCCTCCCTTGGTTTGTGCAGTCAGCACTCGAACCTCAATTGCCACAGACAGGGCCTTCTGACCAGAGAGCCTCTGTCTCTGCAGAGGAGGAACAGCCTTTGGGGATCTACATGAGGGCAGAGAGCAGATGTCAATAAGCTACTGCAGGAGCCATAGGATATATATATCATCAAGCTACCAGTGGAGAAAGGTAAGAGAACCAGAATTGTATGCAGCCTGTTTTCCCCAAAATTTTCCCTATAGCTGATAAAATAATACCTTCACTTTCAAAAGATCTGAGGTCTGATTTCAGTAACTGCATTTCTTCTTTGGTGTATACCAGAGCAAAACCAGTGAGCCATCAGGTAATGTGTGTACTCTGTGTCTGCTCCTAACTACTCAAAATCTAATTTTGGTGAGCCCTGCACTTGAGCTCTCTGGGGATGTGCAGAGCCAGGGTGCAGGTGTTCATCCAACAAGGATGATCACAACAGTCCAGTCTGACTTTTAAACTACGTAAAACCTCAGAAGTGAAAGCAACCTAAAAAGTTCACTGGGAGTTGATGGCATTCAGTGCCTCCCAGGTCTGGGCTGTCAAAGAGTGATTTTAATAGCACATTAAGTATGAGATGCTGGAACGTGATCAAGACCTAACACAAGGAGGTAGCTTTTAATTAACAAGTTCCACATGCTATGTATGAAAAGTAACAGCCTTTAAAATTTATTAGAATTAAGTTGAACATCAAACCCCTTCAATGTTGAATTTGACTGCTTTAATTTAAAATGAACATTTCTACACTGAGGTAGCACAAAAGAAAATTTGCTTAGGTTTGATTTTTATACTACTAGAAAGGACTTAACAGCTTAGAATATATGCTTTAATTCACACCATACAACTGGTGAAAATTGGATTAATTATACTGCTTTCAGCAATACTACCACATAAACCATTAACAATTTAGACTCACAGAGTTTATTTTGCTTAATTTATTTCCAAAAAATAATTTTACTGTAGAAAGCTAAACTAACATGTAAGCAAACATTTATATTTTTATGGTGAGTTTCAGTCAGTAAAATCCATAACTAGAATGGCATTAACTGTGTTTGGATTTTAAAATTCTAGAGAGTTTCATCAAAAGCAATCCTATTAAACTAGAAACTTGAAGAGGTAGTTTGGTTTTTGAATTAACATGAATTATAGCATTGCTGCAATAAGAACTAGAGAGGTGAAATCCCGCTTGACTGCATCCTCACAGTTCTGTTGTCTCCCAAATCTCCCTAGCTTTGGCATGTTATTTTACTAGGCAAGAAGATATCTTTTAATGTTCTAACAGTATCATAGTGTATTTGTATTTAAAAATGAAATACCCCAGAATGTAGTTGTAGGGAGGGAGAAAGGAATAGACAGGTCTGGAGGAGACCTCTAAGGTCACTGAGTCCAGTCTCTGCTACTGCAAGTAGCCACATCACAGGGTCACCTTCAACAGAAATTCACAGGTCTTCAGAAAGCCTTCTCCACTATGTAGAACCTTTGGTATTGAGTGCAGCCTAACTGTATAGCACATACATTCCTGATTAAAAGGAGAAGGAGAAAAACATTTAAGTCTATGCTGATTGAAGTCAATATTTACCGAATAGTGGAAACAATCATTCCACCCACTAAAATGTGATTAATCAGAGCTTACTCTGTTGCCCAGTGCAGCCAAAGACAGGAACTGCTTTGCAGGCTCATGCTGTGTACAGATCACCAGCCACCATCCCTGGAGTGTAGCTGTGCTGCCCACATGCCTGGGGTAGGAGGCTTTCTTTGGGTCAGCCTCCTGTCTGCTGCTGCTGCTGCTGTATTGCCTGTCCCCCACACTCCTAAGCCACCAAAAGCACCATAAACATCTTCTAACAAGTAAATATTGCCCTTTTTTAGGCTGGGACTCTGAAGCTTTTGATTTAGAGTTTTCAAGATTTTCTCCATAGTCAGCAGGGCCCCATCTGCTTCTATGAAAGTGAAGGTTCAAACTCCACTGTGTAAACTCTACTCTGTGTGTCAGGAGGAAAAGCTTATCCCAAGAAGGCCAGAGAAGCCTACAGGCTTCCTGGCATACCAGGCAGCTTCCTGTGGGCAGAGTGGTTCTTGCATATGATTTTTCTCAGTGTTCTGCATCCCCATGTCAGTATGGACTTTAAGATAAATTCTGCTTGTCTGTTGCTATATTGGTGGCCCTTGTGCAAGACACTGCATAGCGGTCACAGGAGGATGCTTTGACTGATGCCTTGTTTTCTAAAAGGCAAGCTGCCTTTCTGCAGCTCCCTACCTTTCATGTATGGTCTGATGATCACTTGTTTGAATGCTGAACACTTCAGGCTTCCCTAACTCCTGCTCCTTCCGGGCACTCTTCCAGAGCTCCACAGCCAGGCTGCTGCAGATGCTGCCTGGTCCCTTGCTGTTCACACGATCAGAGGTCCCCATATTAGTTTAAGGTGTTCACTGGGATCTGGGGTTCCCACCTCCAGCAAAACAAGGTCTTCAGAATTAGTATGAGCTTTAGCAATTTCATTTTTTACTCTAAAAACCATGCTCTAAAGCCTCTTGTACCCGTGTCTTTCACATCCATGCAGGCCTATCAGTGCTACCCAGCACATCCCACGCAGCCACCCCTTGGCTCTCCCCACGCTCCCTTCCACTGCTGGTGGTCAGGCCTGCCTCTTTGCCATGCCAGCTGTCTGGATTAATTGCACTCTCTCTCTTTCCACCTCACCAATTCCCCATCTGTTTTTCTGCTATAGCTTAAATCCCTTTTGATCTGATCCTGAAATACTGAGTTTACAGGAGCCTCTGCATGCAGGCTGTTCCTGGGAGCAGGTTTCTCCCTCTCTCCCACTCCATGGCTCCAGATGCTGTTAGACTGAGGGGCTTATTGCTGCAATTTTGAAATTCTCCTTGTCAAGATCTGGGTCCTGAAAAATTGCAGCAACCATGGTCTTCATCTCTAGGAGTGCACACATAGCTGTATTTTTTTTGGAGCCTATTAATTTACTTGAATTCAAGACTGCACTTAGGGTTTATCTGGAGAACATCCAGAACATGTAGCACATTGCAGGGTTGAACCTTTATATCCTAAACTGTTCTATTGGCATGCTACAATGCACAGTATAGCCAAGCACATAGGGAGCATTGATCCTCTCATTTAATTTAAAAGACATTTTTTTCACCCTAGCACTTATTTAACGCCATTTTCTATTTATTCAATTTAGTTAACTTAATGCACCACGACTTAGACAACATATTTGGACTGGAGACAGAGACCATCACGTTAATTGAAAGTGCAACACGGTTCAGTTATTATGTAGTCATGAGAACTTAATTGTGTGATCAGAAACCGTTATTTACTGCTGGCGACTCTTTTGTATCCCAAACACTGGCATTGATTGTAAACCAAAAGGCCAAAAATTATACATAAGAACAATCTTCACAGTCTCATCTGTCTTCTGGATCTTGAAAAGTAGTCACACAGAATGCCCTGTTCACTAAACATTTCTCAAGACCGAGGCAGCCTTTTTCACCCATGGGTGAAGTGATTAAGTGGCGTATTTGTGAACAGTTTGGTTGTGCACTTTCCAAATGTGTACTTCAAAGTGTCTGTGTTTTCTTGGTGCTGTGATAGATAAAACAGGTACACACAAGATCCCTCTACTGTCACAAACATGAATGCAAAGGACCAGAATACATACACTGTAATTACAGGATAAGCAGAGAGACGTTTAATGTAAACTGTTACTGAGGAATGTGTGTTTGGGCAATTGAGTCTCCCTTTTTATGTGCGGGAGCTCAGCAGAGAAAAGGATCAAGGCAAGCTTGCAGGTGAGCACAGAAATCAGCAAAATAGAAAAGCAGTATCTGGGAATTATCTGAAACACCTAATCCATATAAGAAATTACTGTACCAATCTTTTTTTACTAGGTTGATAAACGGAATGGGGTAGATTACACCAGCAAGGAAACCAGTATCTTTGGTGAAGATTTGAAAATTTATAGAAAAGAGAACAAATGGTAATCATCACTTGATGTAAACCAAAGGAGGAAGCTGAGCTTCAGGGGCTACCATTAAGCCTGCTTTTAAGGTTTGATCTTGCAAAACACTGAATATCCTCAGCTCCCACTTCGGTCAAAAGATGTTGAATGTCTTTTGCAAAAAGTGGAGTCAGCAGGCTTAGGTGATTTATTATATTCAAAATACTGAAGGTGATTTTGTGACATCAGAGGAAAGTTCTAGAAAGCTCTGAAAGGAAGACCAAAATCCTGTTAGAGAAAAATGGCAAGTTGTGACATTGGAGCAATGAGACCCTCAAAGGGGCTAGAAGGGAGAGGGTGAGTTACCTGACACCTGGTTAAATAAGGGCTCACAGGAATATCAGTGTGAGGGCAGGAAAGGGGAATTCCAGGATTTGTGGAAGCAGTCCCGAGTGCTTTGCATTATTCCCTGTGCTCCCTGATTGTACCTAGTTTCATGTTTGACTATTACTCCAGACTTAAGCTGGCATAAACAGAAGGCAAGAAAGAATTGGCAGTGATGTGCTCATGGAGGGACCCAGAGGAAAAGGGGTGCAAGGGTTTGCTGGGCTGCCTGGAAGCCTTCCAGACTTGGCCCTTCTCTGTGCCAGGTTTACCTGTCCTCTGCCCTTCATCATGGTCATGAGACAAGGCACAACTGCTTTTCACGGAGGGACCTGATCCAGCTGTGTACCCTCTCCCCAAGTTCCTGCACTACAGTCCTTACCAGGACTGACATCCCATCCTAGGCATAACCTCAGGCTTGTATGTGCTCTTTTGCCAGCCCCGAGGGCCCAGACAACTTCTGTCCTGCTCAGTGTGAAGATTTTACCATGAGTGGAAGGTATACAAGTTCTGCTCATCTGCTCCTACCATGATGTCTGGTGCAGGCCTGATCTTGGCTTTTAAGTAACTTTCCTTCATTCTTCTTTGGCATCAAAAAGCTCCAGCCATTATAAAATTACTTTTTCCCTGTAAGGCACTGCTAGAAAGACTGAAGGGTGACAAGAGACCTTTCCCCTCCCAGCTGTGTTGGACTGGCTGGATTTGACTGCCCCAGCTGCAGGTGCTTCCTTTCTGTGTCCCCCAGTCCCCTCAGCCCAGCCAGCCTCTGCTCTTGCAGCATTTTGGAGGAAAGGACAAAGAAAGTGGAAGGTTTACAGAAGAAACACTGGGTTCAGCCCAGGAAAAAAAGCAAGGCTGAGATTTCTGCTGCTGTCCGTGGTCGCTGAAGAGTTGTGCTGGGAGTTCTTGGAGCTTTTGATGGCTGGAGGGCAAAGCATCTTTGCTCTCTGATACCCACACAGCTCCCAACCCCTGAGGCTCCTCAAGTCTCCTAAGTGTCCAGCAGATCCAAGCTGAGTCCAAGTGAGCTGGACTCAGAAGTGCCAGGTTTGGGATCTGGGAGGCACACAGGCTACTTGGCTGGCACCACGCTACTCATCGTTAATGAGTTCTGTCTCTCTCCAAGATTTATTGACTTGAGCAGAACTCTGGGCTGACCAAATTATTCTGAAGGGGTCTGTGCCACTTGCTGACAGGCCCTGCTTGTGCTTATCTGCCCATTCTACCTCCCAGCAGGAGCTGAGCTTGAGGCTTGAGTATACATTCAGAAAATAAGAAGCTTAGGACCAGCAAGTGTTTCTGCATCCAGTTTGCAGCTCAGAGTTCTTGTTTTAAGAGCTGTGTACTTTACAACTTCAGATCTCTGCAAGAGTGCTTTAGCTACCCTGCCTGCACTGTGAAAAGAATGACACTGTTATACAGTTGCCACAGCATGAAATGGCATGGAGAAACTATCCACAGAGGAAGAGGCAAGAATATGTATGTGTGCATGTGAGATAGGCAGATTTATCTTGGAAGAAAGGAAAATGAAGAATGCAAAGCAAAGCCATACCTGGAATTCATTGGGCTAGCTGCAAAAGTACTTAAGGGGGCCTCATTTGGGTTAATTCTTTCATAGGTCTCCAGAGAAAATTACAGTCTGGTTATTTTTTTCACATTAAACTTTCTGCAGCAATCACCACCTTCTTCTTTATAATCTTTCGATTAAGACATGTATTAATTATTTATACATCTCCATCCATGTATGTGGACATTTTACAAAGCAAATAAAATGAGGTCTTGTTCTCAATAGAGTGTGTTATTTAGCACAGGCAGAGGCAAAACAGGCAAAAATTTCAGGTGAGGAAGCAGCAATGTAGAAGAAACTAAGACAGGAAGTACTTGCAGAGGAGGCTGTTTTTCAAGAAGAAAAGCAATGGCATTCAGTGGCTGAGGTGGGCTGTTCTGCTGGGAAATGGAGCTTGAAAAGGATGACCAAGACAGGGGTGCTTGGAAGTCGGTGTTGGTTGGCAGGGTGTGATTCAGAGGAAGCAAAGTCCTGAGCAATGGCAACAGAGGTCATACTGGGACATGATTGGGTTGTCCGGGACCTCTGGTATGACTGAGACAAGAAACATGTTGAAGAAAAAAATGTCTGGGTGTGGAGAAAATAAAAAATTTCAGTCCAGTTGGTTTTCAGTGTTCCAAATCTCTCTCTACCTTTTCTCTTCATCAGCTGAAGGCCATGATGATCTGACCACAGGACAGCTTAAAACTCATTTCAGGCAACTGAAGGAATAACAGCCTCACAGATGCTGTACATTGAAGGTTATGGCCTTTGCTCTTGGACTTTGCTTCTACCTCTCTGCTCCTTTCTGAGCTGGTGTTTACCACTGGAGCAGATGTTCAGCAGGAGGACATAGGCATAGCACATGCATGTGTCTCATTTCTGCTCATCTCATCTGCATCTGAGTGTAGTTAGTGATGCTCACCAAGAGATACAGGCAGTTCAAAATGCAGGTAATCTGTAGAACCAAGAAACCACCCCTCCAAACTTCCTTCTTAGTTTGGGACAGTTGGAGGGCTTTTGCATTGTCTCAGAGTTAGTACAAGCAACTCCCCTGTCCCCTCTGCTGAAATGCAGCCTACAGCTCCTTCCTCCTTGGCCTCTTATGACCTGCAGCCATTCAAAACTGCCCAAGTAGAGCTGTCAGAAAATTTGGTGCCATTATGAGTGCATCCGGAGGATAGTGGGGGCCTGGGGACACCCACCTCAGGAGGGTCTGCGTGCCCCCAGCTAGCACACTGTCTCATGGTAATGGTTGGTTGTGGCTTTTGGGTGCCTGGTCAAAGAGACACACTGCAGTATGAAAAGAAAACTACCAGAGACTGGATAACTTTGCTGAGAGATTATCTTCTTATCTTGTGAAACTCTGAGATTTTGACATAGCCTCAAGATATATTTCTCCTTTTCTTGGGAAAAGCACAAAAAAAGAGCTCTCCTGGATCTCATAGTTGTCACTGGACTCACTCATGGGAAGGAAAACTCATGCTCTGACTTCTGATCTAGACTGAGCCAAACACTTTTATTTTCTGCTAACTGGATGCTTTGAATACCAACATGTTGCAAGGGCTCTTTCTCTGTCTCTAGATTTCATTTAGTCCTTCAGAGCCCGTTCCTGAGTAAACTTTAATCAAAACAGGTAAGTTTCTGTGACAAATGGTGATTTTCTTGAATCCCTGTTTCCCAGTAAAGAATTGCTCAGTTGAAAAATTCTCTACCAAACCTGTGGGTAAGTACTTAAGAAGACCTACCTTTACACACTTGCACCACTCTCTGGTCCATCCCTTGTAAGAGAGTACTGCAGACCCTCTCTCCACAAATTTCTCACATTTACAAACATACATTTATTTATACCTTGCTAGCTCTTCCTACCAACCCTTGCCCTGCCTGTGCAGTTCCCATGGTACAAGCATCCTGTAAAACATTTAGCTGTTGTGTCATGCTCGCACTGAGCTCCAAGTCTGTTTGTGCAGACCTGCACACCTTGCTAAGCCCTTCCTTAAAAAAGGGTCTGTTAAATGTGAGACATGAGATCTGGGGTCTCTTACACAGTTTTATTTGCATCTATATTTAAGCAGCTTGCTGAGATTTCTTAGAAAAACTTCACAATATTTTTCAGATAATTTACCACTCAAAGTAAGTGTTTTGCCCTAAAGACAACTTTTCCTGCCCATCCTTCTCTGTCTCTTCTCTCTCCTCTCTAAATACAAAATGAAACTGAAACAAATGGCACCCACAAAAATAATAACATGAAAAATCTTTGCTGATTTCCTAGAATAACACCACACAACCTCTACATTTCACTGGAATGGCCTGGGGGAAGGCTAGGGTGCACTCCAGCCTAATTGGGTTTTCTTCTGTAGATGTTTTCTGAAAAATGATATTATTTTACACAGGTGAAATCAGCCTCTCTTCCTGTGTTCCTCAGGGCCACTTCTCTGCTTGCATGACACCAGTGCTCCTCTGTTATGCATGAGAACGCTGCTGCACAAGTGATGGATGAGTCAGCCAAGAAAATAAGAGATGTCCTGACCTCAGTTAACTGCTGTAAATATTTCTTGTGATAAAAAAAAATTATTATTATACATCTCGATGTGAATATAAAGTCAGTCCTCCAAAGAACAGGTTTGAATTTAGCAGTTTAGTAGGTAAGTTGGCTATGCAATTTAGATTTTAATTATTTATTTACCCTACAGTTCTTTAACCAAAGATACTTTCCATAGCAGCTTTCTATGTCACATTACTGGTAATATACAGCGACTTAAAGGAACACATACCTACGCACAAATCATGGGGTGTGTGGGCTTGACATTGTTTTAAAGGTCATTGCTATTTACCACCAAACATATTTTCCTGCTTATTTAATAATGGCATTTTTGGACAACAACATGTAAAATGTTTCCATGTCATAGTCAACAAACAGCTTTTCTAATTAAAAAGGTGAGGAAGGTTTATATTTGGGGGAGAAGGGAAATAATGGATACAAGACACAGCTGCTGATATTTGGATACTACTTTGTGAGTGTAATATAATACTAACTACTCAGACATAAATCCCGTGCACTCAGCAGTCCGCTAGGCAACTGCTTGCCTCATGTCCATATTTTAATTTTTCTTGGAAGTGTGTGCACACTGGAAACATGGTCACTTAACAGCTGGATTATGGCACTGGTGTTTTTTGAATTCTTGCAATTTATCTCCTGTTTAATGGCAATTCACATGCTTCCCTGGTGAGCGCTGTCCCATCATTTCTTGACCACTTCTAGTTGTCCCTGTCTGGTGTGTAAGAATGGGCCTGGATCCAGTAAAATATTTAAGCATGTGCTTAACTCTGAGTACCTGATAAAGGAGAGGGCTTGGGAAGCACTGACACAAACACTCCTCTAAGTGCCCGTCAGTTATGTCTGAGAGCGCTTTCACCGAACTGGCTGCAAAGAAGAGAGGGAGAATTGATGCTCTGATAGACAAAGCCTCTCAGAAGAAAAACACAAGCAGGAGAAAGAAAGAACAAAAGAAGCTCAAGCAGGAGGTAGCACATCCCCAGGTCAGCAGCTAGCCATACACTGGACGTGCTGAGCCTCTGACCCTTCCACAATACCCACTATAAATGCTGGTGTCCGTGTTTCTTGCAGCTTCACCTTCCAAGTGGTCCCTGCCCATTTAAGGAGGAAGTGTCTCCTACGCATGTGAGATGTCTCCCAGCACCGTGTCAGCAGTGAATGTCATTTATGAGCTCTTCCTTTCTGTGCTGAAGGCATCCTTGGCACTGCTGCACAGAGATGTTTCCCAAAACCAGGCCTTGAAAATCTCCACTCCTTGTCTTCCTTGGGTCTGCAGCTTCCTTGACCTGCACAATCCACTGCACCTCCACGAGCCTGTTCTCTGCCCATCTCACCTCCATCCATGTAGCATCTCCTGTGTGGCACTACAGCAGGTGCCTCAGAAGAAATACCACACATTTTCTTTGTGCAGTTCATCATTAAATAATCATTAAATTTGTGATTTTGTTCATGATTTGTTATCACTAGTTTTTAAACGCCTGTTGTATTAATTTGTTTGTCCCAGTGTAATTGATGGAGTCCATTCAATAAAACTGTGAAATGATTTTTCTCTCATTGTAACTGTGTCAGTACTCCCACTTAAAAAAATCATGGTTAGATCCTTGAGAAACTTATTAGAAGAAAACAAACATCTATGTCAGGCCTCATCCACTTTTCCTGGTTGAAGAGAAGCTGACTCCATTCACTCAGTTGGGCAATTTAAGTTGATTGGTCACCTTTTCCATTGAAAATATGTAATTGAGCTGTGTTAAGGACATCCAATAAATGTCACCTGTGAAGTTCTTCCCTGTTTGCAGATGTTCAGTGATTTTCTCTCTGTTTTATGCAGCCTGAATTGGTATTTGAACTAGCGAGAGAAAAGTGCTTTAAAAGCAAAGAAAGAGAATACTTTCTACATGAACACTCTCTATGTTTTTTTTTGTCTTTTAACACAGCAAAACTGGACAATTCATATAAGACACGCAAAGAACTGTATATTAAAACAGGAATTTTACTTTTGAAGAAATGTTGTTTGACAATGATTACACAGGTTTTCCTTTCAAACCATTTAATTTAAACCATATTTAATTACATTTACTATATTGCAGTGATTTAATAAAGTGTGACTTTAATTTCAGTATCCATCAAAATATAAAACTTTTAATATAGAAGAACTCCTTTAATCCCATCAAAGAAAAGCACTGGAGCAAATTCTTTGCCAGGAATACAGATACTCTCAAAAAACCATCTTTGGGACACCGTTGGAAATTTTGTCCTTAACCACTCTGAGTCATAATAAAGTGAGCTGAATTCTGTTTGTTTTCATAATTGAACTACCAAGGGCCTAAGTACAGAGAATTTTAGAAGAAGATTTTTTAAACTATCACTGATTATTTTGTAACTTGGGAATAGTTTCCAAGAAGATGAATACTCTTTGAAATCCTTTATTTTCTCCTCAGTATTTTGAGGTGTTCTGTGACCTGATGCTTCCTTCTACATTTTAAGTGACTGCATTTCCCAGTTGCTGCAATGAGCAGGGATAATGCTGGCCCTGTATACTCAGGATTTATCTCCCCAGTGTACTGCAATGCTATGTAAAGTTTCCCAAGTAGCTCTGTAGAGCTGTGTAAACATATTTGTCATCAGTAAAATAATTGAAAGGTGCTATATAAAACTAACCTCAAGTACATAAGGTACACGTGTATTACCAGGGATCACATCGCGTTATTGCAACCAAATTTCCTCACTTGTCTTTGTTGTGGCTGTTTTTCTTTTGCTTTTGCCTCACAATAATCAGCATACCTTCAATCAAGAGATTTTTGTATTACATAGATTACCATCTTTTGGGGCAAGAATCTTGCAGGCAATTAAAGCAGCATGCACAAGCCTTTGAGGTTATATACATCATAAATAATGAAATTAGAATGCACAAAATTCATAAAAATCAAGCTATCTGAAAGTTTTGTCAGGTCAATGTTTAATTAAAAGAAAAAAACTTTTAATAAAAATTCCACATGCGAGGCTGGAGATGTTAGGTTATGGATAAGAAGGTTTGAAGTTCTTGGAAGAATAAAATCATAGTGCGTCAGCAGTGTTTCCTTTTCCAAACTTGAATGAATCATGTTAGGTAAAAATGATTTTCTCATGCTCTAATTCTGATAAAAGTCATTACTACAGCAGGCTGGGTGAGTTTTCTCCTTTCTCAGGGGTAAGACTGTGCAAACACAAGAATAGAATTTTTCCATAGAATCCTTTGGTGCAGTTCTGAGGCCTGTCCAACTGAGGGTCAAGCACTGTCTGATGAACGGCTCTGCAGTCCTTTCATTGGAAAGGCTTAGAGTTGTGTCATACTGATAAAAAACAACCAAAAACCCCAAACCTGCTCAGCCAACCAAAAAACAACCCACAAATCCAGCCACAAATCCCAAACAGACGGTTTTGGATTTGTTCCAAAACTCAAGTTCATCCCAAATTTGCTGTGCTGTTTTGGGACCAAGTCACAAAATGTGCTTCATCTGTTTCACAGCCAGCACTTTGGGGAGCTATCCCACACTTGCTGGGGCAGACTTGGCTTTCTGAACCCCGAGTAACCAGGGGAACTCAGCTACATGGGAGGTGAAATTCAGAGCTGAGACAGTTTTGGGAGGCACATGTGCAGCATGTGCATCTTCCCTGCTTTTCCAGCAAGCTGGCTAGCTGCTGACACTCTGTGAGCTGAGAGGTTCTTCGCAGGCAGTAATGCCAGTGGTGCTGTGGGTGCAGGGTCAAGGATAGGGCCCCTTGTGCCATTGGACTGAGGTCACTCAAAGGGATGGTCACCTGGGTGCAGTTTGATCTCTGGAGGGGATTAGGACACCCATCTGCAGAAGCACCTGAGCTCCACCCATATAACTGACACCTGAATCCTGTTTTTACCAACAAATACATAGCTTTAGAGAAAGGTGGGTGGAGAGGGCAAGAAAAGCATGTTCACAAAGTTGTGTAAGCTCACTCTGCGCACAGCGTGATAGTTGCAATATCAATTATGCTCCCCAGCTTCCAAGAAACAGCTGACCACAAGGATGAAACTTGTGTGGGAGGAAGAGGGATCATGGTTGGCAGCTGGCCTCAGATGCAGGAGTTGCTGCCACAGGAGGACAGGTTAGTAACAAACTGGACTTACTTGGAGCACAGTGTAAGATTTCCCAGTTTCACCCTCAGTTCCTTCCATGATAATAACTCTCAGAGGGAAAAAAGGAGGGGACAATGGTGAGATTTTGCTCCCTGCTCAACTTTCACATTTATAATGTACTCAGTTGCAATGAAGAGGGGGATAACACTGTTTTCTCCTATAGATCTAGGAGGCTTGTAGTTGTGACTTGTATTTTCTCTGTTATTAAACTAACATGAATATGTAGTCCTAGATACCTGTACTCTCAAAGGATATTGAGATGAGAGCTACAGTAACTCTGGGAAAAGGGAAGATTATTCCCCTTTTTCTGGACATATTTTAGGATTATCTGAAAATAATAGTAATAATTAAAAATATTTTAGTATTTTTAATTAAAAAAAATTAATATTTTTTGTAGTCTTATGATTTCACAAAGAGGAAACATTAAACTTGGGTTACCTTGGACAAAACAGTATGTTAAACAGAGTTTTATGGCTGTTTAAAGATGTTTATGAGTTTAAAGACTGATTTTTCTTTTCCTTGGGCCTTTACACGCTGCTGATATAGAAAGAACAGTCATCAGTCATTTTTAGCTGCTGCTTTCATAAGTAGGAACCAATAAAATATTTTAGGTTGGACACATACATGTTATGTTTAGAACAACCACCCACTATCTACCATATGCTGTCACACTCCTCACAGAATGAAAAAGACTGAGTTTCCCCACTTGGTTCTAAGGTGTTTTCTCTTTAATACCTTCCTCCATGCACTTAATTTATTTTAAAATTTACAAATGATAGATGCTATTTCTTTCTTAAAGTAGACTGAAATGCAGGAAGTCTGTGTTTCATGGTTATGGTATTGTAGTGCTTCCAGCTTTGTATTTCCTTCTTACTTCATGAAGAAAGTTTGCTGAAATGGACCAAGCTCTAAAACTAAACTGAAAATCTAGTACAAACTACCTCATTATAGCATGTGAATGAGCTATAGAATACCCAAGTGTCTGGGGCCCAATCCAGCAAACTACTTTTGGATGCAAAGAGTCCTGGAAAAAAAAGAGAAGCTATTGTGCAAGGCTGCAAATGTTTGCAGAACACATTGTAGGTATTTTTCAACATTGGGCCAAAATGCTCATGACTTCACAAAACTGATAGTTACTGAAATAATATGAGATTCCTTATGTCATGATGTTATCTACAGGTTATTTTGTAATAGCTAATACTTTTCATAAAGCTAAAACAACACTGAAGCCTATGAAAGAGCAGTAAATGGCCCAAAACTCGAACTGTGCATAGTTTCATGTCTGGTGTGGTAGGGAGGGCTGAAATGCCTGTAAATCATGCTCCTAATGCTCCCCCATGAGCAAGGACCCTGCTGGGTCTATCCAGCAGGGCTTTAAATGCCAGCAGGGAACCCACAGCAGGGCTGATCCCTGGCCTGGGTGTACTGTGAAAGTTCGAAGGTAAACGAAAGTTAAAACTGCCCCCCAGTCCTGGCAAGCGTGGCAGGGTAGGATTCCTGGGTGGCACATGGTGGAGGAGGCCAGTCCATACATGTCCTGCTGCTAAAATGGTCACTGGGAGTTTCACAAACCTTCCTTCCTCAGTCTAAGAGGACAGTTAGCCATGCATGTTTTCACTGAATTGCATCAATGTGCAGAATACTTTTGAGATGAGATGGACTTTGCCCTCTCCCAGATACCTTCTGCATTTCTAACCTGCCTCATTCAAACCTACCTGGTAAGCCTGAGGTACCCCCAGGTGGTGGGGAGACTTCCTGGTAGCTGTGACATTTTTCCTATTTTATTCTCTGCCACTGCCTTTTTCTACTCATCTTATACTCTTGCACTTTTGTCTTTGAGTATTTTCAGACCCCATGCATATACATGAGCAGAACAATACAGATTTGAGCCGTGTCCTCAGAAAGGTGGTTAAACCACAGACTAGCTTATGGCTGCTTGCTGCTACAGGGACAAGGTGGAGGAGATGATGTGGCTTCAGCCGATGGAGAAAGCAGTCATACTCTGCATATGCAAGTCCCTGCTTTTTGAAACAGTACTAGCCTCATGGAAAATGTTATTTATTGCTAAGCCTTTGCAAAGGTTACTGTAATTATAGAACCATTAGGCAGCAGGATCTATGGGGCAGGGTCTTTATCGACCCTGAGGAGCAACTAACGCACTCTGAGGTAATCTAAGCAGTGCCACCCAGCTTCATCACACTGTCCAGTGGGTCTGCATCATGCTCCCATGCTCACTGAATCAGCTAGATATATAAAGAGAGTAATCTGGAGAGCAATACATGGGCAGTAAATCAGACAGTGGGGAAGAAAGTGCAGTTGTAAAATGGGATTTCTGTGACGTGGTGGTTTTGGGAGAGCCTTTTGATTGATAGGCTGTATTACTGGACCAGTTCAGGTCAGGGAGAAGTTCTTACTGGTGCAGTGCTTTCTTTGTGAACAAGAGGTTGGTGTGATGCTTGTGATCTGCCATTCTTCAGGCTCTGGAAATACAAGCCCTAACATAGTGGCAAAGGACACTGTTTACCAGTACAGCATATTTACTTCTCTAATAGTAGTACACCTATAACCATGAAAGACCTTTCCCACATCTATTCTCCAACTGTTCACCACCTTTGCCTTGCCTAGATCCCTCCCAAAATGCCTTCCTTTCCATGTTGCCTACCAGAGGAGGTTATAAAACCACTTGCCGTGGAGGCATCATGCTGGTCATACACCTTATAACTGTAATCATATTTTGGTAAATAAATATGGTTTTTGGTTTGGTTTTTCTTCCTTCATAAACTGAATTGTTTATCAATGTCACTAATTGCTTCATGTAAAACTGGGTTAAACACAGAGAGACAATGACCAAATAATTTCTGATTCTTTTGTAAAGCTTAGTCCTGACACCTCTTAAAAAACCATAAAATTATCCACCATTCTTTTGCAGAGGAAGATTATTACAACTTTCGAAACACTGGTAAAGGATGGAAAGTGAAGGAAGAAGTGCCTTCAGTGTTATCCAACATGGCCCTCCTGGATCTAGGAGTAAATAGAGCTTCCTTTCCTTAGCTCAGAGCTGCTGGAACCCATGGCTCCTTTACTAACAGCTGCTTGGAAACCAGCAGAGCCTCAGGATCCAGTGTTTCAGAAGTACCTAATCATGTATTTCCATCTTGCAATCTACCCATTAATATTTAAAGAAGCCCCTAGCAAGACATTGTAGAGAGCAGCTGTGTCAAACTGTCATGGTGTCAATCCCTTTGCTGAATTCCCTCTATATTCAAGTGGAGCACATCAGTGCTGTATCTGAATTCTAAATCAGCATCAAGCAGGGACTTTTTCCTGGTGTAACCATTGCTCCTTACAGGCCTACTGCAAGGTACATATTCTAGTTTAGTTACCATCACAGGCCATTTCTGGGAGAAGTGGCATCCAGGAGGTGGCCAGAATGGAGTCTCACCTGTGAATACTTTGAAAATCACCGTTCATTTTGTGGAGTCTGAGGTGAGCACTATCCCTGTGAAATCAGAGCAGGCAACTATCACCTGTGCAGTTTCTGTTGTGATCACTGTCCTTAAGCATTAGAATATTCCTCTGTGGAAGCTAAAGAGCCCTGCAAAGGGCCTTAGAGCCAACCTCGAGTGTGGAGCACTGGCAAATAACTACACAAGCTGTGTGTATGCACGTGGAGGCTGGGAATCATATCCTTATCACGCATGTGAGGAAATGGGGAAAAATCTAGGTTGATAAATGAAAATAAGAGAACATGAGGAGAAAGATTTATGGAGAATAGATGTCCCAGCTCCAGGCACAATGTGTATTTGTTCTAAAGCAACAAATCCACGGAGTAATTAGAAAATGTAAAGCACAGTATAAATGTTAAGGGATATTTGTCCTGATGATTTATACTCATATAACATTCCCTTCCAATTAAATTTACAGCCATTTAGCTGTACCTATATTTTTGATCTGTTAGTTTTGTAAGAGTAATGCACTCAGTCCCATTAAGGAAAAATGAACCAGATAAGGAAACTCCTGGATGGGAGTGTGGATGGGCAATTCTGCAGCCTTATGCTTTATTCTCACAGGATTTACAGGCAAGTGGGAATATTGAGGGGGAGAAAAAGAACCTGGCATTGTTGCAAGAATATTTTGGAGTTCATTAGACAATCTATGCATATTTTCACAAATATTTGGAGGGGGGATGGGGTGGGGAGAGAAAAGTACATAATTTAGACCTGCAAAGAGGCATGTTTAACTTGCACTCTACTCTGACCACTTACATGGAACTTTACTCCCCTCCACTCTCTAAACACAGATAATTGCCATGGCAACCTCTGTATTTCAAGACTCTTACACATACACTCGCACCTTTCTTAAAGAAACACAGAGCACAACAATGTGGGATCGACACAGTAAATCACAGGGCTGTTTTTTATTTGTTGTTAGCCAACTGTCAGGATTTAGGGAAGAGCTGAAGACTTTCAACACATATCAGTTTCAGGCCAAAACCAGATGTTTAGACAGACACTTTGACATCTTTACTAAAAAATTGGATGTTGTTTGGTAACTCTGGGCAAAGGAATGACTGATGATCGCTCTGGGTGCAGGGTGAGAAGATTCCTGAGCTAGGGAAGGAGATTAAGGGCCTAATACTGAAAATCAATGAGCCACCTTTAGGATTAGACACTAATTTATCAGAGCAAGGACCTGTGACACTGGAGGAACTCCTTGGTAACACAGTGAACTTTCAACATTGCCAGACCTGGAGGGTAATGCACTGGATGATTGTCATCAGCTCCATTGCTACTTGCTATTTTCAAGTTTTTATTCCAGCAGCGCTACAGAAATACAGACTCAGCCTCCTAGGTGCTGTGCAAACACAGGGCAGGAAACCCCCCCTGCCTCCAGAGCTAACGATACAGCCTGCTCAGAGAAGAACCCCAGCCTGTCACGCCTGGGTGTGCAAAGGGCAGGGAGCCGGAGAGGTGCCGGGGTGTGAGGCAGGTGCAGAGCCAGCATGTCAGCACCAGCCCTGTCCTTGCCCTGTGCTGCCTCTCCCCAAGGGTTTCCTTGTTTACTTCAAGTGTCTGACATGGGTCCAGGAAAGTGGCACCTGAGGGAAGGTGCCAGGCCTTTGCCCAGAGGGCAGCATCCAACGTGCAGGTATAAACATTGTTGGTTGTTTCCCCCCCATTATCGCTGATTAGCGAATCAGGAAGTAAGAAGGAAGGATCAGTGTTGTTTTGTTTGGGAGCAGAACATGCTTTTTTTGTTGTTGTTTTTTGGTGTGTGTGTGTGTGTTAAAGATCTTAATCTCAGGGTTTGCAATCTGGACTTGTACCTCAGTTGGTTCTCACGTACTTTAGGAAGCATTACTAGATGGCATTATGAAGATGTGAACTTTCAAGGAAGAAAGCTCTGAAATATTTGGAAGAAGTGATATCTAAAACAAGCTTGCATGGCTAAAGTGCAATTAAGCCCTGAATTCTGAAGTATCCCTGTAACTCAAAATAGCACCCCTTCTCCCCCCTTTAAAAAAAAAGTCTCTGTCTGGGAGTAGGGATATTAATTTGCCTAGATGACACATTGATTACGGCTTTTTTTTGGGAGATTCTTTCCTTCCACCTCTGAAGTACAGTTCATCCCCCTTTGGCCTTTGGTATTTGTAATAAATTTCAGGAGTTTGCTCTGAACTGGAAGTCTTCACAGCAATTTCAGTTTGCTAAACCATTTATATTTAGTTTCCACAGAAAGATATTTGCACAAAATAATAAAACTTTTTACCTCCTTCCATGGAGATTGTGATCATATGGGAATCCTTCTGATACAGAAGTGTTTCTTATTTTTGCAGTTCTGGACAACTCTGCTTAATTTAAGCACATCCATAAACATCTAAGAGCTGGTCATGTTAAAATGGAGAAGGAATTCAGGGTCCTTCTTTCAAACATTCCTTGGAATCTGCTCATTCACAGGCAATAGTGTAAAACAGGGTTACCTTGAACAAGCAAAAAGCTTGTACCCCATTCTCTGAAAACTGATGCTAAGATTTTCCATTTCAGCTGCCTCATAGCCTTTAACAAAAGAGGGAAGATGAGAGATAGTTCATTAAAAACTGAAGTACAGAAAGATTTGCCTTCTTTATTTACTTATTTATTTATATATACTGGAATTTAGACCTTGATTTTTTTTAGAGAACTTGACAGAAGTCTTCCATGATTGTCATTACTGAAATTATATCACAGGTGTATGTTGTAGCATTTGAAGTCAGTTTTGGAAGAAACTACAATCTCCATAGTGTAGTGAGAGTTATCCCTTAAGGGGACACATCGTCAAGATGTGAATTTTGTTTCCTTCAAAGGAAACGAAAGCAATATTTGTATTACCTGGTGGGTGTTTATCCTGCTGTGATCCAGTTGGGTGGCTGTACCAAAGAACAATGCTAACACAGGGAGCTCACTGCCTGCTCTTCCTCCACTGCTGACAAGGAGGAGAAACAGGCTGCACTGGAGGTGCTGGTGCTGCGCTTGGGGTGGAGCTTTCCATAGGGATTTTCAGCTAAGCAGACCTCTCCGGTGGCTGACTGGTTTTGTGCAGCTTTTCAAATCAAGCCTGAATTTTGCTTCCAAGAGTAAAGGATGGTGCTGGAATTTGCAAGCCAGAATACCCACCTAGACGTTGCTGCTCCCCAGCAAATGGTACCAAATGCTGCTGATTGCCTGCAGTGCCATTCTGCCCTTCCCCTTCCAGAGGGACAGCCTTGGGGCTCTCCCTCCTCTATCTTGCCACTATTCCCCCATAGACTTACATGAACTTAATTTGTTTTTGAAGCTCTTCCAGGTTTGGCTAAGGTTTGCCAGTGGCTTCAGGGGTTATCAGGGGGTCTGACACTGCAATCACCTATGCTTGACTTTCTAAAAAAAATCCAGAATAAATTTCTTGCAGTTTGTTACTGTTGAAGTCAAGCAATAGGTCCACTGTCCACCAGTTGTAACTGCTTGACAGACTTTTTATGGGTGAGCCATTCCAGGGAGGCGTGATGGCATACGGGCACCCTCAGGCAGAACATTGAAGCTACCACTGCAAATACATTGTCTGTTTTCTGGGAATTTTCCATCCCACTGGGGTCTTCAAAAGGGCTCTGCTATATACCTAGAAAGAGGGCTTTGTCCTTGGTTTTATATCTCAGCTTGCATTAGCAAGAAAAAAGTATAGGAGGTAAGTGGTCCTGTCCCAGTCCTTTGGCCAAAGGATGGTTCTCTGGTTAGAGCTAGGGAAGGGTGTGATCATAAACAAATCCTCTAATTCCCACTTCAAATGTTTCTGAAAATCATGAGATGTTGAAAGGATATATGAATCTGATTATTCTTGAAATCACATATTAGATGTAATGTTTAAGAAAGAGGCAAAATGTAAGTGGCTGTGCAGATACACAGCATGGAAGTGTAAATGTCTTATCCCTATTTATGAAACAGGAAAGACACATGTACTCTACAGGCCAGGATAAAACTCAGAGGCTGAACTTCTTCTGATTTAATGCTAGACTAGGTCACAGGGTTGCAAAATAATGCAGAAACATAGAGCATTTGAGAAACATACCTGCTGATGCACAATTTGTAATAAGGGCATAACCTTATATCAAGCAGGACAGTTTTATTGGAAGTTCTGTCGTTTACTCTGTAGGGTGTTTTCAAAGGTTTATATTTATTGTCATGAACAATATGTCTGTTTAGAGTGTGTTAAGCAGTATTTTTCACAACAATTTAGTATTGATACTTAAATTCAGACAGAATCTTAGCCAAGTTGTGTCTAGAGGAGAGACAAAGAAAGATAATGGCAAAACCAAGATGACTTTAGCAAACTGACAAACACTGTGGTTTGCCAGCCACTGACAAACATCAACAGGCCAGTCTAGGATAATTTTGTATACACAGTGTTTTACTTCGGGAAGGTGTATGCTATAAATATACTGCAAGTACCATGAAGTCATGAAGTTGTCTGTAATATTGAATGACTATCTCTAAAGAGCTGGTAAAGCATAGATATGATTAAACAATGAGTGGATATCTGGCAAGGTTTAAATGTAGCTCCACAAAACTGAATAAAGTCATTCAATGTCATTTCTTCCTTTGCTAGTCTCCTTTGGCCCTGGTTTTCATCTTAAGGCCCGCTTAGAACTTTTCCACTACATCTGTAAACACTCATGGCTACGATAATACATCTTTTTATTTTCAGACTTTATCAAGTCAATTTGTATATTTTGGCCCTGGCAAAAAGGGCCAGACTGTCATTAGCCTCTGTTCCTGACCTGGATTTACCTCACACATCTGAGGTGTTCACACCCTTATACCTGAGGAAGAGATGAGAGAAACTTTCAGAAGCCAGAGGTTTAGATTTGTACTAGACATTATTATAGGCTTTCTGGATTTCTTTTCAGCATATACAAAAGAGTCTTGGATGACTTGTTAGTACTAAAATACTTAATTTTTAGATGCCTAATCTAGGGTGGAGGAAACTTTTGTTGTGACAGTATATAATAGCCCAATCATGATCTCCCAGGATTTTAGCAATAACACTGATACTTTCCTAACTGTATTAGAAATGGCCCTTGGTTGGTTTTAGGCTTGCACTACCTTTGTCACAGTTGCACTCTGTTGGCAACAGATCGTGTGGATAGCTAGCACATTTAGGGTGTGCTCCTCACGTTTTGAACGGATGTGCTCCTAGTTTATTGCATAAATCTATCTTATAAATCCTTAGGTACAGAGCATGCCATTTGATACCATTAAATATTATCCCATTTCAATTGCTTCACTCATTAAGGTCATCTAGTTCTTCCTGTTTGCTCGGATTCTCCTCCCTAATGCTTTCCAAATTTCTGTTATCAGAAAATTTCTTTAGCAAGCCAACATTTTTGTGGCAAGGTACTTCCCCACTTGCTGGTTGTCTTTAGTTGGTTCCTGGTGCACCTTACAATTCTTGTATTAATCCCCACTTATTCCAGATTAATTTTATGAAGAAAGATTGTATCTCACACATAATTTTTTTTAAAAAAATTAATCTCTCAGAACAAGAGTTCTTTTGAGTCTGGTAGGTTACTTTAGGTAACCTTTTATCCCATCCTCTATTTATCTCCATGTCTTTAATTATTCCTATCATACATTTTGTTTTCAAGCTGTACATGGTTTTGAATTCAAACCATCAAGTTCCAAAGGTCTAGATTCCTTTTCTCTTCACATTAAGAACTAGGCTTTCCACTTCCTTGGACTTTTTGTTATGATGGTTTTACCAAAATCCCATGCTGTGTGTTCATTCTTATGTTCCAATTTTCTCAGCAAAATGAAAATAATAGCAGAATACAGATTTTCAGGTTCTCTAATGTGCCCGCTCCTAAGAGAATAACAAGGGGTGTTTTCAGTGCTCAAAACCCTGTCGTTTGTAGAGGTTAGCACTTTGCGGGCCACATGCATGTCCATGTTTCATCATGAAGCAGATCTGTACTGAAACGAAGACACAATAAACATGTAGGTCTGGGAAACACATAGGTTATTTAGAGATTTAGCATCTCTCCAGTCACTGCATAGCCAACTAAATGCTCTCGTCTTTGCTATAGAAACGAAGTTTTTGGCCATTCACTTTCATTCTCTTTGCAAGGTCAAACTCAACTTGCATGTTGACAATCTCCTGTTACTCTGAGAACTTTTGTGTTTCTGTATCACCTTTTCCTCTTGCTCCCAGTATCCTTCTAATGTGTTTTTCCTTGCTGGGATATGATCTCTGGAGCGTCCTCCCCTTTAGTGCTTCCTTTATGAATAATCCAAATGTCTGTGATGACCACACACATATCCTCTTTGGTGTAGTTAGTTTTGAAGACCTCAGTTCCTCAAAATTCTTGTGATGACTCACAGTCTCCACCAGCAGACAAAGTACTCCCTCATGGGGGTACGTACCCTGGCTGGCATTTATCATTTCTGCCATTTGTCACCTCTGTCACTGGGGTCCCATCCATTCTCCAGTTCCACCCAAACCTGAAGGCTGGTGGGTTGTATGCTCAAGGCCTCACTTGTCCTTTAGGACCAACACCAACATTCCTTCTGCTTCCTTATTAACAATGTACCTGAACAGCCACATCTGCCCATATAACCCTTTGCTCCTGTTGGGCTGATCATCCCTCCCCAGCCATTGCCTGCTCAGAGACACCTCCTCCGAGCGGTGGCCTCATCGTGTCTCAGGCTCCTTTTCTGTATGTTACTTCTCTCTGTCTGTGGCTTGGGACCTATCTCAAGTCAGTCTACCAGCCCTACACCTGTGCTGCTATTTATCCACACACCAGCTTTCCCTGAGGGCATCCTTTAGACACCACCTGAAAGCAGCTGGCACATTTATTAAAAGCTTTATAGGCTGATGAGTTGTGGAGTTTGTCATTCTTCCCTCATACTCCATCACACTTGAGTTGTTGACCTGCTTTCAAGCTGCCTTTGTATGAAAAACAGAATTACCTTATGATTGCTGCTTTCCAAACTAATTTCTATGAAAAGCTTTTCTATAGGCCTAAAACATGAACAGCTGAGGCTGGTGGAATTACTCTGGTGAAGAAATCCTTCCACTGTTCCCTTGAGAGGAGTCCTCCAGGTGATGGGAATGTTTGTTCTTTGGTGTGCACCTGAAAACTCACATTGCACTGACTTCAGCTTCACAACACACTTCTGCCATTCTTTCTGTTTACAATAACAGCAGAGCTGCCTTATGCCACACCCTGGTCCCTGTGTGTCCAGCCATTAACCCAGCACTGCCAAGTCCACCACGAAGCCCTGCCCCTAAGTGCCACATCTTTGTGCCTCTAAACATCTGCAGGGATAATGACTCCACAACTTCCTTGGGCAGCCTGTTTCAGTGCTTGACAACGCTTTCAGTGAAGAAATCTTTCTTCCTACCCAATCTAAACCTCTCTCTGACCTGGCAGTCAGAGAACAGGACTAGCTTTCAGGTGACATGGGTTCTGGTCCCTGCTCTACCCCAACAACTTTTTTTTGTGTCTTATTTTCCCCATCTGTAAGGAAGTGTAAGGTTACCAAATTCTTTGTTAAGTACATTGAGACTGAAATACTGTGCATACAGAAGTCTTTGTGATTTTTCTTTGGAACTAAGCTATGAATCCCCAGGTCTGGTGTAATAGTGCATAAGAGGTGTTAGTTACTGTGTCAGAGACATGAGGGTACTGGTTCACAGCGGAGGGTGGTCACCCTACCCAAAAGCAAGAGTTCAGTTTCTCACATCCACCTTGTTCTTCACCATTCATTCTTGACTATCACCTTGTGCTGTCTCTGCCTCCTGTCAGATTCCATATAAATTCACTAAACCAACACTCCAAGCTGGACTGTGGGAAACTGGGCTGACAGGGGGGAGAGGAGGTGGGGGGATAAAAAACCTCCTTTCAGACATTTTACTATTCTGGCTTCACGTTAAGTGCATCATGATGAAAACTAAACCTGTTGAATCAGATTCAGTCCTAGTAAAGCTTTATTTTGTTCTCAATGTTTCTATCTCATTTCTAGTGTTTTTAAAGCATCAATTGCATGGTGTCTTTCAAAACATAATAACTTCAATGTTCTGATTTATACATTATATTCCAAGGTCCATAATGTAATTTCTCTGAACAGTTACACAAAGAGTTCCTCAAGGCAGTAGTTCCTGTTCATTATAGGAGAATCTGGAAAAGTTTATTTTATTATTACTTCGGATTTTCTGATTTACGGGTGTTTGTTTGTGTTCAGTATTGCAAATCCAGATGATTTTCAGTAGATAGTGGTGTAGTCAGAATGATTATGACATCAGTGTAAAATGAAGGAATTGTGTAAAGGAATAAAACGACTTTGTACTTTATATGTGTGCTGTGTTTCAATTAAAATGCATTAAACTCAAATACAGTTGGAAGAAATGCTCCTTTGTGAACAATCAATATCTGTGTTTTATCTGTGGTATCCTAGCTATTCCTCTGGGCTGTCAAGGCCTCCCACCAAAAAAACCCTCAAGTGAGATAAATGTCAGCTGGTAAATAGGTTTTATTAGACCTTGGGTATTTAACATGCAAGAAAAATATTTCAGTATAGTTAAATAAAATAGAACTCTCCCAGGACTTCTTCACACAAGAACCGGTCATGAAGCTGTGAACTGACTTCACCAAAGGATGGAAAAAATGGAGAATCTTGGCTGTGAAAGGCATTCCTTATTTACACAGTTATACCCAACAGCAGCAAAATGAACACAGAAGGATATAGGCTAGGTAAACTACTTTCTGCACTAAAGACATTTTTTTTTTTACT
Organism: Promerops cafer; assembly: GCA_013398275.1. Classification (NCBI taxonomy): domain Eukaryota; kingdom Metazoa; phylum Chordata; class Aves; order Passeriformes; family Nectariniidae; genus Promerops; species Promerops cafer. The sequence goes on along the minus strand of VZSE01013631.1, from coordinate 4,941,824 downwards.
ACTGTACTTTTTCAATATAAAAGACTTACTCCAAGGTGTAATTTCTTTAAAGTAATGAACATGTATTGAAATTTGTCCTTCATCTTCTAACCAATATCCCATTATGGTTACCAGATCTAAATATAGCTCTTGCCTACAGTCAGGGAACATAGTAATTTTACAGGTTTTTATATATTTTCATTCTACTTTTCCAATTTGTTTCACCCTTTTCAGGCTTCTGACACCCACATTGTCAGACATGAAGCTCTGCACACATTTTTTCTGTGAAAATAATAAGTGAGGTAAAATCCAGAAAAGTTCGAGTTCACATTTAGTAAACTGCACAGATGTCAAATCTTTTCCTGGTGTCTATAAGTTCACCATTTTGGGGTCTGGAAGCTTAATTAGTATGTGTACATTTATTATTTTATATACAGAATTATTTTTACTTTTATCCAGTATATAAATGGTATACAATTAGAATTTTCATAAATCTGTACAATTTATGAGGCAAGATATATACAGCTATACAGCCTCCACATTACTGAGTGTTTGGAAATCTTAGCAGTAAAGTGAATCTTCTGAAAACTTAGCTGATAAGACTTCAAAAAGTTGGAAAGATTTTCAATCTGGTAAAAAAAATTCCAGAAATTTAGTATATCAAGGGTACAAGGTAACTTGTTTAAAGTGAGATCTGTCTGCCTCTGTTATCATTACTGTTTCCTGAGAGACAGTTTATGGAAGGTGGTTTTATGATACATTCCTGAAACACCTCCAGATTTCAAATATGCAATATAAACCACCTTATGAAAACTGCATAACTTGCCCGTGATTTATAAATAGTACCACACCTACTTTGGCCGTACAAAATTTTTAAGTCCTAATGTATTCAGTTAGTAATAAAAATGAAGCTTAACACAGAAAGATTTGCTAAAGAACCAGATAATGAAGGGACAGGAAACCACCTTCTAGATTAAAGTGTGTTGCCTATTCCTAAGGTAATGGATGGAAGAACTTAGCGCATTAGCAAGAACAGCTGGAGAAAACCCAAGAAAAATTTCTCTTACCAAGGCATGTTGTGAACGGTTCCTTTAAAATCTTGTGCTTAAAGGAAAATATATTTGCAGTGTTCAACAGTATCAATGGTTTATTAGCAAGAAATGAAGTAGTTTCAATAAAGAATGGTCCTCTTTGATTCAGGTAATCACAAATATTTCTGCATATGCAGCCTGAATTGTGGAACCCTGGGACTATCTTCCACAGATCAGGAGATCTTTCAGCCAGTGGTCTGCAAATATCTTTTGCATGAAAGTCACAAATAATATCACACAAGGCTTTCCAGGATAATCCACTAACCATGTACTATCTGGCAATCCCCTCAAAATGTCAGGCTAACTTGGATCATAGAGAAAAAAAGACTGATTTTTCCAAGATTCTGTTTCCTGGACATATTCTTCTCTGGTTCTACTCACTTGAACTCATTGCTTTCATATTTGAACTTTTGGTATTTTTCATTCCATGCATGACATGCCTGTCTTCTTGTGGATCCGCTAAAATGTTACTATAAAAATGCCTTGAACATCTTTTTATGAGTCCCAAGATGCTCAGCAAGTTAGAGGCAGTTATGCTGAGACAGCCTCAAGAGGTGCAGGTTTGACATGCAGTTCTTTTTTTTTTCTTGCCTCTTTAAAAATCCAAGTCTGTAATGCAAATATCTAGTTACAAAGGTACTGTGTTTCATTGTCTTATTTTCCACCTGTACTTTCATAGAAATCTCACTTGAATCAGATCAGTGGACACAGACCAAGGGTCTTGAAGGGAGCAGTCAAAAGGACAATTCTTCATCTCTTGCAGATTGTCTGACCTGCTTTCAGTGCATAAATGCTGTCGAACATCTGACCCTACCACACACTCTGCCAGTCAGCACACCTTCATTGCTGACATTAGCCTTCTCCTCCTTTGAAACAATGGACTTGTTTCTCTCATCTTGTTCAACTCTGCTGAATGTATGGAATTAAGTTTGCTCTGAAAATAGAAAGAAGTCAAAATAGATTCAACTTCACAGTGCCTTCACAGGATTCTATGTATCCTCTTGGGGTTGCCTGCATTGCTCTCAGAGTCCTCCAAAATTTGGCTAAAATCCCAAGTTTCTCTGTAAATATTTGCTTGTATTTCACTCTTTTCTTCATCACTGAGGTGCTACTGAGTACAGATTGAAAAGGATCCAAAGATGTCCCTGGCTGAAATGTGATAAAATCAAAGCCAGTCCGCCCTGCCTTGGCAGATCAAGTACTGCTAAAGGGGATAGATCTCAACTGAGGGTAGCTGTCTAAAAGCTGGATGTCTGAGCCAAGTCAGTGTTCTAGGATCTGCTTAGAGACAATGGAAAAAGATAGGCACTGCCCAGTTCTTCACATCTAATTTAGGCTGTTGTTCCCTGAGAGGTAGTGAACCTTATTACAGCTTATTGTTGCTGAAAATGTAAGGTCCCTCCTTCCTCCACCCTCCTCTATCACTCCTGGTCATCTTCTAGCTGTTTACTTTGTGCTGGCTCATCAGGCCCTTCTGTGAACCAGCCACCCTGGTGGAAAGTAAGTCAACTAAAACAAGGAAAGGGGGAGGAGTTTGACCAGAGAGGAAGAGCAAAATGCCTTCTTTTTTTTTGTGGAAATGAGATGTCACACCAGGTCAGTTGCCCATGAAATTGTTGCCTGGAGCTTCTGCTGGGCTCAGAAATGGGATCACCTCTGGAAGCAGAAAGAGTTTTGGTGACAAAGAGAGTCTCAGGACTAATTTTTGAGTGTTCAGCTTTGATCAGAAAAATGATTAGAGGGATTACTTGGCATTTTTTTTTACTGTAACTCACATATTTCTAATTCAAAAACTTCTTGGTTTGCGAAGAGACAAACTCTCTCTGCTCTCTTTGATATTCAGAGCTATAAACTCAACAAGGGGAGTTGCTCTGAATATCTAGTGAAAGCTAAAGTAGTCCTGTTGTCTTTACCCCCCTCAGCTTCAGGACACATTGCTCAGGCAAAACTCTCAGATACTTGGGTTATGTCACCCATTGTCTCCATTTTGTACTTGTATCTTCCTACTCTGTGGCAGCTTATGCTTGGCTTTGTAGTGCTGTCAATGATGTATAACTATCTTACCAGTAGGACTGCTTCAGTGATAAAAGGAATAAGACATAGGAAAAATCTCCCATTATAACTATTGGAAGAAGAGAGGTCTCTGAATTTCTGCATGGGAATGATAAACAGAGTGAAAAAGGTGCTGATTTTACAGTAATTTCTTGGAGTAGAATTGTACTTTAATGCATTTTCCTGCATAGTACAAAATTTAAAATACAAAATTCACAGGATTTTAGAGCCCAACTTTCTAACATGCCTAAGGAGCACAGATAACTACAAGGTAGCCTTGTCTACAAAATGTTTTTTGCATTTTGCATCAATGGTGAGAGATCAAGGATGCAACATTTTCTGTCTCATGAGTTATGCATGTACACTCCAAGAGGTTTTCCATTCTTGATTTGGTCAGCCTCAGATAGATAGTTCAAAAAAAGCATTTCTAATTTCTGCGTCTTTGCTATTCCTTTTGTTACACTTTTAGCACTGGAGCAGCTAACAAACTCTTTAGACATTACCTATTCTGTTACTAGGGGAAAAATTGATGCAGAAAAAGAAGGCAAAAAATAAAGATGGGTATAACAGATTTTGAGTAGAACATTCCCATCAGACTCTTGTGATGTGATAGTAATGAAGCAGGGGATGAAATCTAGTGGTGTTCCCTGCATGCATTACATGCTCCAGCAGGAAAGCCACAGCTTAAAATGGAAGAACAAATGTTGAACTGCATAGTTCTTTTGAGAAGCTTGTTTGACAGTTGGTATCATCACAGGTTTATCAGAAGGGTTCACATGAGCTGAACAGCACACAAGTAGTTGTAAGCACAGAAGTGCTGTGGTAGGGAAGTGAGCTGGTGCCTCATGGCTGCACTCCTCAAGTTTTACCATGGTACAGTAGCACTTCTTCCCATTTGCTTTCTAGATAAGTAGGTTGTTTTGAGCCAGCAGTTGCCCAAGTGGTCGAGAAGGCCAATGGCATCCTGGCCTGGATCAGCAATGGTGTGGCCAGCAGGACCAGGGCAGTGACCGTCCCCCTGTACTCAGCACTGGTGAGGCCACACCTCAAATCCTGTGTTCAGTTCTGGGCCCCTCACTGCAGGAAAGACATTGAGGGGCTGGAGCGTGTCCAGAGAAGGGCAACGGAGCTGGGGAAGGGTCTGGAGCACAAGTCCTGTGAGGAGCTGCAGAGGGAGATGGGGCTGTTTGGTCTAGAGAAGAGAAAGTTCAAGGGGGATCTCATTGCAGTCTACAAATACATGAAAGGAGGCTTCAGTGAGGTGGGCGTTGGTCTCTTCTGACATGTCTCAAGTGAAAGGGCAAGAGGAAATGACCTTATGCTGTCCCAGGGAAGGTTTAGATTAGATAATAGAAAAAAACATCGTCACTGAAAGGTCACTGAAATATCACTGAAAGAATCATTAGGCTTTGGAATAAGTTGCTCAAGGAGGAGGTGGATTTACCATCTCTGGAAGTGCTCAAGATATATCTGCATGTGGCACCTGGGTATATGTTTCAGGGATGATTATGGTGGTGCTGGGTTAACCACTGGACTAGATAATCTTGAAGATCTCTTCCAACCTTGATGATTCTGTGATTCTTTGATACCGTTTTGCCTGTTTTCAGTCTCCACATAACCTTCAAATTTTTGAAGAATGGGATAAAATTCTTCTGCAGAAGTTAATTGGATTTGATATAATGTAATGGCATGGTAACCATAGATAAGTTGGACTAAGGAGTTGGTCTGGGTCTGAGCTCTGACTAAAGCCCAAGTTCATCTCCTGCCCATGCTGAGTGGGTGTATGTCTGTGCTCAGGTGTGAATTTTAGGCCAGATCAGGGGCCTGCTGCTCCTTGCAGGGATCCGAGGCAGGTCTGCTGTGTATGGTCCTGTGCTTTTCAAAAAGTACAGGACTTTATAATGGGCTGTCCTCATTACCCATGAGTTAAGAGAAATACACTCTCCTGTAGGTTTGGATTTGAGAAGGGGAAAATAAACCTCCTAAATGAGTAAAAAGTATTTACCATCTAAAGCAGAAGCCGTCACGGCATTGGTGTCACCATAGGCAAACTGACTGGAATTAAGAGATGATTGAATCAAAGATTGTAGGTATGACTTGTATTTGTGCACAGGGGTCTTAGAAGTCCAGGTTCCAGTCATTTGGTATGACTTAAGGATTAAGGAATGCCTGCATCTTGGCAGCTGATACAGGTAAGCCCAAAATTCATAGAGTATGCTCCATGGTGCTGCAGTCTTTGCTGAAAGAAAAAGTGTGATCTTCCTGGTAGAGTCCAATACTCTCTGACCAGCTTCTTTTAGATATTCCACACATCGAGGGAATTTATGCTTAATATCAAATTAGTTTTTTTTTAAATTACACAGGACTTCTGTTTTAGTAGACTAATACAAACTATTCTGAAAACACAATACTTACGTAAGTCACACTTAGGAAATGATAGCAATTGCAATACAAAGCTCAGTCACAATACCAGTCACTGGTCTCTATAATAGGCTCACTGTACTAGCTGTGTTGGGGAAAGTTGAACATAAGGAAAAGAGTTCTCCACTGAGATGGTGGACAGTCCCTGGAAGAGAGTTTGAGGAGTGTCTGGATGGTACTCTTAATCATATAGTTTAGTTTTTGATAGTTCTGTGAGGAGCAGGGAATTAGGGTCAATGATTTTTATGGATCCCTTCCAATTTGAGATATTCTATGATTATGTGACTCTATGACTCACTGTCATGACTCTGGTCATCCCCAGTTTCTAGGAAGGGATGAGTGTGTTGAAGCCACTTCAAGCCCACTGTCATCTTCAAAATTCTTTTGTTAGTTGTTTAGTTTTTATACTCTGGGCTCACTCCCCACATAATAGTCTGGATAACTCAGGGAGACATTTACACCACTGGCTGATCCACTCAGTGGCTGATAGCTATTTATTGAAGACAAAGATCCCCTCTGGCCCCCTTTGTGTTGAGATAAAATCAACTGCTTTGTGTTCTCTGAGCTTCATGGGCACATTGCCCTTGCCCATCTCCTCTAAGCTTTATTCTACTCTAGGGGTTTATTGGTCAGTCACATCCACTGGCTCTCACACATACCCTAAGTTAAAAAAAAGAAAAAAGAATCAAAACACCCACAAATATTGTGTACTGAATCCACTTTTGAACACACCCTCTTGAATTCCTCAGGCTGCCCTCTTGGCCTGAGAATACCTGTCACCAAAGGGCAGGTGCAGATGTGGTTCTGCTCTCTTGTCCACCATGCCATGAGAGCTGCTTTCTTGCTTCCTCCTGGACATGGTCCCTGACTTGCATTCACTCCCAAATGCAGGGTATTTTTGGGGACAGCTAGGTGGCACAGGCTGGATCCATATCAGAGACCTTGCTAACAATTTAGCAGATCGGAAAACTGAGTTGTGGTGCCCAAGAAAGTGCCCCTGGACTTTTTCAGTTATTGGTGATGGGGCCCACACAGGCTCACAAAAGTAATTAGATGCCCCAAAAATCGGTGAAAAATATGTTGCTGAATATCTTCAGACATATCTGAGCTTGGGGCATTTCTTATTTCCAGCTGCAACCTGATCCCATGCTGGGATGAGCCCTACATGGAGCTTCTTTCCATTATCCTTGAGTATTGTTTTTTCACAGAAAAGAACCTGAGCGAGTGCCTCAGAGACAAAGAGCTCCTTGCTCCAGCAGGTCCAGGTAACTAGGAGATGGACTGGCACAGGGCACAGCCACAATGTCAGCTAAATGGGATTGCTGCCTGCAAAGATTTGGCCTTTAGAAATGTTTGAATGAACACGAGAAAATGGAAATGAAAGTATATAAACCATTTAATATCTGTTATATATTTTTTTACTTTTAAAAAATAAAAAATGTGGTGTTCTACCATTCACAGGTCATCTCATTTTGCATGAAGATCTATCAAAATAAAAAACTACACCAAACAATAGATCTCTCAGAATGGCATCATGCGGACGATGTTTGTTTCATTACAGACAGAATAATATTTCTCCTTTATTCCCCATTTTATGTTATTAATGCTATAAGAATGCTAAATAAAAGGTGAAGGATTTTTGTTTGACAGCATACTGGATCACCTCTTTCCAGATTAAGTAAAAGGATGGCAGTTGGGCTAGCTGAAGTTACTTTGCCATGGAGTATTTTCTATCATGATCCTCTTGTTAGAAATGAAAGTGCAACATCACAGCATCATTTCCTTTTCACATTACTGTCATATAAAGACAATATGATAGACAAAAAGTGTTAATGGAGTAATTTTAACACCATCTTTGTGTAATGTAGAAATACGGTGCCTGCCTCTTCACACTCACTTGTAATGTGTATAGGCAAAAGAACAGCTCATATTTTTAGGTTTTTGAATAGAAAAAATAGAAAAAACCACATGAGGACATGCCCAGTATTATTTTATAGTCTGGAAGGGGGTCCCTGTGCCCATATATATTAAAGAGTGCACCTGCCTTCAATAAGCTGACATCAGGATATGCAACCAAACTGCATGCCAAATTTGCCTTGTAAAGCAAGTGTAAAAAGAGCAGACTTTTGCTCAGAAAAAAAAAGAAAATGTGTATTATTAAATGAAAAGCAATTTTAGTTGAGATTTGGAGAAGAAAGTGTTTGAGTGAGGCCAATGGAACAATGGAATCAAACCCCCAATAACAAGAATTGTAAAGGACTTTTTAAAGTTCTCTTTTTAGAAAATCACAGCAAATGTTTTAAGACAGCTCAGCTTGTCATGGGCTTTTGTGCAGATCCTTCCAGTTTTTCAGATATGTCTTCTCTGCTTGAGAGACTGACGATATTTGCTTAGACCATGTTTGTGAGGAGCACTGCACCCACATAGCCCCTGCTTTTAAGGGCTGCCTTTTGGGGCTGCTCTGCCTTGCTTCTTTGCAGGCACCAGAGACCCAGGGAGTCAGTCTGAGGTCTAAGATGGCCAACAAGATTGCCATTACAACAGGCACCACATCATTTTGTTCACTGCTTATCTATTAATGTCATAATCTACATTACTGCAATTGAGAGGATAATTTGGTCTCACATGAAGATGCAGAAGGGATCTTCAAATAAATGAATTAATAACACTGAATTCTGGCTGAAGCAAAACACTGGTGGCTGCCCAGCAGACTTTGATGCACCACAGGCCATTTTATTTCTTGTTTGGATACTGTCAGCCACCCTACATAGAGCTGCACGTAGCAAACCAGCAAAGGCCATAACCCTCCCACAAAGAGCAGTGCAGGCTGTGTGCAGGAGCTGAGCAGAGCCAAAGTGTCCCTGCTATGAGGTATCCATGGGAGGTGGAAGGAAAAATCCCCAAGTAGGTGTAAGCTGTAGGGGGTTACATTGATGCCTTAGGATTTTAGCTTTTATATTTTTCAAATCCTGTACTGCTTTAGTGTATAACTCTATACTCCATGTAGAGTGTTAGTTACTGTCTTCACATTTTGGTCAGACAAAACAATCCCTCTAGGCCTGAAACTCAAGGACACCCTACTGCCTCAAGCTAGATGCTGCTTTTAATTACAAATCAAGAGAATATTTATGGTGACTCTGATCTATGGAATTTATAAAGCCACCTCTGCCTGCTGCTCCCTCCCCCTTGGTGTAAGTGGGAGGAAGGCTGAGAGTGGGATAATCAGATTGTGAGCTCAGAAAAGCTGTGCTCCAGACCCCCTGACCCTCCACTTGCACAAGCTCTGGTGGAAAGTAGAGGAGTCCTTCAGTACTCTTCAGTTCATCAGCAGACCTTTGAGGCTCACTGAAGAATGTGGTTTGCTGGAGTAAGTAGTGTGTCTTTGGATTACCTCAGAAGTCTTCCTTCATCCTTTTGTGATTTTACTTACAGATATCTGATCCAATTTTTGTCTCCTGTTTGTTCTACAGAAGTTAAACACTACTTTTGAAAGCAAAAATACCCACGACACGACTGACGATTATGTACAGAAGAGGATCTGTGCCTTTCAGAACTCAGGACCCACAAAATGAGTTCCTGTTCAAGACTATCCAGAGCACATTTTGATACAGATTCTGCCCTTTTGGAAACCTGGGGAATGACTATAAAAACAGAAGGAAATTGATTCTGAATTTTTCATTAAAGAAAATAGCCTATTAACACTTGGGTGGTTTAAACCTGTGTGGCAGATCGGTTTGTGGTGCATTTTTGGATGGTTTAAACCTGGTTTTATGTTTAAAGATCCCAGTTTCACCTGGAGCAATTTTGGAATGACATGTGCCTTGGAGCTCTGTGGCAGTGGAGGGTGAGCTCTCACAGGAGGAGGAGCACTGGGGATCTGCAGTGAAGGGCCAGGCTGACTCTTTTCAGCCAGCCAGGGACCAGCAGGACTATCAGTACAAGTGGTGGGCTGAAGGGTGGTGTGGCTCCAAATCTGGAAATCTGCCCCCCAGGTCTATGTAGTAAGTCATGGCTTACAGTCTGTGTGCAGAAACATGATGCACCTTAATCCTGACTCCAGCTCTCACTGCAGCCTTGGGTAAGTAAGCTGCATGGGCCAAGGGAGGAAATGATTCAAAAGCACTGCCTTTGCTCTGCTGGGGTCAGTGCTCAACCTCTGAAGCTTGCTGAGCCTTATGGCCTCTGCCTCAGTTCCTCTGTTCACAGAAAGAGTTAAATTTATGATCTGGGATAAGTCCTGTAAGAAATGTATTGTGCATGATGAGTGCTGTTAGAGCAAGTTTCCCATCTCTGCTGAACCCCTCACATGAGTTTTCCTTTGGTTTTAGTGCAAACTTGCACCAGTGTGCTTTTATGCTTAAATGCTAGAGAAACTGAAGAAATATGTGCTTTCTTGGGCAGGTGCAGTGTAAGCTCTGTCAAGAACAACTGCACAACATCATGCAGTGGAACTTACACAAACACCTTCCAGTGGAAATTAAAATTGCAGTTAAACTCTGCCATCAGTAGGTCTAGTATCCTAATGAAGCAGGAGAGTAGCAGGGCAGTGGTATGGTAAGCAAGAGACACAATATTTTGTATGTCAGGCAGAAAGGTTGCATAGGAACAAAAAAATCTGCAAGCTTTAAAATGGACTTGATTTTTTTTTCTCTGTATTGTTTTACTTGCTTGCAAATGGTCTTTTCCATTGTAAAGCATGTTTCAGAGAATGGTGGCCAGACTCCAGGTTCTAAAACTGATGATATCAGCTCTTCAAAGCTGCCAGATCAGAAACATAAAGGTATACATAAAAGGTTCATTTCAGTGAGAGCTTATTCATTATTTTCAAAGCAAAGGAACTTTTTTCCCCTCCTACAAAAAATTCTCTTTCATTAAAATGTTTATACTGTGGTGTGTATATGAGGGGCTGTCCTTTGAACACATTTCTTGTGGCCTACAGCATAGAAGAATTAAACTGGCATTTAACCAGTAGATTAAATGTGGGCAGGACCCCTCTATAATGTGGTAGATAAGCAGGTGGATGCAAGATAGGAATTAATGTCTGTCTGCTATAAGAATAACAAGTAGAGTAATATTTCCCTACAAGAGTTCACTGAAGACTTAAGAAAGACAACAAATGACATAAGCCTTATCCCCTCCTTTATCTCTGCCTTCCCCAAATGAATGTTGTACTTAATGTAGAAGGAACACAATATTTTGTATCTGAAAATCTGAAATAACCTTGCAAATCAGTTATTTAGAAGAGATTAAACGTTGTCTCTCTCTCGCCCAATGTATATTTTGAACAAATGGAAAATAAGAATGCATGTAATTACTACATGTGAGTAATTGTAAACAGTAAATTTTAATAGCACTATCACCAGCAATAGTGAATTAATTGTAGTGCCTGGGGATTTCTCTCAGGAGCCTGATAGCAAGTGTGTGAACAAAGAGAAGAAAAGGCAGTTTCACCCCAGAGAACTCATTGCATGTTGGGCAGGAATGAAGCTGGTGGACAAACACAAGCAAGAAGGGGAGAGGGAAACAGGACAGCAGTGAGTGCTGATCATGGAGCCACTGACCACTCTCATGGCACATCAGACAATCAGTCTGCCTTCCTTTGGGAAGCCTGAGGGCCAGACAGTTGCTCCCAACCCCTGCAGGGGATGCTTTGGATTCCATATTTTGTTTTTCAGACTTCTTTTGGAAAGGGTTGAAAAAGTCAGAAAAGACATTACTCTTTTATGAACAAGGGAGTCCATGACATTGTCTACATCATATACAGATGTACCAGAGGAAAAAATGCCAAGAAATGGGCCAATTAACAGTTGGATGAGATCAAATACTCTCAGATAAAGCAGAAGATACCAATTCCATGCAAATAGGATGCAAACTGTCAAACCCTGATACAAAATTCCAGGCAGTGAGGTTGTAGTAGATGTCAGCAAATCAGTTAGTCCATTCCCTTGCTCAAAGTCTGCACTAACTCACTTAATGTTTTTCCTGCAGATACTTCTTCCACAAGTTGAGTAATTTCAGTGATAGGATAATGCAACCCTTCAAAGTAATCTATTGTAGCTACTAACGATCTGTAACATAAGACTTTTTTCAGAATTTCCTGTGTGGAAATTTATGATACGTCATGCTCTCCCTCAGATAAAGTAGCACAAAATCTTCCACTTTTGCAGACAGAACTCCCATCACAATCTAACCAAAAGTGTAGGGACACAGTTTGTAGTAATTGGGAGTGGGGCTGGGGTTGAGCCTCACCCCTAATGAACTACAACTGTGCAGAACAGGTGAACAATGCTGAAGGCAATGAGGCATGGAGTGCCAAGGCATACTAACCAATCACAGACAGGTACAGAGGGCACACAGGTGTAAGGCATGTAAGATAAAGGGTATAAAAAGTTGTGCTGGAGAAGGGACTCATACTTGAAGCCTTCTGAAGCTGTGTGGTGTTACTCTGTGTATTGTGGCCATCTCAACTGTGGCACAAAAGCTCATATTTTCCTTGAAAAGTGATTCCTCAAACTGGCTCCTCTTGGCCTTCCCAATGCCAACAAGTGTGGGAGAATGATTTCAGATACCTTAGAGTGACCTCTTCATCCAGTATGAAATAGTAGGTAGAAATTCAGTGTGGTAACTTGTGCATGGCTTTTAATTTCCCATAACCATGCTTTCCTTTCATTCTCTATTTGTACTTACATAATTGGTTATTTCTACCTACCTACAAAGCTTATTTAATCTCATGCTGGTCTTTTGCAATCTGTATCAAGTTTCTGAAAAAAATCATTCTGGACTATAGTCTTATCCCTAATTAAGTTTCTGACTTTTCACAATAGTTGTTAGCACCAGCTAATTCAGATACAAAAGATATATATTAATGTATCAATGTATTTCTTTGTGCATATGTATATAGCAATATATGTTTACTCCATCACACAAGTAATTCATGAAGATATATGATAATAGTGGACACCTTTTTTTTGACAGTGACCCACCAAAAATTTCTCTGTGTCTGGTTCTGCATCGGTCGTGAACTATAGCACGTACAAAAAGTTCTGAGCTTACTTATGAGAATGTCATAATAAGCAGTGTCAAAAACTTTACTAAGGCCAAACTACATGTTAACTAATGTTAAGCTATATGATATTTACTATTTGTCTTTCCCCATGGTCTTTCCCTCATCTGCAAAACAGGTTTGCCAGTTCTTGCAGGAAGCTAGATCAGTTTTGCAGAATTGGAAGTTTCCAAATACACTTGCTGCTACCATGTTCTCTTTTTTTTAAACTCTTTTTTCTTTCTTTGGTGAATTTTAGGGAAATTATTTGTTCTATTACTGTAAGGGGACTTAAATTTGAACCAGCTTATTATTGCCCAGGTTCCTTTTTACATCTGTTTGAAAAACAAGCATCTCATTTGTCCTTTTCCAGTCTCTTGCTATGTTGCTAGTTCTCTACATCTTTCCAAAGATAACCAATAATGTTTCAGAATTTGTATGAACCAATTTTCCAGACATGTCTTGGTAACTTTCACAGGGCCCACTGATTTACAAGTTACCTGAATACTTTTCATTCCTTATTTTAATTTTTTTTTTAAATTTTATTTTTGTAGTTGTGCTGGTTGCCATTTTATGACAACAAAAATTAACGAGGCATGAAACACTTGGCCCTCCTTGGCATCATCTGTTGAATGTTTTCCTTCTCTGATGAGCCACCTCTTCCAAGTTCTTCCTCTTACATTAAGGTACCTATAATGTAATATCCTGTTGTTTTAAAAATTTTCCTTGTTTTTGCATTCAAATATATCAAACACATATTTCTGCAAAACACAAATCTACGCATATTTTTATGAGATGTGGTATGTCCATGGATTCTCATCTGTAATTACTATTGCTTCATGTATACCTGTTTCAGATGGTTCCAAGGGCAAATTGTCTTTCTGACATATCTGAGGCGATTGCTGAAGCTTTGGGTTTTGGTGAAACTTGGGGTATGCTGGGCCTTCGGGAACCATGAGTTCTTTTGCTGTATTTAGACAATCATTGCCTCATCCTTCTATGTAACGTCTGTCTTTGCTAAAACCACATCCTCTCTCTGGTTGTTGCTCATATTACAGCTAAACATGGATTTGGTGCCACTTGCACTTTCCTGCTTAGGAATAATTTTTAACATCTTTCCTCAGAATTTTTTTCTTTCTGCTGCTGGATAATGACTGAGCCCATACTGTTCTCGTCGTGGATTTGCTTTCCCCTACTCTTTTCTGGGTTATCTGTCAGACTGATGAAGTACAGTGTGTGCTCTCTCTTGCTGTCTGTGTGCTGCTTTCTGATGAGGTGTCCCAGCACTGCTGCACTGGCCTGCAATGGCAGCTCCTCTCATTGGGAGAGACCTGACATTTCAAACCTCCTGGCACTTTTGGCCTTGGTCATTACAAATACTCATCTGTGTGTCTTGGGTTATTTCCTGATAACCTCGTTTAGTTACATTATTAGTAATTAAAAATGTTGCTCTGCATGTTTGGAGGCTGCTACTTCAGCACACCTCAGTTCACTATATAAACCTCTGGGAAATAAACATTCTGTATGTTAGAGAGTCAGCAGGTGAGTTTTGAAATCATATTAGGGTCATCTGATATGAGAATCCTTGGCTCTGGAATGAGATTTATGAGCTAAATCCAATATTGTAGAAAGCTTTCCAACATTTATTACAGTAAGAGAGACCTGGATAACATTTCTTAGCGTTTATCTCCTCTGAGTATATAGAACTTAGTGGCCCCTTCTTAAATAAAAGCAGTCTCACATTTTACACTGGAAGTGTTTGGCATGGCATTATTTTTCTTCTTAATGCATGGAAGACTTTGTGCTAATAGTTGGGCAGTGCAAGGTGTCAACTCTGCTGTGTGGCATCTTGGGCAACGAAATGAGGCAGCAAAATGTTACACAAAGAGGTGCAAGAGAAACAGGGAGGTGGGAAGTGAAGAGTGGGAGAGGAAGAGTTTGTCCTAGAAAATCTATTTTTTTTTCTTTTTAAAGACAGGGAAAATTCCAACCCCCAACACTTATGTACAATATCCATGTCCACCAGCAGCACGGAAATAGTGAGCAAGCAAGGCAAAGGAGTTCTACTGGGGCTGAGGAAATACTGCATTTATAGGGAAAAGAAAGCATAAAATTTTCCAATTTGCCTTTAAAGCAAGAATTTGTCTATAAACTATGAAAGGTACAGCTCACCAGATGTTTTGTAACAATTGGTTGTGTATTAAAAAGTAAGCTACTGTTTTAGTCTTAGAAATAAGAAATCAAATGACTTCTGATTGTTTCTGATATGCAACAGCATCAACATATGTTTTCACTCAATAGGAAATAATGGGCTCTGCAGTTCTACAGAAATTGTTACTTTGTTGCAACTTTCAAAGACATTTGTTGCCCTGTTCATGAAATATTTGTATTTCTCCTTATGTCAAAGGCACAGTATTCAGCCTTTGTCCTGCTTTCCCCATTCAACAGGATTTACACGGGCTAAGTGAAAGGGGAATTTGTCCTCTTGTGGCTTTCCTGCTATTTTTTTCACTTGACCCAAAAGCTAAAAAGTAGCATTGAATTAAGCAAATCCTGTGAAAAGTTCTGTATAAAGAAAGCACTGCAGACCACCTACAGTGTGACACTTAGTGAGATGAAAGGATATTAACCTAGGAGCGCCTTGTGCTTTCAACAGAAATCTTGTTCCTTGTATTACAAACAAAGATAACTAACATAATTTAATTACACTCTAATAGTGGTTGAAATGTATATGTCTTTTGGCATAATGCAATTTTTGTTTAGAAAATAAAGTATCTGCACATAGCCTACAATTTTGCAGGAATTCCCTCCTGTGGGAAAAATGTTACCAAGGGGCTGTTGTCTTATGCATATTTGCACATGCTATTTATGTTAACAAGCCTGGGATTTTTTTTTTCTCTCTTTTGAATTGAAATGAGGTTCAAGGGGTAATTTTATTCCTTTCTCCTTTATTTTAAGACTCTCAGTATCACAATGTCATGGCTACTCAGTTCCAATAATATGTTTGTGGCTTCAAGCATTCGAATGACAATGAATTTCCAGAAAAAGAGCCATTTATATTATTTTTGCTTTTAAATTATAGAAAAAATATACATTAAAGCTTAAAAAAAAAAAAAATCAGGAAATATTCCAGCTAAAGGCAAGAGTGAGGTTAACGGTACCCCTTTAATCTTTGCAGAGTCTCAAACATTTACTTTTACCACAGCATTAGCTCTACATGGATATATTTACATGAAACTGGAATGTATGAAAACCAGTTAAAGAATGTCACACAAATGCAATGAAATATCTCTTGGCAGCTCCTAACTAAAGTTTTTATGCTAAACCTACTGGGCTGCACTGGGGTGACTGAAACCAGTTTGTTGAATATTCCACTGTGCTTCCTATTTTTATATAACAAACAATAGCTGTGTTTTTTTCTCCTTTTTTTTTTCCCCTGAAGAGAGACTTAGTAAAAGCACTTTTGGCTAGGTAAATATTTACATTTTTGTACCTAAGGGATTTTAGCAGTTGAAATAAATTATAAATCAACAACAAAAAAATTCCTCTGTAGAAATATTATTTTTTATACAAAGATTTGAAAAATAATAATTGATCTGCTTTCTTTAAGAGTTTTTAAACACGTTAAAGGTGGATTTATCATTGATGATCCTAATGCCAACACCAGTCACCAGTCTCACAGTAACATTACATAGTTTTGTTTAATCACTTGTCGCAAACTTTGGACTTTGGAATTGATTTTCTCAGCCAAAGATCCCATTGTGGAAAAATTCTGTAAACTTAAGTAAGTGGTAATCACCTCTACATACTTGTAAAAATAATTCTAGAATGTTGTCATCTTTGCATAATACTAAACTCTTAAAAACTGTCATATCAGGAATGTTTCCTTATTACTATGGTCTCTGGATTTCAGGTGTTTTAAAGTCTTAAAAGTTATACAAATATGTTTAGGGCTAGGAATGAATGTTCTCTTTGGCATTTTGCTTCATAGCTACTTAAAGTAAGATTAATTGTACCTGCCTGTGATGTGTTTGCTACTGCCTTTCTGCAGGCTGCAGCTGTGGGGTTAGGTACATGGCAGAAGAGGACATTTACTCAATCCAGCATTAAATGGGGTTCCCATGCTTCCAGTAGAAGCTCATTAAATTTCTCTACTATCCCATCACATGAAATTAATATACAGTGGGGTTTCCCTGAGTTGGAGGTCACAATTTTTTCTCAGATATCTTGTACATCCAGGTTTACATACTGCACCACATGACACTTTGGGATTTAACAAAGGGCAGTGTCTCTTGGTGTCTTATCTTTCAGGAACTCCATGAAATGTATTTGAAAGGGGAGGAGAGAGCAACTCAGGACTCTGTAAAAAAACTGGTCTATCAGCAGCATTTTTTTTTTTTGCATAAATTTGGTTTTGCTGAGCAGTTCATACAATATGCAATATTTTGTTTATAGCCTTTGAAAATTACCCTACACTTTGTGTTCACTGCAGGGTAGACAACCACTTAGATTTTAGACTTTTGGTGCCTTATCTCACATAAACACACTTTTCTTGTGGTTCTTACAAAAAAATTGAATACAAAAGATACCGGGCTATGAATGGTGGAAATCCAGAGTCTGGAAAGTGGTTGGAAACCACCAGAGCTCACATTATCTCCTATAAATTGTAGGAGCTTCAAATAAACCTTATTTCTACTTAAGAATAATTTATGAACTGATTCTGTTTTCCAATTAGTTATTAATAGCTTGTGTTAACAGATTATTTAGACATTATTTGCTACCTGGCACTAATATTTTCAGCATTGGGCAGCTGAGCATTGATTATCCATATCAACTGATTCTCTTCTGCAGCCAGACAAGAAAACCTCCTGCTGCTGTGCTGGGAGCTGCCAATGAACTGAAGTAGGAATGGACGTATTCCCCTACCCTGGACAGAAAGTGTGTCTCATGTCATGTCAGTATGTCCTTCTTCACTGCAGAAGTCCAAACAGGTAGGAGCTTATACATCTATGGGAATTGAGCTGTACTCTCACAAGAACATTTTTTTTTCCTGAGGACTGCAGAAGATTAATTAAGGTTGTGCACATAATTTTACTATGTGTTTCAGTGTTCTTTTATTTTTCTTTTTACATCAACATGCTAATGTTCACCCTGTGATCTACTGTAGCCTGCACATATACTTCTGAGGAACCTTTGTCTGAACTGCCTTTGCTCATCAGGCTCTCATACTTGAGGGATTTGCTATTAGTCCTTGACTTTATAACTCTGTACCTTCTGGAACCTTGCATTCTATTCATTTAAGAACCCTTTCCCCTATTATTCTAGATATTTTTAAATGCTTACCCTTTAACAGGTATGCAGCCTCTGTCAGCTGGAGATCATCTGCAAACTCAAACACACATTATACTGAGTTCCCCACATCTCTCATGGTAATATCAAGGAGTACCAGACCTTGCTTTAGGATGTCCTTCAATTTTGGTAAAGCAGTACTGAAAACTGCTTTCAGAGGGAAGAATTTCCAATTAAATTTGCAACATTTTCAGATAGGTTCCTCTGGCATTTTTCCAGTTTGTTTGTCATCCTCCCATGAAGCAGCTGCAAAACCTTGCCAGTGGCACCTGCGAGGGGCAACATCTTCCCTACCATCAGCTTTGTCACTCTTTCACAACTTAAGGAATACTGGGACTAAACACAGGTAGCCACACTTTTCCAAAGCTTGGTGTTGACTCTAGCTAATGCATTGGTGGCCTCCAGCAAGAGCTGGGTAATCTTTAATTACTCAAAAGGCCCCTAGACAGGGAAATCGGGAAGGCTGATGTTGAAATCCTTCCAAATTACTGGTTTAAGTTTGTATCTGGCACCATGCTGATGCTGTGGGCAGCCCACTACACAAACCTGCATGAATGCAGACCATTTGTATTGGTGGCTATAAATAATTTTAGCTTGAAAAAACAAACAGCCTATCTGTGGTTTTATTCAAAAATTGTAGTGGTATTCAATTATGAATGCCTGCTCAGAGCCGTTTAAATCAGAAGTTGCTGTTTTTTAGAGATACAAAAATGGAGCTGAACATTGGGTCTGCAAAAGGCGAAACCCCCAGTTTACACTTACTTGAAAGAATAACAAAGCAAAAAATCCCAGGGAGGCTAGTGAGGAGACGAAGTTAAAATGAGTCTTTAACAGTCTTCTAGATGGTGTAATCACTTACTGCAGCTGCAATAGCTTCTTATAGTAATAATCATACTTGTATAATTTCTTTTTTTGTACTGTGGTGGAACACCCTGTTGCAGTGTAAGTGGAGACTTCTGCAATTATCTGTATCTCTGTGTGCTGATAACTGCACTTTTGGGCTGAAAATTATCTGCCTGATTTCAGCCCCAAACTTGTTTCTTTATGATTTATATGTGAATTCTGCTTACAGGGAAGAAAAAAAGAACCCTTTTCTGCTGTGAAAGGCTTGGTCTTGTT
Organism: Promerops cafer; assembly: GCA_013398275.1. Classification (NCBI taxonomy): domain Eukaryota; kingdom Metazoa; phylum Chordata; class Aves; order Passeriformes; family Nectariniidae; genus Promerops; species Promerops cafer. The sequence continues at coordinate 4,922,771 of VZSE01013631.1, read as the reverse complement.
TTCAGATTTGTCAAGTAGTCAGAAATACCAGTCAAGTCAACAGGAGCTGCAGGTGCTGAACACTTCAAATCAAGCTATTCCTTTTCTTGTCTTCATGTGTGTAACCAAAATGACAACATTACAAGCTGAAACTTTCCTCGTAACTTGTCTCTGAGGAGGATTAGTCTGAAGGCTGGTTTTCTGACTGAATGAGATGATTGTGGTGTTGAACAATTGAATTTCAGTCCCACGTATTTGCTGGCACTGTGTAGGCTACAAGGCAAGCCCAGGCCCCTGAGCTGGGGGTGTGTGTGTGCACCCTCCTCTTCCGAGCACTCAGGGCTGCAGTTTTCCTGGGGAAACTGTTTTGGCCAATGCCTCTTCAAACCTGCAGGCTTGGAGTAGCTGCTCTCCCTTCATGATTGAATGGCCCATTTCACACCCCCACACTTATTTCCCTACTGTGACACTGAGCTGGGAGAAGGGATCTGCCTGTCTGGTGCTAACAACTAATGACACTGATGTGACTGTGCTTGTGTAGGGACATCAGCCAAACCTGGAGAACCTACTTCACTGTGCTACTCTGTGTTGTCCACACTGTTATGGCCACCCTGAGCACGGGCAGTTGCCCAGCAGTTTGGCACATCACTGAACTCCCACGTGGCCCTTGTGTGTGCCCACATCACGGCGTAGCCTTTAGATGGGCCCTTTGTCATGTCCTCTTTGTTGCTTGCAGTACAATGGTGCCTGCAAGATCTTGCCTTGGCACCACATGGAGGAAGGGCTGACCAGTGCACAGATGGATCTGCTGCTGAACAAAAGAAGCAGAGAGCAGAAGAGAAAAAAGCAGAGCTTAACTCAAGTGCAGTGGTTCTTGCAGTGTGTGTGAGCTGCAGCGCACCCAGATGCTAATGAAAGACCAACTTGTGCTCACCACTTCTCTGTGAACCTCAGGGTGCGTTATCTTGATGTCATGTCTAGAAACTGGAGCACAGGGAAATTGTGTGATTTACCTGACGTCACAGAAGAAGCCTGTGGCAAAGTCAGGATCTGAATCCATCTCTCCTGATCTCGGGTTGATTGTACCTCCAAACTTTTCTTCTGCTTTCAGTGTATTTGGTGTTTCCCATGCATCATCCCACATCATGGGACAAATGCTGTACAGATACAGTCACCCAGCTCTTGTTTATGGCTGGCTGGACAATTTAGCCATTTGGTCTGGGAGGGGTTAAAGGAGTCTAGTGCTCATCTTTTTATCACCTCAGTTTATTTGCTTCTGCACTTGTTCTCACAGGGAAGAAATGAAATGTTTGGAGGTGCAGGGCTATACAGCTAAATCATAACACCAGGCACCTCAGGGACATATCTTAAGGAGACATATCTGCCTTAAGGAGATGTACTCTTGATAGAAGCAACAAGCCTAGTCCAGTTGCATTTTTCTGAAGTGCCTGCTGTTAACAAGAAGCTTCACCGAAATCAGTGAGAATTTTTCATAAAAGCTGAGGGACAGACTGTCTTCTTTCTAGCATGATTCATGCTCTGAGTCAGCCTGTGCATCTCCAAATGGCCATGGCTGACCTCCCTCATCACGCACGAGATCAGCACAATACCTGACCTCAGAAGAGGTAAAGCCAAGTGGAGAAAAGAACAACCAGAAGCTATTTATATCAAATGAGGAAACATGCTGCCCTATGAGGCAGCTTATATGTAAAGCCTTTCAAGTCTTCCACTCCAGGGTACTTAGATTGATGGCTATGAACATGGTAAACACAAAGTTCTATTTTGTGTTCCCAGCCTGAAAAATGACAGCCCTTCTGCGATTATAAAATGTTATTGCCACTAAAAGGACTTCTTGTTTTGCAAGTTAGTTCTTCAAAACAAACACATTAGAGAAATCTTTGGTTTGCTGCGTGGTAGGTGAGTCAATGTTATCATCAAATCTGAATAAACAAGTGTTTATTTTTAGAGATTAAAAATGTAGCATAATAAAAAGAGTATTTTGCAGACATGTGTTTAGTTTATTCTCATTTTGCAATGCAATCACTTTTATTTAATAGATCTTCATAATTTCTTATTTTCTATGTGGCCTAACATAAAAATCAGAACAAGATTTTAAGAATATTTCCAGAGTCTGGTTATCCCCCAAGTGTTTGAACAATGGCTTTTGGCTTCTTCATAATTTTGGGTAGCTTCACCAGTTCTTGTTTAGGTAACACTGAATGCACATTTGTGGGTTCCAGTTTGACTTACAGGAGTGCAAATAATTTGCAGCTATCTCAACAACAAGATTTATTAAGTTAGAGCAGAGTACAGCTGAAGTGAAAGCTAGTGTAAGACTTCTGGATTTTTCCAGCAGGCTTCCAAACTAGGGGTGGCAACTATGCAGATGTTTTTATTGCCACAATTCTGCATTCCTCATGTGACTGTCAGGTGCCTTTTTCACCTTCTCTAGGCTGACAAAGAGTAATATCATCAACATTTAATCTTACTAATGTGTTAGGTGACTGCAGCATCACCTTCTTCCACACAAAGATAAAAATAGTGCTTCCTTTCCCTTGGGGAAAAAATGTGTTTTTTCTTGCCACGTTTTGCAATTCTAATGTCTTTTACTGCTTTCTTTTGTTTCAGGAGCTGTGAATATGTACTGCCTACTTTCCATCTTCTATTGTAGCAACTGAAGTGTCAAAGCATACTACATGAAGTGGATGAAATTTAACCCTCTTCAAAAAGTGCAAAGGAAGCAGGTTAGAACAGGATCCTAAAATCCATGAGGAGTGAGTGGAAGTGTTTTAGACAGTGGGAGATTAATAAAAAGGAAAGAAAAATGTTGAGCAAAAAAATTATAGATATATCCCGAGTTTAGGATTATTTTTACAAATATTTACCATCAATTATAACACTAATCAGCATATCTGAGACATTCTGCTGGTACAAATTGTCTGTCTGCTACTGCAATGAAGCAGTGCATCTGCTTTCATATTGGGTGGTGTGATGGCAAGAATAACTTACGAGAAAGTAAAGAGAGATTCAGTTTGAAACTGGTTTTTATACTGCCTGCTCAGTGCTGGAGCCAGACAAAACACTAAAGAGAAACCACCTACTGGATTCTATTCTGCCAAATTCAAGACATGCTTTGTCTTGCATCTGGAAAAGGCAGACAATTACAAGGACATTAAAAGTGTGGGACTGAAGAACGATGAGGAAACCTCGAAAAGGACCAGTATTAATGTCTCTCCAGACACCAAATGCCAAGAACAGAGCTGAGCAGAATGCATCCAAACCTATTTGAACATGGCATAATCCTCTACCTGAGGAGCTTAACTATGGCTGTTGCTGAGCCTGTTGGTTGGTGGCAGCCTTTAGAAACCTACTCCAGAATATAATGAAAAAATAATACAGAGAAGGAAACCCATTTCTTGGAGATTTCCACAAGCCCCTGTTTTACCTTTTTTTTTTTTCTTATGTGCATGGATTCGTATTTTTCCTTAATTTCATCTGAAATACATGACACCTTGATATATTTCCCATATAAACCACTTCTAAAGGTGGAAATTTTTAAGTAATACACAGGATATATTTGGTAGATCAGCTTCATACCACAGAAATGGCTGCCTTCAGATCACATCAAGAAATTAGATTTTTTTTTTTTCACATTTAAATGTCTAGTGAGTATAGCCTGATCATCCTGGGAAGTGCAGCCAGTCCATCTGCATACAGCAGCATCATAGCACGGACACTTTTATGTATTGACAATTCAGCTTGCTGCTTACAGGACATGAGCACTGCTTACCTGAACTGTCAATAAAATAGACTTTAGGTGGTAAAATTCCAGAGTCAGATCTAATGTAAAAGGTACAAAGCAAATGCCACTTCATCTGTACACAAAATGCTGAATTTCAGACAGAGCCCTATGCTTAAATAGATGTTGAAGGTTTCATGACAGGAGTGCAAACACCCTGCTAATTCTTAAAGCCAGTGTATTTCTCAGGTGGTAGGACTGCAATTTAAAACTCTTATTTCTTCATTCATGACAACCTTGCTGATCTGCACATGATGGATGGTTCTGAGATGTGTTCCAATGAGATATATAGGAAGAATGAACTCCTGTGGCACTTTGAAAAACATGCAGTCAAAAGAGTTGTAGTACAATATTAGTTATCTAATATATACAGTGTGAAGAGTTCATTTCAGGAAGCTTTAAAAAGCACGTTATACAGAAGATCCATTGTTTAAAAGTTGCTAAGAGGTTTCATGGAACAGGCAGAAGATATAGTTACAAAATGTAAATAAAATATACTTAATAAAATGGCAAAGGAACTCTGTGAATGAAATTCCTCCTGTGTAGCAGCCCATTCAAGGTTTACGACCACTCACGTTCCTCCTAAACCCCCAGCAGAGAATTTCAGTCTTTGAGATTTCATCTGGATTTTGCTGACAGGCAAAGACGTGTCCTGGATGGAATCTGGAGACCAGAGGAATGAAAAAAGACACTTCAAGTGCACAGAACAGCTTTTAAAAATGCCTTTTTCATCCACTCCCCTTGGCTAGCTTGATTGAATGGTTTAAAATTGCTTATTTTGTTAGCATGCCTAGCTGCTACTGCCTGGCCATGCACGGCTAGTTTTTTACTGAGAAATTAAGCTTCCTGAACCAGAGAAACCAATGAAAAAAACCTCAAATCTTTGCCCTGCTGGGGCCCTTTTGAAGAGTTCACCTATTTGCTTATGTCACTTTTGTTTGTTTTGCAGTAAATTCAGTGCTGGGGTAGTCCCTTTAGCAACTTACTTGTATGTTTTGCCACTATCTGAAGTAGTACTTAGCCAAGGTCTCTTGGGGGAAGGGAAAGCACAGAACATTTTTTAATTCCATTAACAATTTCATAGGTAAAATGATTTAAAAAAAGAATGCCTTGCTTAACTGCAGAAAACAAATATTTTTTGAACCTTAGCAAAGAATATTATTAATACTTTGCCATGTACTCTGTTGCTAATAAAAATAAATAATTGTAAAAGCCTAATTATCCAAGCCCTTAGTCTTAACAGACTAACTTCCCCTTAGTTTCTACGAGACAAAATGAAAAGAAGCAAAAACTGAATAAGCAACTAGAGATTTTATTTACCAGCTTGTCTTACTCTTTCACTGCTTCAAAATGGAATGATATAAAATTGCAAACAAAGAATTAAGTTCTCACTCAGGGGTAGAGACTGCTCCCCATGGCCAGGTATTTCATCACCAGGGCTGGACAGCAAAGGTCTCGGGCTCACTCTGGCCCCGGGCTGGCAGCAGCCAGAGGTATTGCCACCACAGAGGGGGTCTTACTTCCCTTCTCTCCCTCCTACCCTGAAAACTGCTGTGCAAGATGCTCCCTGGAGGGTGGTGAAACCCCTGAACAGCTTCCTCGAAACCTGCTCATAAACTCAGCCCACACACAGCACAACCAAGCCACTTCCACAGGCTCCTCCACAGTGGACAGATTTATTTGATCATATGGGTGTCATATAGGCTATTAATAGCCAGGACGAACAAAATACAGAAAAAATAGAGCTTGGGGTATTGCCCTGAATATGAAATTCAGTAAATGTTATGATTCCAGCAGTACTTGGGTTCAGCACTCAGTCTTTGCCAAATTACATGTGCTCCTTCATGTCCTAGCCCTATGGCATTTGTTTCTCTTCCCTTTCTCAAGAGCAAATTAAAACAGAGAGAACAACCTTCCAAGAAGAAAAAACCTCAAGAAAATAAGTACAACTTGAGATATTCTTGTAAGGAAGCAAGGCCATTCCAGGAATATCAAGCCTCTCTTGCCCTTTCTCTAGCGAGATGCCAAGGACTGTGCCTACACAGCTTGGTGGCTGAGTTCCCTCTCTTGAGAAGAGTCTGGCATGCCTGGTAGGATGCCTGTGCACATGGCCATGGCCAGGCACCCAGGCTGAGCTGGAAGCTTGTAAATGAGAGCTGAAAGGTGGCAAAGATAAAAAACAGATTCACAAACTACTTCTCAGCCACAACTTACTCTGAGATTAATGGGAGTTCATTTCAGGGCAAAGACAAACAAGCTGGCTGAAAAAACAGGAATGTGAGCTTCTCCTGTCCAGGGATGGATGGGTTTCATCTTGACACATGCCGTCTAAAAGTCAGAGGTCTCTCCTGAAATAGTTGTCTTCAATCTCTGCACAAAGAATAGTGAATAGACACTTCCAGAAGGTGATTAGTCCCATTCCATCCTAGATTTGTTACCCCAGAGCAGAGCTTGTCTCCCTCTCTTGTCTCTGGGCAGGGTCTAGAGACTAGACCCCTAGCTCACTCCGTCCTCAGCCTTTTTTCACTTGTGCTTCATTGTGGGCAAGTCTAGGGGTGACTGGAAGGTCTGTTATGGCACTGCTGTGGTCCAAGGACTACGGTGAACTGTCTTTTCAGACACATGCTGTGTATATGTTAATCCTGCAGTGAGCTGGTGTTTGGCAGGGACTGAAAAGAGTGTATTCAGTCTACAGCTTTTAAACTGCACCAGAGCTTAGAGTTCATCTGCAAATTTACTGGAATACTCATGCACAGAAAAAAATAATCTGACTTCATGCTCACCAGATGGACCTCAGTGGCAGGGCTGATTTTGCAAAAGGAGTTGCAAGGTCCAATTTGAACATCAGTCTTTTTGGATTGGAACATTGATTAAGAATCAGATGGTTTTCAAGTCAGTGAGTACTCTCTTTCAGTAGAGATTTTCTAGATATGACTTGCATGAAAACACACTCAGCTGACTTTCTCTTTCAAAAATTTGTTGGCTGTATGCTCCTTTTACTAAAGGTCAGGAGTAAACTCAACCCCTCAGATAATATTAATGAAGGTGTTAAAGTTACTCTGATGTACATTTTGCATAAAAGCAGCCTAGAAAGGGAACACGGATTTACAAATTGCCTCAAGATCACTTCAGGCATGGCTCAATAGGCAGGTGCTTCTGCTGCCACCTTGGTCTGTAATGCCATGACATCTTCTCAATAATGTAGGTACAATCTGCTCTGGCCAGTATACTGTGGTCAGGACACTCCAGAAGAAATGGAGCTAGAGCAGCTGGAGGTTGTCTGAAGACCCCACAAGTCAGGGAGGTGGGATCCATTTACTCTAGCATTAGGTGTCAAAAAGCTGCAAGTCTGGTTTAAGCTGCAAGTCTGGCCTCTGCAGTTGAGCCAGCTTCATCATTTAGGGATGAACCTTGTCACATATGCCTGGGCCACATATTTGGATGAGATGCCTAACCTTTCTGCTGACAGAAGTCTTCCCACCAAGATAAAAGAGAATTGTTTCTGGGCCAGATACTCAGAGGTTTTACCTGCAAGTAAAAAGTATAAGTGACTGTGATCACTGATACAAGTGGTCACCAGGATGGTAACAGGGTGTGAAGACAACTTCCAGCTAGGGAAAGCATGGTTTTCTCCTTTGGGCAGAATGTAACTCCTGTACATTACCTGAAGGGTTAAAAGCTTAAATCTTGGCGGAGACAAGGGTAGTGGGTTTTTCATGAGGTTTAGGGACATGGAAAGGGCAGATTACCTCGTTGTCACCTTTTGCCTACTCCCTTTACCAACTGTTGACATGAAGTGGAATTTTTCTGAAGATGAGGATTAATGTAATGGCTGCTTTTATTCCTTAGTATTTTTTTGGATGAAATTTGATCACTCTTCTCCACATTCCTATTCCTCACCTGCTCTGGGAAGCAAACACAATTATTTGAAAACAAAAGCAGTCCAGGCCAAAAATCTCAGACTATATCTCGCTTGAACTCTCACCAATATTTCTCTTTTTAAATGCAGTTAATTCCTTTACTGTCTGATCACTGTGAAAACCAACTAGCTCTGAATTTCTTCAGTACAGCATTTCTAAACCCTTTCACTGCTGTATTTATTTATAGATATACACTGCCCAAGACAATATGAATAATATGTAAGACGTCTCTTGTTCTGGACCTACAAGGATAGCAAAATTAAAATGTTTCAGTACTGCAGCATCTTTGGAGGATTAATGTCATGATGTTATTGAGGACATTGACAGAAATCCTAATCAGGAATGGATAGGCTGACCTAGGCCTGCATCTCAGTTGTCCAGTTCTGGTTAGAGCAAGGTGGTGTCAGTGTCTTCTGACACATGCACCCAGGTGTCCTTTGGCAGGGTGGCTTGTACAGCTTGGGAAATATTGAGAACTGTTCCTAAAAGATTGTATATTCCTAAAAGATTGTATATTACAGAAGTCTTTCACAGTTCCTGCACAGGCTCTCATCTAACTTTTTATTTTAGTTTCTGTTTGCAGAAGCTTTTGGTTGTTTTTTTGCTTAAAGATGATTTTGGAATATATCAGTTGCCTCAAAAATGCCATTAAGGCCCAGAGCTGTAATGTAAAAACCAAATAAATATGAAGGAATGAGTTTTCCTTAGTATTTTGGTCAGAGGGCCTTCACTCGAGTGGCTAGAATCAGTGGCTTTACCATTTAAGAATGATTGTATTTTGGAAGTGTGTTGCTGATCAAGATCTGAAATGAAGAATCCACATTTTCACAAGCTAGACAGTTTTATAGTTTTAAGGACTGTAATGTCTTGCTTGTAGTTGTTTCCTTTCCCATCCATTTTATTCAGAAATTCAAAGGAAAAAACAAAAAATATTTGTGTGAAGAGCAGATGTGACTCACTTCATTAAGTGCTGAGAAGCCTCTAAATGTCTAAATGAAACCACATCTAATTCATTCCCTTTAACTGCATAAATACCCACGGGTTTTTAATCACATGAAACATATACTTTCCTAACTGTTACAATAAAAAAATGCAAGAAAAATGCTTAGAAACATTGTTAATTTGGTAATTCAGTGTTATCAGATTTAGCAAGTCAATTAACCAGATCAAGGCCAGATGATTTTATGCTTCTTTTGCTTGACTCCTGCTGAGTTGAATATGACTTTTGCTATTCAGAGATCAAGTAACCACACTGTTAATTGTACTAGAGGTACACAAAGGGCATTAGAGGGAAACATAATCTGACAGGAAAGTCAGAGAAGCCCTAGGATGGAAACAACTGCCAGCCTTTATACAGGATAATAGCCTGCTATGCAAATGAGAGTGGCAGCTAGGAGGAAGTTTCAGTTCTGTCCAAACATTTTATTTTTATAGTGCTGTAATAATGAGCCAGCACAAGGATGACTGTGGTTGAAAACTGAGTTAGAATGAGGCACTAAGTCAGGCCAAGAATGCACCAAAGTACATCCTTGGAGCCTGCTCACAGCAGCAGCTGCTTGGTGTGTGCTGGAGAATTCCCAGCTTTATCTGCGACTGCAGTTAGGGATCGAAGGATCCTTTTTACCTCACATTTGTATCACTCTGCTTTTAGTGCCTGGCAGCAGCATCAGAAACACCTGAACCCTCCATTACATGAGAGGGTGAAAAGCAAAGCACATATGGGGTCCAGTGGCAGAAGGAATAAAGCCAGTGCTTACATTTAGTGATGGACTCAGTTTTCTTCCTGCTTTATTGTAGAAAGTCTGCTGTTCTGCAATAAATATGAAGGGAGAGAACCTGGGGAAAGGCAGGGAGGAGAAAAATAATTAAAAAAAAAAAAAAATTCAGTGGGATTGAGGAAACTGCACATGTAGTACTGGAAGGAGTTCTGGAGCTGCAATATTCCCCTGGGTGCTGATTGCATGCCTACTGTGGAATTGCTCTGATAGCCACATTTACAGCAGGAGAGGAATATCTGAAATGAGGTGACGGAGGCTGAACGCGAAGAACTCGTGGTCTTTTGAGACTGGGGAGGAGATGCATCTTCAGAGATATAGGAAGGATAGTTAATGGCAAAAACCACACTTGTTATTGAAAGATAGCCTGTAGCACTCAAACCCATGACTATTCAACTGGGAGATTTTACCCAATAGAAATAGGATTTTTTTGCCCCCTTTCCTTGTGGCATCTTAGGTGAGCTGGTGTAACCTGTGAAAAAGTTTCCTTTAAAATCTCACTGTGCTGGGCTCCGGCCAGCCTGCTCTCCCACAAGGGAGCTGCTTCACTGGTGTCAGGCTAGTGGGTGTGCTGTGGAGCAGAATCTGACCTTTTGACCTTCACATATTCCAGAAATAATTTGGGAAATGTGGAAGTTTTTCTTAGCCTTCAGCTCTGCGGTGGTTTATAATCAAAGCCAATACATAGCAGTAACAAAAGGAAGCTGTCACATTGATAACTCTGCACTGAACGCAAGCGTAAATGCTTTCTATCCACAAACAGCTACTTTTTGGTGCCATTCATCTTCTGAATGCATGCTCGGATTTTACTTTGGCTCTTTTGTAGATGTTTGTTTTTGCAATTTGGACAGGTGAAACCAGCAAGTATGCAATTTGTGTAAACTAAGTGATCTGTTAAGTGAGAAAAGCTTTAAAGCATACTGGCTGCAGCTCTGATTTCCACTCCAGCAACTCCAGCACAAGGACAGGACATGTGGATGAGTTCTTTATTTTGAAAGCAAGTTCCTTTAGAACAACAGAGTGATTTTTGAAAGGTGTGGATATATATGAATTATGAGATTTCTAAAAAAGTCCCACAAATAAAAAAACAACCCAATGACCCGAAACCTCAGAGGCAAAAAAAAAAAAAAAAAAAAAAAANAAAAAAAAAAAAAAAAAAAAAAAAAAAAGTAACCTGTGAGTGAACTTAAAGGCTGTTATGTTATTTTTTTTAAAAGTAAGCTGACAATCTGTGTTTCAAGATGAAGATTGTTCCATGGAAGAGATCTATGGCTGGACTATTTTGCTATGTCTTAGTATTAAAAAACAACCCATCTGAAAATTTTCCCACTAGATATCCTGATGAAAACCAGAGTAGTGGCATAGATCCAAAGGAATTAATGGAGATATATCAATTTGTACCTACTGCAGATTTAACTCTTGATTTGTATTCAAGAGCTTCAGCTCTTAGGAATACAACTAAACACTCTGATTTTCTCTCTGGTGTTACTTAGCAATGGATGCTGTAAAATACCTCTAAGTTGAGAAAAAGAACAAAGAATGTGTAGGGGAGAACTGAACACAAGAAGAAAGGTCTAAGTGGCCTCTGCATTTATCATCGGGCAACCTCATGTAACTGAGAGCTGAACTTTGTTTGCTCAGGTATCTCTACAGCTCACGCTGTTGTGGGAAAGGAGCTGTGTGGCACCATCAATGGCAGCAGTGATGCCTGTGCTGGGCAGGTCACCAGCTCAGGAGGAGATGTTTTGTCCTGTGGGTAGCCCATGGTGGTTCTGGTATCTTCTGGATTGAAGGCAGCAATCTATTACATTATCTAATATAATAGATAGTGGAGTGGCCTGCATATTTTTGCCTGAGAAAAACAAACAAATATTTTAAAAGCATGGGTTAAATGAGCTCATATCATCCCACACAGGATTTCTAATAAATTCTAGCAATTTTAGAGATAAAAATAACATTAATTGGGGCACTACCAGGTAAAGTAAACCCATTTCTTAGTAGAGGAAAGACCTATGTACTCTTGGTGATGATATGGACAAAACGGGAAATGGGTACAATAACAAAATGGGAAATGGGTAAAATAATGACTGCACAAAAAGAGTAAATTCATCTTGCCACCTCCCATCTAATGTGCTGCTTCATACATCCGCCCTTACAAGAATATATCTTTAAACCAGTTATTTCTCTACCAGTGGGCTATTAAAGTGCCCTGGAAGGAGGTAAGACTTCTATTTTCTAATAGCTTTTACTTTACCATTAGGTGAGGCAAATTTTGAAGAGATGAAGCACCAAATTTGATTTAGTTATCTTTACATTATGAACAAGATCTCTATTCAGAGTTTCATACTCTCCTATGTTTTAAAGGTTACTGTGAGACCACTATGGATAACCACAGGCTGGGAGCTGGATGGGCTGAAGGAAAATAAAGTCCCACTTCACAACAAGGTTTTCAAAGACCAAAGCAGCACTTTATCTCATGCATCTATGACCATGTCATGACCATGGACTGGTCTAATAGGAAAAATGCTTCAAATTTTAGTAACTGAAATATGTTAAAAAATGCAGAAATGGCCTACATTTTTGCATTGTGCATAAAATATCATGATTAGTTCCAAGAAGCTGACCCTGGATCTGGTATTAATCCAGCAGGAACTAATTTTTGTCTCAAGTATGATAAGGAAGAAATGCTCAAGTAGCTGTTCAAGTTAGCTTAATACAGACACACTTCCATTTATTAGCAGTTCAATGGTATTATGCTCATCTTTGTACATTCTTTATGTTGGCTGTTGATTTCTTTTGCTTCCTATTTTTTTGAGCTCTGTAAGGTCATCCAGAATCATTCACATGAATCTAAAATATGGCATGATAGTTATTTACTGTCAGTTATTTCTTTGCCAAAATAGAAAATGGCTGTAGACTTAAAATAGATCCTTGCATTATTCCCCATGGTCTATTCAAACTGAAGAAGCTGGAGCCATTAATAGAGACAAATTAAAATGCATGCAACTGATAAAATTTAACACATACAACAGAAGTTGAGGGATACTCAGAGCCTCTAGTTTTTAATGACAAAACAAACCAATAAATCATATCAAATTATTCATATAAACACGTAATAAGAGCATCTATTTACTTGTCCAAACGTTGAGAAAAGTAATTTGTTAGTTTGAGCAGTGCAGTTGTTGCTGAGTGCTTTGCTCTGCCTTCAGATTTTGATGTATGAACCAGATTCACTGGAAACGAATTGGATGTTGTAAACTTGTCTTTTGGATTTTGATTTCCTTTGGTCTCCCAGACTGCTTGCAAGGATATTATGATCATTAAATATGGCTATTTCTTTAGACATTTAAGAGAAAATCAGTTCACCTGCTACTCCTGGTTGTTGGAAAGGAACTCTTTGCCCTCCAGCCATCAGTTCTCATGCAGTGACTGCCTGCTTTGCTGCAGCCAAAGCCTGGTACAAAACCCACTTTTGAGCACAGGTGTTGCCTGTAACATGTAGACGTAGTAAAAATGTTCTCTCTCTCCCATATGACTTCAGTCCTGATGTACCACTGGAGCTTTGACAGGAGTAGCAAACTTCTGCTCCATCATAACAACAGACAAGAGAGAAAAACAAGGGTACAGGGCTGCTTTATTTAGGTACATATTTTAGCCAGAACTTCGTGTGTGGTGAAAGAACGGATGGAAAAATCTCTTTGATTCATCTGTTAGTGGCAGAGAGAGCCACAGTTATAGAGAGAACTTCATATAAATTCATCACTCCAAAATTTCTTAGGGACACTTTGGGAGTCACTTTAAACTGATACAAAGCAGAAATCTAACAGATTTTAGAAACGAAATGAAATTTGTTTAGAAAAGGACACCTGCACTGTAGAAAAGAGCGCTGAATACTATCTTAGAGGTTCTTAGAGGTTCTTAGAGACTATCTTCTATTTCCTTAGGAATCTCTGCTGCTAAAAATTGCCTTTTATAGGTAGTAAGTGTTAAACAAGATATAACATCTCTGTGTTTTTGGCCTCTGGCAGTTACTGCATTGGACTTGACGAGGCTGACTGAATTCCCATAAAGCACTTGCTTCTGCCTGACCGTACTGAGTTTTCCCCAGGCAGGGCCACACCTGTTGCTGAAGTGGCTGTAGGATGCTATCCATGAAAACAAATCCCACAGCCTATATGGCAGAGAGGATGGGATGGTTTAAGGATGCTGTCAGGGCTCATACTGATGGGTGAGGCATAGGACACCAGACTGCTAGCAAAGGTAAGCTGAGCATTTGATTTTGTTGTCGTTCACATGGGCACACTGTTGCTGTGATCTTCAAAGCAGTGGTCTCCTTTACAGTGAAGATGGAGATGCCTTTTCATCACAGATAGAGAAAGCATATGTTACTTTCAGAAACTGCAAGTGTAGGCTTAAGTCAGGGGTGTTTGTTAGCTAGGAATTGTCTCTTAAATCCCTTTGGTAATTGTGGTACTGATGATAATTCATGAAAGATGAATTATATATGTCTTTAAAGTGTCAATTTTGTCATGTCCATTAACATAGAAAGACTTGTATTGCTTGAGGATATGAACAGCAGCTTACCTCCACAGAAGTAATTACTGGGATCCTCTGAATTTTCCTGTTCTGTAGAATACATGAAGGACTGTGTGACAGGAGGAAGTGCAGCTGGCTCTGTTGGACTACTCCTACTTATTTTTTTTTTAACTTGCCTATTTTTGTTGGATTTTATTCTTGACAATATCCCTGAAGTATTTATGACCAAAATTCTTTGCACATGATTACTAACTCTTGAAAAGATTCTCTTCCTCAAGAGATCATTAGATGGCTGGCATGGTTGACCACAAAGGCAAGGCAGAAATTTCATTCAGAAATCAAAGAAAAAAGACATGAAAGAGAAAGCTAAAAGGAAAGGGAAAAGGGAGTTTGAATATGCCTTACATAGGCCTATTGAGTTCACATTTATTTGTACTGGGTAACATGAGGAACAGTACTGAACACGAAGTGAAGCTCCAGGGAGCTTTTTAATTCTTTCCTTGCATCCCAGAATTGATTGTTTTCTGCAAACAGGTACCTCAGGACTCTCTGAGTAGCTTCTAGCTTTTTACCATATCTTCCTTTGTTTTCACACTGGTGACTCTCTTATTCCCAGACCAGAAAAGCCATATGACTCTCGTTCCCTAGTGCATGAACTGACAACTAAACTGCCCCAAATTTTAGCCTGCATGAATAGCAGGAGCTGATTCTGTCTCCTGCCATGTGCCACTGTGTTCTTATTTACCTATGTATGAACTGATTTTGCTGGAGGGACACGATTTTATGAAACCTTAAAATTTACAGGCTGAAGGAACAAGAGGCTCTGTCCTGGAGTCCCTTTTCTTAGTCCATGGTTTCAACGCTCAACGTCCCAACTTCTCCTAAACAAACTCATTTCTTCCATAAATGTGCACCAGGCAAGACCTATTGATTGGCTTCACTGCTTTTCTTTTCAAAATGAAAAGATTGAAATTGACTTTTCACAGTAAAAAGATACTTTCTTCCTCCCTTTCATACGTAAACCAAAAAGGCATGGATGCCTTGCATTAAGCTTTTGGAGGTTCAGGTTAGAGAAAGGCAGTTACTCTTGAAATCTTGCTGTATCATGTTATGTTGAATGAAAGGACAATGAGATTTTGGCCACTGCAGTATGTCTCCTTGTGCTGGGATGAGAAGAGGCTCCATAACTGCACTTCTGAATGGCTGATGCAGAGGGAAGCTAGAAAGGATGGACTTGATGGCAGGCATGGACTTGTTCACCTTCTTTACCTGCACTCTGACACCTGCACAAAGTTAAAGAGAAAGTCTGTTAAATCACTCTTTCTAAATCACAACTTGAGACAACCATGTAGTAGCAGTTGCCCCGAAAGGCATCTGTTAGAGACTCTCTGGATGTCAATATGAATGGCCAGAGCCATCTCCTTTACCTACTGGTGGGGTGCCGAAGAACACTGGGCACTGCTTGCAAGAGATGCAGAGTCAGGTTCTAATCTCATTTGAATCCAAGTAACTCCATTGAATTTGTGTAGTTTATATTTGATTTACACCACTTGAAGACCTAAGAAGAGGTGTCTGAGGCTGCTTATTTCTAGAATATAAATTCAACAAATTCAAACTCATCTGGAATAGTCAATGTCTATTGTCAGCTATTCAATTTGCATTGTCAGAAATTTTTGCCTTTTTACTGGAACAGTAGCCCCCAAAACCTTTGTGGTTGCTGGAAATGGTAACATTAAACCCTGGATCAAATACCCAAGACTTATGTTAGTTCTGTACAGTCTTTATAGTGGTCCCTGGTGAGTTTAACTAAAGTTAGTAAATGCTGAAGTCTATCTGGTGACTCTCTGAGCATTGTATACGATTCTGCCTGGCAGATGGACTCTATGGAATTGAAGCAGAAGGAGAGTTTAAAAAAGGCAGCTGGGCATTAACTGGGAGGCAGTATGACTTGGACTCAGCTGGTCAACAGCAGAGAAGATTCTAGCCTAAACTTACTGTTTACTTATTTTTTTATCTTTTCCAGATTAAAGACAGGGTAGAAAATGAGTAAGCCCCCTTAATGATAGGATGTATGCAGAACAAATAATGTCTCCCAAACAGTCTTAGTGTGCTTCTATTTATAGTGAACTGAGGATCTAGAAAACCATGAAGTAAATCTGTTTTTCTGAGGGCTCTTACTGTACTTTACACTACAACCTGATTTGTACAATAAAAACCAAACATAAGGTGGTACTGTCCTGGCAGAGCAGGCTTGCTGTGGCTGCATGTCCTATCTTTTCTGTTGCAGATCTAATGGTCATTTTACTCTCTAAGTTAAGATCACTGCTGTTGTGGCTTTCAAGTTATTAAAAAGTAGCAAAACACATAAGGAAATTCATTTATGTTCAGTTTATGCATATAACTAAGTTATATGCAAGGAAAATTTCACAAGTAATGTGTAAAATATGCTGAGAGTAATTTATAAAATGAATAACTGGATTTTGTTATTTTATGAAGTGGTGATTTGAACTTGTGGACTAAATTTTGTCATCAATTCTCATGGAATTCAATTTTCTCCAATTTAAACTGGTGTAACTGAGCAGAATCTGCTCAGTATGTTTAAAATAGAGACAGAAATTACTCATAACCAAGGCACTTCTTCACTACTATTCACACTTGTTCCCTTAGCACTGTTGTTGCTGTTGTTTTTTTTCTATGGCAGCAAATAAACAAATTAACATAAATATTATTTGGTAGGTTGCTCTATTTAAAGGTGTTGAGACCATAGAGATAAAAAACATTAATGATGAAAGCTACATGAATGTCCACCTCCTGCAGACTTTGTGTCTCTGTGATTTAGGCAACCACTCTAAATTATTCTCAAGATTTCCAGACCAATTTTGTTCAACCTTTAGTTAAAGATCACTTCTAGCAGGCAACCAGTTTTATTAATCGCTTGGGTGGTCATATAAGCCAGTGTGCTCTGTACACATATGTCTTGTAATAACTCTACAGTGACTATAAAACAGCTGCACGTTTTATTATATGGTGACATATAGGCAGGAGAGAAGATGTTATAGCTGTAGGTGAAGCATATTTCTTCTAGCCTGGAGTAGTGAATGAAACTGATACTCAAGATTTAGAAAGAAAACCCCATCACTAGAGACAAAATTACAGTGTGGTGCTGCTGTTCCTTTCCACCAGTGTTTCTGCAGGGAGATCTGCAGTGCAGCCTGCAATTCCAGTCCTCAAGGGCTAAAAATAGGTGCCCAATGCTTGCTGGTTGCAGCACTTCACATCACAGAAGCATGAGGGTCCTGGGGGACTGTGGTGAGCCCCCCCATGATCAGCAAGCTGCATTAAGAGGACAGCACCCTTGCAGGAAAAAAATACCTTTTTTGTGAATTTCCGGAGCAATGATCCTCCAGGTGCCCCTTTGCCTTTCTGCTGCCCCAGTGAGGATGGGGACCTGGGGGTCATGCAGGGTGGGCACAGGGGTATTGGGGTGTAGTGTTTGTCTGGACCTCCCTCCAGCCGTGCCCGCCCTGGTGCTGGTACTGCTGCCTAGGGAGTAAATTGTTGGGTGCATTCAGTGCAGCTGGCCCTCGCCTGATGTCAACCCGCGTGTACTGGCTATAGATGGGTGAAGTAAAAACAGCCCCTGCTTTCCTGTTTACGCACTCAGGCTTCCTCTGAGAAGTTCTTGAATAAAAACAGCTGGGCTTGACAAAATAGCCTTTCTATTTATTGCGTTGGGAGCAAGCACAGTGATGGTGGAAAGGGGCTGGGTTGACCTAAATCGCCTGCTCGCGGCTGTGGGTGGTGTGACACTGGGTGGCTTTGCAGAAGGGGGCTGCTTGTGGCCTGGTTGGTGTGCTAGGCCCTGGGTCCAGGGGCAGCCCATACTTACCACACTCCACCACACTTAGAATCCCTTTTGTGAGAGACCAGGAAAGAAAAAAGGCTCCCAGACTCCTTCCTTCTGCCCTGATGAATTCTTTCTTCCAGTCCTTCCCAGTTAGGCTGTTCAAACTGGATTTTGGGTGTTTTCCAAGACCAGTAAAGGAGATGTATTTTCAAATATGACTAGAGAAACATTTCTATAGATAGAAAGATGTTAGATCCTGTGTCTTAATAGTCTTTGGGGTAGTGACTGTGACAACTGCTGTTCCTTAGTTCACTGTGAGAAATAGGACCTAAATTATTCTTAGAGACACGGACACAGGAGAACTGCAGTTGAAAGAGACCTTGGAGGTCATCCAGGCAAAACTTCTGCTCAAGTCAGGGCTAACAAGGATATGAGGAAATGGAATGAAGCTGTGTCAAGGGAAGTTCAGTTTGAATATTAGGAGAAGGTTCTTCACACAGAGGGTGGTCAGGTCACTCCCTGGGGAAGCAGTCACAATACCAAGACTATCAGAGTACAAAGTGTGTCTGGACAGTGCACTTAATCAGATGGTTTACTTTTAGATAGTTCTGAGAGGAAGAAGGATTTGGACTGGATGATCCTTATGGATCCCTTCCCACTTGAGGTATTCTATGATTCAGTGATTTTAACTTACAGCTAGGTCTTATTGCTAGATGTATTTTAAATACCTCAAAGGATGGAGATGCCACCAGCATCTCTGAGCCCCTGTCCCAGTTTTGCACCATCCTCACCAGACCTGGTCAGATTTTCCCTTGTTGCAGCCTTTTACTGCTGCTTCTTGTCCCTTCCTGTGTTCCTCTGAGAAGACTGTGAGTCTTCTCTACAACCTCCCACTATGCAGCTCAAGACAGCAATTAGACCCCTCCTTAGTCTTCTTCAGGTTGAAAGACCCACCTTATCAAATATCAGCTGCTCCAGTCCCCACACCTCTGCTGGAGATATTCCTAGCTGGACAAAATCTCTCTCATAAATGGGCTCAGTTAAATTACTCAGTTAAATGGGCTCAGTACTCCAGACGGAGACACAAAATTGCCAAACAGAGTGGGCAACCTCTTCCTTTTGTCTTCTTGCTACCACCTTGCTAATGCAGCCAATGTGTGATTAGTCTTTGAAAGATGCACTGATTGCTCATATTTAACTTGTTGTCCACGACCAGCCCAGCACTTCCTACTTCCCAGCAGAGCTGCTGTCCTCAGTCTGTTCTCCTGCATCAGGTCAGTGTCAGCTCTAGCACATACCTCTGAGGAACACTGCCCTTCAGTGTCATTCCTTCGAAGCGTTGACTGCTGCTCTCTAAGCCTGCAAGCCTAGCAGGTCTTTCACCCATCTTGGAATCTGCCCAGGGTCCACGTCTGCCCAGTTTGTCTCCAGGGGTGGTGCCTTGAGGGACTATGTCAACAGCCCTGCTGATCCTGAGGCAAATGACATGCACTGCTTTGTTTCTCCACAAAACCAATCCTCCTACTGTAAAGGCAACTGGGTCAGCCAGGCAGTTTGTCATTGGTAAATTTATGCCGGTTTCTCCCGGCCAACTTCCCCTCCTTCCTAAAAATGACTCCTGTGAGGATTTCTCCTTAATCTTTACCAGAACCAAGGTAATTCTGACTATTCTGTATTACTCTGTCTCCTTGATTTTTTGAAGTTATTTTTGACTGACTGTAATATCCTTCATATATGGGAATTATTGATTTTTAGTAGTCTGGACTAAGATGTAAATATGAGGCCTAGAACTTAAGGAATCCATCAGCTATTCCTTAAAGTTATCTCCACATTCCCTAAAAACTAGTGTTTCTAACTTTTGGGTGTTTGGTAAGATACAACTATATATAGAAGACAGATAGCTTTCCATTTCTTTATTTACCAGAGGCAGGATAGCATCATAGAAATGGAAAAACTTGAAAATAATAATAAAAGTCAAAATTGGTAAGTATATCTGAAAGTCAGAATACAGCTGTATTTCTGTACATTCCAAATCAGGTGTCTAACTATTAGAGCACTTAAATGTGTTTTCAAGTGTAAGAGTTTGTACAGTGCAGATCGTTTAAAATTAAAGATTTTGATGGCACTTTGATGGGCTTTAAACTAAAAATGTGTGTCTAATTTTATAAATCAGAATCTCTCATCTGTGAGACAGCCCAAAACCCCAAACTCTACCATTTGAACAGGAACAATACTATTGAAAGAACCTAGTAATAGGTCAATGTTAGTGTGTATAAGCAAAGCAGCAAAGGGCAAAAATATACTCATTCACTGGAAGTTAGGAGATCTGTTCAAGGAAAAAAGCTTTTTGGTATATCTGGATTGAGAAAAAAAGGAAAAAAAGTTCACCTTCCTCTTCTGTCTTAGGTTAAATTGTGAAAATTTTTCTGCAGTGCTGCCAGTTTTGGCAATTTAATTTCAAGTGTGTATAAGGTGGCACTGGACATGGTGTCCCTACATGATTAGACAGTCATTCAATGAGCCAAAACTAATTGCACAGTTGAGTCTAATCGGTTAAGAAGTGAGAAACATTTCTATATTAAAAAAAGGTATCCTTTTTTAAATTTCATCTCATTGCTGGATTTCATTGTTCATTTGCTGTTGTTCCAGGCATAAGCCATTTGGCTTACACACGTCTGGCCTACATTCCTGCAAGAGGTCTGCATTTACTACGGTGAGAGAGTCCATCAAAGAAAAAGAGAGAGATGTGAAGAGAAGATTCTTGGAAATTTGATGACTGGAAAAATGATAGTTCTTGCCAAGGATTTTTCTGAAGCCTGGAAAAAACAACAGGACAGGGACCAGCTATCTGTGGGGTAAGGGAACTTTTAGCGTTGACGTCTTCCATTCCTCAGAAAGACACAAATTCCAACCCATTAATCTCTGGTGGGATCAGCAAGGTCTCCTGCTGTTCATAGTGCATCGGCAGTCAAAAATATTCTCAAAACATTTCAATAGGATTTGAGAGCTCTGTCCAAAACATTTTTCAAAATGTCATCTGACAAACAGTATTTTTAGCACAGCCTGATATTTATTAAAAGCTTAAGAAGTTGAACAAGGTATCATGAGTTAAGAGTTTACAAAAAGTTGAAAATCTTTCTAGTTGTAACAAACGAAGCCACTGACATTGCTACTAAATCTTACAAGGTATTTATTAGCAAAAAATGATAATAACTTTATAAATCTAAACAGTGTGTGACAACAGACACTGATTTAAGGAAAATATTGCTTTGAGCTATGGTAAGGTTTCTCAATACCTTGACCTCCTTGTTTCATGTATAAAATTCTACCTCTCTGCTGCTAAAGAACAGCCCTTGTCCGACTGTCAGAAAAAAAAGAGGACAGAGGCCTTGCTCAGATGATTGAGCCCTACAATGGCAAATATGGACGATTTCTCTTCTGTGCCTGAGAGGAGGAAATATAAGGAGCACTGCTGGTCTCATGTTCAAATTATATGAATTAGGCTATCTGAAATAATCAATAACATAGACTACTGTTGCCACTTAGACTGTTGAACTTCCAGAAAAGCTTTGAAGTTCCTCCCAGTAGTTGCAAGGTTTGGATACCTTCAGTGAGGTTTTCATGCATTCACAGCATTCCTAGTGTTTTAGGAGCGGCAGTAGCTGCTGATGAAAGTGTGTCAGCCGGCACAACCGGGCCCTGTCAGCCTCAAGTAGCACAGTGCCGTCACCAAGATGCTCTCTGTCATTAGGACCACAGTGCAGGTGCTAATTAGTTTTGCCCATCGGTTCTGTCAGTTTAGCAAATGTTTATTCACACTGAAACATATTTTACTGGCAGAGAGCTCCAAATTCAGACTAATCTCAATTTTCTATTATTTTTAGCAAGATTTGAGTAATTGTTTTCTGAGAACCACAATTATTCCTTTAAAAAGTCATATATGTGGGGCTCCAACAGAACACAAGGTATCCTAAGACAGAAGGACAGAAGGTGCCTGCTAATCTTTTCCTGTAATTTTCTTGATCCTACAGTGCCTTGTACTGCTGAGGAAATGAGACAGTGAGCCAAAATCATCTCCCCAGGGAGTTGCCAAAAAGATGCTTTGTCCCTGAACTGTGAAGATGATTTTTTATTTCTTGCTCCTGTTTAAAAAATTATGCACAGGCTTGCTGGGCCTTCTCTATTTGGTGCAATGATCACAACATGAACAAATCAGACATGCACAATAAGGGGAAGACAATTGTGTGTGATTACTGTTTGCACTATTGCAGGAATAGCTTCAGCCTGTCAATGCTGGTCTTGCAGGGTTTGAGTGGACTCTGCAGTGCAGAAGGCAGCAATGAACATCTGAAGACTAAGTTGTTTGACACAGAATCACAGATTTACACATTCACAGAACAGTTGATGTTGAGTGGGATCTCTGGAGATCACCTAGCCTGACTCCTTTGCTCAAAACAGGGTCACAGGAGGCTGTCCAGGACTGTGTCCACTTGGGTTTTGAATATTTCCAAGGATGGAATCTCTGTAGCCTTTCTGGGAAACAAGTCTGGACACTGGATACTGCTGAGAAGAGCCTGGCTCCATCTTCTTCACCTCCTCTCCCACTGATAACCTCCACCAAGCTTTTTCTTTCCTAGGCCAAACAGTCCCAGCTCTACCATGCTCTCCTTGTATGACAGATGCTCCTGTGCCTTAATCATCTCTGTGGTCCTTCCCTGGAGTCACTCCAGTATCTAAGGGACTCTTTTGTGCTGGGAGCCCAGGCTTGGATCCAACATTCCTGCTGAGTCTCACCCATGCTGAGAGAAGGGAAAGGGTGACCTCCCTCAGACTGCTGACAACATTTTCCTAATGCAAAGCAAGATGCTGCTGGCTTCAAGGACACATTGCTGGCTCATGTTCAACTCGGTGCCACCAGGGTGCCCAGATCATTTTCTACAAAGCTGCTTTCCAGATGGTCAGACCCCACTTGTATTAGGGCCAGGACTCGGGATTTCTCTTTGTTGAACTTCATGATACTCCTGTTGGTCCATTTCTCCACCCTGCAAGATCCCTCTAAATGGCAGCATGTCATACTCATCTGGTGCATCAGCCACTCCTCTCGGTTTAGTATTGTCTGAAAACTTACAGAATGTTCATTGTGTCCCGTGATCCGGGCCATAAATGAAGACACTAAACCCTATGGGCCTCAGTACCAACCCCTGAGGTGGTCCACTATTGACCTGCCTCCATCTGAACTTCATGCCACCGATCACAAATGTTTGAGCATGGCAGTTCAGCCAGTTTTCTGCCCATCTTGCTATCCACTCATCTAGCCAGTATTTCACTTTGTCAGTGAAGATGTTATGTGAGACAGTGTTGAAACACTTGGTAAAATCAAGATTAAAAACCTTCACTGCTTTCTCCTGATCCACCAAGTCAGACATTTCATCATACAAGGCTTTCAGGTTGGTCAGGCATGTTTTCTTCTTTGTAAATCCATGCTGACTGCTTCTAATTACCATTTTGTCCTTCATGTTTGTAAATGGCTTCCAGAAGGATTTGATCCCTTACCTTCCCAGGGACTGAGGTGAGGCTGGCTGGGCTATGGTATCACAGATCTCCTTGCCCTTCTTGAAGATAGGAGTGACATGAGCTCGCTTCAGCTGTTCGGATCTTTTGCTGCTTGTCATGATCTTTCAAAGACAATTGAGATTGACCTTCCAGTGACAATAGCCAGCTGTCTCTGCACTTGTGTGTTTGTCCTATCAAGTCTCATGTTCTTGTTTATCTTTCCTAATCTGATCCTTCTCTATTGTGGATAAGTCTTCCTTGCTCCAGATTGTCCTTCTGGTCTCATGGCCTGGAATTGCTGAAGGCTGCTCTAATTGGTAAAGATCAAGGTGGAGAAATCATTGAGAACTTCTTGGTCCTTTGTCTCCAGGTCTCCTGCCCCCTTCAGCAGCAGGGCCACATTTTTCCTAATTTTCCTTTAGCTGCTTATATACCTGTAGAAGCCCTTTTAGTCTTATGTCTCCACTTATGTCTCTCCTGAAGTTCTACTTCTCATTTTCTTTGGCTTCCAAACCCCTGTTCCTGCACATGCAGACAGGTCTCTGTAATCTTGAGTCACCTGTCACTGCTTCCACCTCGTGTATGCTTATGCACAGTGACAATTCATGTCTCCACCCCTCCCTTCTCCTTCCCTGTTGCTTGGCAGGCAGACAGCTAGGCCATTGCCAGAATTGCTCAAAGATGTAAATGGTTTGGCTGTCGTATAAGGCACTTATCTTTAGGTGACTACCCCACACTGCAGCAGCAGAAGTTGCAGCCAGCAATTGAGTTTCGAGGTCTTGACTAAAATGCCTGCAGTTCCCATCAGTGACTAAGCACTGGATTTTGTTTTCACTACCTCAAAGTCAGAATCTCAATTACTGTGTAAAGTGCTGTGCTCTTTTCCCATGCTGATGGCTTGATATCCAGATTTAAGCCCCAAACACATTTTCAGAACTTGGCAGGTGTAATGGAGCAGTGGAGACAGCTTTAACTGTGGCAAAGATATCAAACAAAACTGGCATGTGGAGGACCGGAAGCACATGAATATTTCAAAGGCAATACTAATGTTGTTGCTGGTCACTGTCTTTCGATACATCTTTGTTAAACTCTGAATTGCCTGTGATTTTGCTGGCAGTGAAGTCTTGTCTTAATAAAGCAAGAGGAACATATGCTATATTGGCACTGTTCATGTGTTGGGGAGTCTCAGCTTTTCCCTCCATAGGTTTCTTTCGGAAGTTAATTGTCAGAACAGCAGTTATGACATTATCCATCTATTACCTTGCTTTTTGACTCTGTTTTCCTTACTAGCAAGGCCATTTTTGTGAGTATTTCCATAATGCCATGCAAAATCTAACCCACCGCACTCCAAGGAAGCAAACATAACAATAGACTGGTTAATACCATCTATCATATTAGTCTGTGAAAAATTGCCATTTAAATGCAGGCTAAGAGGCATCAGACACGAAACGGGCCAACCAGATATGGGCAAGTCAGTGTAGAGAAAAGAAACAATCACAGAATCATAGAATAATTTGGGTTGGACAGGACCTTTGAAACTCAACTTGTCCAATTCCCCTGCAATGAGCAGGGACACCTTCAACTAGATCAGATATGACAAGCAGGACAGTCAAGGCACAGACTTCATTTTCATGTCTGTATCTCATGACTTGCCTGAGTACTGTGGCAACCTCGGTGGCTGTAGGTAGGGACAGAAGAGGTGACTACCAGGTGTTTCCTGCATTTTTGACCATCTGGTTGCTGGAGTGCCTTCTGGGCCAGCAAGACCTGGAGCTCCTGCTGCCACTTCAATTGCTGCCATCTAGTGTCACCTTGCGGGAGGACAAACAGCAAAGGTTGTGCCTATTCTCATTGTGGCGGGATCAAGGAAGATGCTCTCCTTTTGCCTTCAGAATCAAGTTGACTAGCAAGCGTGATTTCAGCCATGGGACAGGCTAGCTTCACATAGCTTTTTTCTCTATTTTATCTGCTAGCTCGAGGCTAGAGCAGTTATCCAGGAGCCTTGAGTTATAGACACTTTTTTCTGCTAAAGGGATTTGAACCCACATCATGTATTTCCCATGAAAGTGCCCTCAATAGTAGCATAATCACTTTCTGCTTCTAACCTATTTCTTATCCTGCCATAAGTGATTAACCTCTTGTCACTTCTAGGGATGCCACCACAGTGGCTTGGATTTGCTGTCTTGGTTCTGTGTTGTGCTGGTAATTTGGATCATGACTAAAGTGAGTCTTTTTACAAGTTTCCTGTGGCAGGCAGGATTTCTGGTGACCTCTCTCTCCTGCAGCACTCCAAAACTGGGACAGGATCAATCTACTTCTTGGAGATTGATTGGGAAATTGATTTGCTCAGTCTGGGTATGTAGTTACCAAAAATATATTTTAATGAAAGGTTATCTGAAACAACCAGATGAGATTCTGTGTGTGCTGTAATTATCTTAAGAAACAGCCTGCTCATTTGATATTTTTTTTTTTTTTCCATTAGAATGTGATTTTCAAAGACTTTATTTTTCCTGACCACGGTATCCAAACTGATGAAGAGCACCCAGTTACAGGTAAAATTTGAAGGGTTTTTGCTAATGCACACAGTGGAGTTTTAGGGTAGAGTCATAGGTCCTCAGGCTTTGACTGGAATTTTTTAGAAACAGAGATCCTGTGTGTGCAGTAAATACATCTATATGTGTATTGTCTAGGGCATTAGCAGAACTATTCAAGTGCAAGTAAATATGGGAATGTTATGTTGAAAATCTCAGTTATTTCTAATTGATGAAAATACCCTGGTGTTTATACAAACCTACACAGTGACTCACAATGAAATGAAGTCAGCAAAATACCAGACGTTTTTACATCCAAAACAGAGACAAGTGCCATATGTTCATAAAATACTTTTCTCCTTAGTAAATGTTTATGAAGAAAATGAATGGATAATTTCCAAAAAGAGAGACTTGTGTAATACTGTTTTCAGATAAGAGAAGTATTTTTCATTTAAGATTTTTTCCTTTTCATTTGCTTATTTTCATTGCAAATCAGATGACACACAGAGGTATCTACTGTAGGACTCATAAATATTACTTTATTGTATCAATGCAGCAAAAAATACAGGAAAACATTTTTCTCTGCAGACCATCGAGTCTGGTCAGATAGAATTGTACCTAGTAGGTGTTGAGCCTGGTGGAACCCCATGTAGAAGACACTTTTCACCTCAAAGCTTCGTCTTGGGAGATACCGAGTTCAACAGCAACTGAGCCCTCTAAGGACATGTTAAGAGTTACTGCTTCTCCCTCAGATATAGGGAATTGGGTAGAAGCAAATTTAGTTTCAGTCCTGACCTGATACTAAATATTCTCTTAATGAGCTTTTCTGTATTAATTGGAGTTATATCTTTTCTTCAATTGCTTATGGTTTTTTAGTACTGAGGATATTAAGCTACTGATCAATGTTGAAAGTATCAGCAGATAGACCCAAGCAGATTCTACAAGCAAGTGGCAAGTGTTTGCTTTCTTTTACAATATAAGGACAAGAAATCATTAAATGAAACTAGTAGGGGCAGTTTCAAAGCAAAAAAACAAAAAAAAGGACAAGGTTTCATTGAGAAAGAGAGTTAAGCTGTGGAATGCCATGATGAAAAATACCATGGCTGTTAAAGGTTTACATGGGTTCAAACACAACTGAGCACATTTAGACATAAAAGGTCTACCAAGAGCTGTTAAAGGGATAGATACATTCCCAGCCAAGGAAATCCCAAGTCTTGTTTTCAAGTCTATGCCTTGTTTTCAAGTCTATGCCTTATTTTCATACTCTTCCCTTTACATCAGTTCCTGGAACTGAGCAATAGGCTGGATTGACCTGTAGTGTGAGTCTGTCTATCTATTCTTAGTGTAGCTACATGTTTGAACCTTGTCTTCCTGCCAATAAAGATGGCAAAAAGCAGCTCTCACATTAAACTCTGAGCAGTCCTCAGTAGCCCGTAGTGGATTCCAGGTAGCAGGAGAGTTGTGGAATATAAAAGAATATAAAGAATATGATATGGTGTGCAGTATGAGAGCATTAAGATAGCCATCCTGGGAAATAAAAGAATGAGGACAAGTAGCATTTTTATTTCCTCTATCTGGAAGAAGAATTATTCATTTGACTGAGTTGCAGACTCTCATAATCTGGAATAATGCACTGCTTATTTTTGTATGCAAAGAGGAAGTCACAGAAAAAAACCCACATAGATGTGTGGATTCATACAGATTCTTTGCTGGTGTTGAGAAATAATTTTACCTGGTTCCTAGGTTCAAGACAAGCTATTGTAGCTGATCATACTATTAATATTTTAATTTGCTGTGAGGGTACTCAACCAACCACTAAGCTCATTTATTTTCTCTGAATTGGCTATATTTTTGACATCTGCAACATGATGGTTTTCCTGTGTCATTGTTCACTTGGGCCAATATAAAGCATCCCCAATTATTTTCTAATATTTGAATAATTGTGTGTGAGGGTAAGGGATGGGTTTACCATGCTTTCCTGTTGTACTGGAGAATTTTATATCCTGTGGCCTGTACACAATATCACATCTAATATTCAGAGCTCCTTGCTTAGATCATACTGGGGTAGGAAGTGTGCCTTATGGCTTGCCCTACACAAATTGTCTGATAATTTGTCATGGTTTCAGTGGTATTTCTGGAAACCACAACCCATGTTTTGTTTGCAAACAGGTTTTTCTTAATCAGATGTGGAGGTATACAATCTACCTAGAGCTTTGTGTCACAAACTTAAGAGACCATGTCTACAATCAGCAGATCTTTCAGGTTTTTATTCCTTTCATTAATTTGTAAGCTGAAAGTTGGTTTCCATGTTTGTGAGACACAGGAAAAGACAATGTTTATCAAGTCCCTTTTGTTAGCTAGAGCTGATGATAAGGCATTTATAGCTGGCTGACATTCTCTCTACAATCCAAGGCATCCATCTTGATGCCTTTATATGAATCCAGCATTTAACAACGGAGTGCTGGCATTGGCATTTCCAGGTGCCAAACTTTATATGCTGATCCCCAGCCTTTACTAGTCAAGACCTAAGTCTGTTCTGGAGTACTTTTTGAGGCTGTGTTGGTCCTTCAAGTGCAGAGAGTCTCTAGCTCTTGCAAATTTTCAAAGTTGTTGTGCATCCATTGGGCTGCTGGCAGGACAGCCGTAGCAGGATGCTGGTCCTTGCTGCTGGGTGAAGCTCTCCATCTCAGTGACTGCTTCAGACTTCCATTCTCTGATGATCACAATCCTCTTTGCAATCAGCCTGTAGCCTTCTTCAGTGTGCACTGGACTATTTGTCCCTTGTTCAGGGAGTGAGGGCTATTCCCTCTTCTTGCTGCTCTCCTTTTGGTCTGCCTTTTCTAATGTATTTACATAAATCTTTAATTCATATATTCCCACAATGCAGAGTAGCACAGTGTTGCAAGCTTTGAATTTCACCTATTTAACTTATGAGGTTTTTTTTCAAAGCTAATGAAATGGTTTCTGGCATCCTTTTAGCATGGATAACTTTTCAAAGCTTGATTTTAATAATAATAAATTTTTATTGTAGTTTTGCCATTTTTCACGCTGGTAGTTCTATTGTTATTTTTTTGTATCCATACCATACATGTTAACCTGGGACTGCATGTGTGTAGAGACCTTAAATCTTTTGCTATTCTTGTAGGTTGCTCTGAATGCCAAGCATGATCTTAATTTCCTATATTTGCCACCATGACCAATTCCACATACAGTGGAGTTTGTGTTTTTGTTTTTGTTTTTGTTTTTGTTTTTGTTTTTGTTCTGAGGGGCAAGGGGGCTCAGTGAGAGAAAGAACTGCTGTTTCAGCATGTCACAGCACATAAACCACTCTTCAGCAGGTCTTTCTGCACAGGCTCCTACCCTGTGGAGAACAGAAAGTAACCCAAGAGTGTTTACCCTGTGCAGCCAAAAGCAGCCTTCCTTTGCTTGCCCCGTGGCACAGCTGCTGCTCAGGCAGTGGTGGGCTGGGTATGCTCCCTTGCAGAGCCTCCAGAAAATGGGACCACTCCACAGCAGTTTCTTAAGCTATCTACAGACTCATTTTGTCTCCTCTCTGGTCAAAACAGGCAGTAATGTCCGACTTCAGAGGCGGCTCCTGACCTCAGCTTCATCTCAAGCACAATGGAATAGGGCAAACCAGGCTGAGAAGAAAAACCTGTGCCTGCCCCCAGGTTGCAGCAGTAACCACCACCCACATTTAACAGGGGAGAGAGAGCTGTTCTATCCCAAGGTAACCCCATGGTACCCACAGTATGCGCCTGCAGCTCCTCCTGCTCCCTCTGCACCCCACCTAAGTCTACTGGTGAGGACCACGTCCAGCTCGTTACAAACTGGGGTCTCTGGGCCTACCAGGCCCAAGGGCTGGCCTCCCACCGTGCCTTTGTAATATCTTGATATACATTAAGCTCATCAGAGTGGTAAGAGCAAATGGATCACAAATAAGTGGAGAAAAAGAGAAGCTGTTTCTACATGGGCTCTGCAAACTCTGAATTCGCTGTGTACTACCTGAATAGAAAGGCCACATGCCACTAAAGGGAATATGAGAAAGGAAAACAGTCCCCTGACTTGTTTTCAATTTGGTGTCTGCCTTCCTGCCTTTTTTGATGGGAATATGTGGTGCTGTGGATTGGGAAATAAACAGATTTAGCTGGAAGCAACAGATCTGCTTCTTTAGTCTCACAGCACAGCAACACTTGAATAAACACGAAATGTCCCTGGGAAGAGCCCTCCCGAAGCTACTGCCAAGTGACAGACGGGTGAGTTGAAAGGTTGCAACGAGGGAGTCAAACAGAAGGGCACATTCATTAATGCAGAATACAAGGAGAGAGCAGGGAGTATCAGCCCTTGAGGAGGCAGAAGGAAGACTTGATACTTTTGCAGCAATGAAGTACTGTCACTGGGAAATATGGTAGCATGCTAACAGGATTTTTTTGAGGGTTTTTTGTTGCTTTTTTTTCCCTAGTTAGAGAAATTTCCCAGAAGCTTGGTAGAGGAGGGAATATTCATAGCTTTGGCAGGACTGTATATAATTATATAATACTATGATATAGCTACATAATGATATAATATTTTGATATAATATTATCATATAATACTTTCCTTGTATGTTGTACTGAGAGGAGGGGAATTTTAAAAGCCTGCTAGATTACTACATCCTTTCTACACGTCTTGCTCTTGCTGTAGGGATGAGGTAGGGGACACCTCACCCAGGTATGTCGTACAGCATCAGGTCTTTTTTGTCACAATTGTTGCTAATTACCATCCTTAATTAGTAAAATAATTTCATGTGTTAGTCTCACAGTAGAAGGAAACTGGAGGGAGGGTATGCAAAGTAACTGAAAGTAAGTCTGGTTAATTTCAGAGAGACCTGGGCTGAGGCCAGATCCTGTGTAGCAGGTAGTGTTCTCAAAACAAGTGAGAGAGATTTTAAGGCAAGAGCTTGTGAAATATGAGAATGAGACTTCTTTTCACTTTCATTGCAAATTTTATATACATCTAATCAGTGTCACATTGCAGTTCTTTTCTCTGAAAAGCAAGATGTTGCTTTATGTTGCAGGTCCAAGTCTTGCACAGCAGTTGTATGCTTGGCAAAATGAAGGTACTGTAAGACTGTGTTTTAGAGATCTTGGACTGCTCCAGGTCTTGGAAATCCCATTATTTTAAATGTAAGCAAACCCAGATGGCCTGGATGTGTCACCAGTCAGCATGGGCTACTTGTTTTCTTTCTGAATTGAGTACTACACATCTTCCCTTTCTTCACTATGTACTTCCTCCTGTCACTAGCCCCATCTGATCTTCATCTGGGGGTTTCTGAAGGAATCAAGAGCATGCAACCATGTTTCTGTTCCCATGGTGTCTGCTCAGGGTGATATTCTCCACTTGATGCTTTGGAGGCTTCTCCATGTTCCAATTTTTTTTTTTCTATGTTTTAAATAGGCTGAAGAGGATCTCATCACAAGTTAACAGCAGAATTCCCTGTTGGCGCAGGGTATACCCACTCTGTCTGGAGAATACAAGGAGTGAAGGCAGAAGCTAGAACCTCCAGGGTCAAGAGGTGGATTTAGTCCTGTTCAATTAATCTACACCAATTCGTATAAATCTGTGAATTTATGACAAAGGTCTGATATTTTGCTTCTGGAGGTTAAGCATTTGATACTTCTGACGAAACTGAATGATCAATATATGCACATTTCTTACATTTGCTTGCCCTTATATGTTTTTTTCCCAAATATAAATCTACTGTCTTACTAAATATAGATATTCTACTGGAATCTTGTAACAGATATGTGTCTCTGAGCTGGAAAACACGGAAGAAAATTTTGTTCAAAGAGAAGAGGATGAAAAAGACACTCTACATTTTCAGTAGTTCATGACCATATCCAGAAAATTTTCTTTAACCCAAAAGGTGCCCATGATTTCACAGTGCATTATTCATTTTCTGCATTACTGAAGGTCATTTTCTAAGACACAACATTGAATAAATAAAGTGGCTCATTGAGGGAGAAAATGGATGTGACCTGCAAGCACTAAAGAATATCCGTAGACCTCTGCAGATTTTACTGGCCTTGCAGGGATAGTTTGGAAATAGTTTGCCTCTGTAATATAGTCTTGCCCATGCTGCTATTTAACATAAGGAAAGATTCATAGCTGCAAATGCTTAGGGGGTTGCACTGAGTCATGTACAGAAGAGAACTCTCAATACAAGATGTCCTAAGCTAAAGTCTTACACAACAGACATGCAAGTGCAAGGGTGGGTTATGAGGCAAGTATTGTTGCT
Organism: Promerops cafer; assembly: GCA_013398275.1. Classification (NCBI taxonomy): domain Eukaryota; kingdom Metazoa; phylum Chordata; class Aves; order Passeriformes; family Nectariniidae; genus Promerops; species Promerops cafer. Next base: position 4,890,554 of record VZSE01013631.1, on the reverse strand, counting down.
AGCATGAAAACATAGTATGTTGCAATAGCAGAAACTTCCAAAAAAATTTCATCTCCTATCAAAAAGTAATTTTTTATGATGCAAACAGCTGGTAAATCTTAGACAACATTAATATAGAACTAAAGATGTACGGCCAGGAATTAGACACAGTTCCGTGTGCAAATGGATCAAACCCCACAGCATTAACATGCAGATGAGGCACAATACTGACTTGTGAGAGAATTCCAGAAGAGTGGTAAGAAATCATGCAAACTTCCAGGTCTTTGCTTATGAATAAAATATGAAAATTTTCTCACCAAGCGAAGATAGCCATTATGTTGAAAATTTTAGCAACAATTGGATTGCTTGCAATCATGAAGAACATGTAGAGCTAGAAGATATTATATTATTCTACTAATTTGGGACACTTTACTTAGATACACAATATTTAAACTTTTCAGGTGTAGAGAACACTGAGAAAACTTACTTTTAGAGAAAAGTAATACGAGGCCTTGAAAACTTGAGAATGTCCAGAAAAGACATCATGTTCCCTAGTAGCATATTATCTAAAATGTTTGTTAAAAGTTTATTTTAATTTTAAACCCTCCTATCCTAGCAAAGATTTATTTGCACATCTGGAATTAGGTATTTAGGCATTTTCTTAAGAAGTATGTAGCTCCTTCTTATCCTCTCTACCAGTCCTATGATGTTTTCCATCCAGATGTAGGTAAAGAGCTTGGCTTGGACTTCTGAACTTTTTGCCACTGAACATAGAAAACCAGACAACTGCAAAATTCTCTTATTGACCTATTACAGAGCACTTTTATGTCCATCTTGTGCCAGAACTTCCTCTGTGAAATGCTTCTGGTGAAATACCAGATTGATCCCCTTCAAAAAGGACTGGCAATTAAAAGGCCTCATTCCACCCCAAACCCTGGTTCTGTAGTAAAGGCAAATCTTTCTAGCTGAAGAAAATTCCTTTGCTCGTAGCTGGGGAGCTGACTGCCTCACTCAGATCAAAACACCAAATACTTTCCTGAACTTTCTGCATCGCCTTGTTAGGTATTTGAGTTCTAGGAGCATATTGCATAAAAAGCCTTGGAGTCCAGGGTGAAACAAACTCCAAAATTACTTGATTTCATGCCCTTTGATTCTCCTGAGATGGGTTGTGCTGGCAGGGCAGTTACCTTCTGCTTCCAGACTGTTGGCCACAGAAGTATCCTTCAGAAGGAGGCTGGATTTCCTTGAGCTCATCCTACTTTTTAACTGCAGAGGGACACGTGGGTAGGAGTTTTGATGACAGATTGTTGCTCTAAGCACACTAAGCATAACTTCAGGTAAAAACAAAAGCTCTTAGTCTTCAAGGGATATTCTGCAAACATGGCAAGAAAACAAATTTAATTTCATTTCACTTTTTCTTCCAGGACATGCCTTGCTCACAAAGGAATATTGAGAGGAAAGGAACAGCTTGGCAGAGCAACCACTTCTGCAATGCTTAGATCAAAATTCTGGCGTGATGTTTGAACAGAAGTCTCTTGTGGTAACATACATTGTATGCTGCCTGGCACGCTGTTCCTCTTTGTTGGGCAAAATATTCACAAAAAGCAAAGGCCATATTTGTCTGACAACACTTGTGTGAAATAGCCCATCTTAAGCAAACAACCTTGCTAGAGCCTGAAGAAGTCAATGATGGGCTTTAGCCCCTTGCAGAGACCTTGCTGCCATGCCCAGCTCCGTGCTGGGAGGGTGCAGTTCCGTGCTCAGGTGTGCACCTGCTGTATCCTGGCCAGTTGCTCCACACAGAAATCCACTTACTCGTGTTTACTGCCTTGCTGTGGGACAAGCTCTAACAAGCCTCCAACACTAACTGGCTTTTCATGGCCAGAGTTCAAACATACAAAATGAAGCATACCCCATGTATTCAGGCTCTTTCTACTCTTTAATCAACATCTTTCTTTACTCCCCTGTCTAATTTCACCCTTTTTAATTTACTGTGTAAAACAATTACACATTTTTGCTTTCTCTAGTGTACAGAGATACATTTCCTCTAATTACAGCCCCCCAATATCCTAAGAAAGATTCTATGTAATTTTTTCAATGACTGTAACCATTCTTTAGCTTGGGAATGGAGCTTCAGCTGTGACCCTACATGTGGACTATTCCTAATATTAGGGGTCTAGTTTTCTTTACAGTGTGACCACTTTGCTAGTAAAAAGGGGGTTTAGAAGAAAGGGAAATTATACCCTGATGAAGGATTGCCAATTCTCACACTATTATTATGAGTCTCACAGTATTTTGCTTGAAGTCTTTACTCCCCAAGGCAGGTGCTTTAGTGAAGGTCTCAGCTTTCTTTCTTTCCCCCCTTTTCCTTCCCCCCTGCCCCCCCTTTAATTTTAATAGAATATTTCTAGCTCCTAAACTTATAAAGATAATCTTTAAAATTTCATCATGATCTGTCAGGATCAAGAGGCAAAGAAAAGCATTAATGAAAATTAATTAAAACCCAAGATTTTCTAACCAAGCTTATGAACTAGTCCCATTTCCAGAGTAAAGGACTGATCATATCAAGAGACAGAGTAGTCTACCAAGCTTCTAAAGACAAAAACTGCTGTGAGTTTATTGACTGTTATTAGCGCATGTAACTATTTTAATATTCTTCCTCTCAGTTCTTCACCAAGTTCTCAGGATGATGACCTTGGCTAGATCTATGGGTTGATACTGTAATAAAAATTATGTGTGGAGCTTGGTAACACCACCTATAATTAAGGTTTCCTAACATTCTGCATTTTAAGATCCTGTTTTTTGTTGCATATAATTTGCCAGATTAACTATTCAGACTGTACTTACTCAGGTGTTTGCCTGGGATAGAGGGAACCTTTTCCTGGGTAAAGTTTTATCTGAAGTGTTTCTCTGCTTGCTAGAACAGGTTGAGGGGAAAAAGGCTGTTTGAAAACAGTTTGCATGAAAATAGTTGAATGGTTTCACTGACAATTGCTGGCATTTGCCTGCTTTGCACCAGAAGCCAGGTCTTTGTCAGGAAACAGGCACTGCTTCCAGAGGTGGGCTATCCCTGAGAAACTCTCTTCAAATTTGGCCCGGTTTGGAGCCCCCGCAAATCACAAGGTCACAGATGTTTGCCTAACCTTTGGTTAAAAACCTCTGCTGCTATTCCACAGCCTCTAAAGTAGATTGTCCTAGTACTTAACTCTTATTAGAGAGGTTTTCCTAATATCTATCTAGAATCTTCCTTGCTGTAAAGTAAGCTAAATTCTTCTTGTACAACAGTGAGTGGACCCAAAGAACAACTGATCACTGTCCTCTTCAGAATAACCTTTTATGTACTGTAAGACTGTTATCATGTCCCTGTTCAGTCTTCTCATTTCTAGACTAAACAAACCCCATTCCTTCAACCTTTTCTCATAGTTCCAGTTTTCTAAACCTCTTATCATTCTCATTGCTCCCCCTTTGGCTGCTTTCCAGTATATCTGCATGGGCTTTTTTTGCTGTGCAGTGCCTCAAAATGGACACAGTTGCAGTAACCTAATGTAGAGTAAGTACTGCTCCTGCATCCTATACAACCTTCCTTCCAATATCACACAGAATTAAATTATCCTTTATTTTTTATCAGCATCAGTTTATAAAGGCATATTTGATTTGTCCTGCACTGTGACCTTCCTCTTGGTGTTGTTGCCTGCTCCTTTACTCCTAGTTTTACTAGCATTTTACTTCTCCTTCCTAAGTATAGGGCAATACATTTATCTTCACCAATTTCATTTGGTTAATTTTAGACAATGCCTCGAATTTATCAAAGTCAGTTTCAATTCTAATCCTAACCTCTTAAAAGCTTTCAGCTCCCTCCAGCTTGACATCATCTGCAAATTCTACACATTTTCTCTCTTTTCCATTATCCAAATCATTAACAAAAATATCAGATAGACTAAACATTACAGAACCTGGTTGGACCACACTTGAAATTCCTCCCCAGCAGAATATCAAGTAGCAAAATTACTTTCTGCGCACCCTTGGTGGGTGTGTGACCTCACGTATTTACATGCTCCTGTTTTCAGTAGCAGCAAGAATATCAAAAGCAGAGACCAGGAGGCAAAATTCCTGGCCCAGGAATCCACCTGTCTGCTGCTGCTGCTGCTGGGATTGTGCAGTGAAGACCCCAGGAAGAGAAGTGGCAGCTCTTGTGGGAATGTGGGGGGAAGCAAAGGAAGTACAGAAGACCAGGGAGCAGAGACAACCTGTGAGAGGCAGAAAGGCTGTTTTGGAACCATGGCCCACTTTAGTGTCTGTGCAGATGCTCCAGGGATCAGGACCCAACCATCTGCCCTAGCAAGCACACCTGCAACCTGTCACAGAAAAGAACAGGTTCTTGAGACTGCTGCTGTTAGCTCAGCATCAGGGGTCTAAGGGATGCTGGAGCTGGAGTCTCAGGCTGCTGTTATGTGTTTAAGACTGGGAAGGTGGAGAGGTCATTGTACAGTAAAAAATGTTTAAAAATATATATACACAAATAAATCTGTGAATGTTGCAAAGACAAATATTCAGTCCTCATAAACCACAGAAATGAAGACTGCTGATGAAGATTTAAGTACTCCCTTTTGGGGTATGCTTTGCAAAAATTTAAAATAGCTTGATTTTCCAGTAGGACTCAAGGAAAATGGTATCAAGGAGCAAGTGTTTAGTTAATGCTACTGCTTGTCTTCATAATTCAGTGTGTTTCAACATGCTGTATTTGCCACACAGTAGGGGTTCATGTAACACAGGCTGACAGTGGTTTGCACTTAACTTTATAAAGTGATTTAAAAATATTCTTGTCAGGTTAAATACAATTCTGACAAAATCAAGATGATAAGGAAAAAACAAAGGGATAATCTGGCAAATGATATTCAAAGATTGCAGAGTCTGTGCATTTTTACTTATAGATTAAGATGGTTCTGCTGGAAGAGGCTGGATATAGGGAAAAGAGGAAAATTTTTTAATGAATGTTGATCAAACAGTAATGGAGAAATCACCATTATTGACTGATACAGGACATCTTTTACAGGCATCACCTGTCAGGCCAAACAGATGATGGACTTGTGGTCATTATTCAACAGTCCAGGCTCCTGGAATACATAAAGAAATATGCAGATACTCTGCACCAGGTGGACTAGGATTACAGGTAGGCATGAAATAATAGGATTTTTCATGTTTTTTAATATGAAAACATCCCCTTTCTAGCATTTTTTTTTTCACCATGTAAATAATCCTGAAAAATTTATGCTCATCAAGAAAAAATGTACTTTAGGAGATGTCTATTGATTATTTAATCTACTGGTCCTTCTGACACTGGAGCTTCCTTGCATCAAAAAAAAAAAACAAAACAAAAAAAACCCCCAAAGAACATGGAATTGCTGCTGCTCTGGCTTTAGGGATTTTCTTCTTTTATTCATGATGTGCAAGTTCATTGTTCATCAATTGGTACCAAGGACAGATTTTGCAAGCTACAGAGACTTTTACAGTACCATGGTAAACCCGATGTCCTCTTACTAATGACATAAATCCACCCTAGGCAGAGGTATGGACATTGGCATGATATCATGAGTTACAGAAGCTTTGAAACAGGTCCAGTGCTTAAACAAACTTCTGCAGTTAAGCAGGCTTTGGGATTGGATCAATTTACACTGCTTTTATGCTGTTTACTTTAGTGATACTTTTAATGGCAGTGTTACTAATGGACATATTATGCAAAGGTACTGCTCCCCTCAGATTCATAGTAGATGTTGTCCAATTTACTGAAAGCAAGAACTGATTCTGAATAAATTTTAGGCACACAATGAAGCAGTTATCCTGAAGTTTACTGTCTGAATTCTCTCACAGGTCAATGGAAAGAGTATGAAAGCCTGCAATATTTCCAGGCAGAGGCAGACACATTTGCCCTCTGGAAGCATTCACAAACACATACTTCTCTCCACTGACTATAAGGGAAATTTGGCACTTTCTTTCAGGGCACAGGTTACTTATACACCTAAAGTTTAGGTACAGGTTAGGAGGTGTTGTACACAGTATATATTTGGTTTCTGCTTTGCAAACAAGAGAGAGGCCCTGTGTGCTCTAACACATGCTATGCATTGGAGAAAATCTAAGGGCAGTGGGCCCTAATCTCATTTGAGCCAGGTGTTAGCCTGGGGTAACTTGCTAATGACAGTGGAGTCTTGCCAACTTTGCACCTGTGCAGTGAGAACAAAAGTAAGTCCATTAATAATGCATTTAGAGCTGGCTGGAGAACAGCAGTTCCACTTCATGATGACTTTGAACATAGCAGAATTGATATTTTTCCTATATTGGAATGAAAACAAAACCTTCCAAGCACTTTGTCAGAATGTATTTGAATGGAAAAATGCATTTTTGGATCAAAACCCCATCACATTTCTGTCTGCGCTCTCTTTCTCTTTTCCTCTAATCTTAGAAACCTCCTTCTCTCCCCCAAGTCAACATGGTCACTTTTCCATAAAGTCTGTCAGCCTCAGCAGAGAATATTGGTTTGGCAAGAAACTTCAGGAAAAGAACTTTCCAGACACAGCCATGGGTTCATTTCATGCAAAGATATAACAATTAGAGAGCAGAGAATAGACAAAAGTTACCAAACCAATAGATTCGCTTCACTCAAATCCTTTCCTGAGATTTGAGAAAGCTTCTATAACTTTGTGCATTGTTTTTGGTTTTATTTATTTTTTTTTTTTAATTTTTCATTTCCACTGGCTTGTCCACTTGTGACTTGCAGCTGACACTACAAGCAGTAGTGCCAAAACACCAGTGGAAATACCATACTTTCTGTTGTTCTGGCCATACGGTACGTTGGTACGTGTAGGTGGTATCCTCTAGAGGAAAGAAGCTGGTTCCCATCAAATTTCCAGATGAGGCCAGGCTGGGTCAGCCAGTAGTTTTTAGTGTTGCCTTCACAACCTAAAGATGATAAAGAGTATGACTCTCTGCAGGGCAAGGAGAAATTTGAGGTTATTCTTCAGATTTTTTGAATGGCCATCAAGGTAACTGGTCGCCTTTGCTTCAGTGTGCATCTCACATTGGGTGCTGAATAACCCTCAGACATGGGTAGTTACCCTAGGTTACTCTGTTAGTGAATATCAAAAACTACATCTTTGCTTCCCTTTTGCCCAGAAGAAGATGTCAGAAAATTGTACCACCTCTGAAAGTCTTAATTCAAGCCTCTTAAATTGCTGCTCTGTAGTTTTCATGTCCAATGTATTTTCCAAAAGTGCATGTGTCACCTAATGTGTTACTTTTTTAAGAAACAAACAAATATTTCCTGGAGATTGCTGAATGTCAGTTATTTAAAACACTGTATTTACCCCTGTTTGAGTCCTGCTCCAGCAGATAGAAAAGAAAGTTCTTATATCCACAGTTTAGCACAGCTACCATGGCTCATTAAATACGGTCAAATTTTGTTATCATTCTTCCTCTTATCCTGCCTCCCTCTATTTTTTTTCCACTTAAATAGACTGGACATTTGGAGCATCTCATGCATGTTGGAGGAATTTCTTGATGTTGGCAACAAGCTGATATGGTGGCAATCCCCCACAAGCAGCACAGCAGAGAAGAAAAGAGCAGATTTTGGATTTGCCGTCTTTACAGAATATTTCTGCCAACTCAGGCAGTATCAAAAAAACACACATTAGAGACAGCAAAATTACCAGGGATGCACTGATTCTCTGTAGGGAATACTGAGATAACTACTAATAATGCAAACTAGCTATTACACAAAATCAAAACCTAAACTAACAAGAGAGGAATGTGAGCTACAAATAGACGTTCACTGATCCTCGTTCTTACAAATCCATCAGCCCACAGGAAACTTTGTAGAGCAGGAGCCTCTTTCTTCCCCGGCAAGAGCCTCTGGGAGCACATGGATCCCTTTCCTTCATTGTTCATATAATTTTTAGAGAACAGCGGGTTAAGCTGAGGATCTTGGCTGTGCCCTCAAGAGGTTCAGGGAACGTAGGCCAAGTCATCCAAGAATCAGCTGGTGAAGGGTGGAGATTGGAAACAAAACTTCATCCCTGTGGCATAATGAGAGAAAAATTCATAGCACAAAACCTTTTCTAGGCAGAAGAGAAAGGCAGGCCTCTCAGAAACCTGCTGGATGCCGTCAAAAGGATCACCTTTGGTATTAGGGACTGTGGCAAATTGCATTCTTGTTCCTGCATTGGGTATGTTTTCTGACCCTGTCTTCTTCATATATACCATACCAGTGGACTCTTAGTACAGATACCCATTTCTGCTACTGAACTGGTCACACTTCTAGTCAGTAGAGAGAGTGGTCAATGAAATCTTGAGGAAAAATTCATGTATAGGTACTTAATACAGGATTACTCGTGTCCCTAAAATGCATCCATTTCTTCACAGCCCAGTACAGGAACCTTGACTTACTATCTCCCATGTAAATACCTGTGTTGTAAGCCTGAACTTAGGTTACATAAATCCCACCCAAAATGACATTCACCTTAGAAAATAAAAAGCCAAGCAGTCAAACAAAAATCTGAGCAGAGCATCATGACTGAAAGAGACTTCTCTCACCAGACAGTTTCTTCCTGGGAAGACAAAGAGGATGAACCATACACAAGGGTATTAATTTGCTTTGACTAATGTATAATTAGGACGTGAACAGATGCACTACAGGTGCAAGGCAGTATAAGAGCCTGTGTGAGATCAGCATACAGTAGAGACACAGTGAAGATGGTTTAACTCGGGAGTCGGTTGCACACAATTACATTATTCAAAGCCTTGATACACACAGTAACTGTTTAATGATAATGGTGGAAGAAGAATATTTAGAAATACAAGGCAATGGGGAAAATACATCATATTTCTAAAAAAGAAATCCAGAAAAATCTTTGTATTATTTGTAAAGTAAATGCATGGCCTAGTGTCCTGATTTCAGCTGGGATAGAGTTAATTTTCTTCTTAGTAGCTGGCACAGTGGTGTGTTTTGTATTTAGTATGAGAATAATGTTGATAACACACTGATGTTGTAGTTCTTGCTAAGTAGTGCTTACTCCAAATCAAGGACATTTCAGTTCGCCAGAGAGCAGGTGCACAAGAAAATGGGAAGGAGCATGTCCAGGACAGCTGACTCAAACTGGCCAAGGGCTATTCCATACCATAGAACACCATGTTCAGTATGTAAACAGAGGTGAATTGCCTGTGAGGGGCGGATTGCTGCTTGGGAACAGGCTGGGGACTGGCCAGTGGGTGATAAGTAATTATGTTGTGCATTACTTGTCTTTCTGGGGTCTTTTTCCTCTCTCTTTCTCGTTTTAATTATAGTTGCTATTGTTACTATTATTTTGTTGCTGATATTGCTGTTGTTGTTTCAATTATTGAACCGTTCTTACCACAACCTAAGAGTTTTACTCCTTTTTCCAATTCTCATTCTCCCTGTGGGGAGCAGGAGTGAGTGAGTGGCAGCTTGATGCTTAGTTTCTGGCTGGGATTAAACCAAGACATCAATAATTGAAATTTTGTATCAATACAATTGGGACATTTAACTGCTAAAATCAGAGCCAACATCTTCTGTTACTGGGATAAACTACATCTCCAAAGCTCTTCTTGCTGCTGCATCTCAAGGCAGTTCCTTCTGTTAACCTCCACCTTTTGAATCCAAAAATTCCACAGGCTGTGCCCATGCAGCCTCTAGCCTTGTCCACAGCCTGCCAGGGCTTCTGCTCTGCAGCTTCCTCTTCTTTGGGGTAAAACCTCCTTCTGGAAATACCTCCAGGTGAAGACTGTTTTGAGTTTGGTGGGGAACATATCTGAAAACTTTTCAAAGCTCTCTTTTTATGGTGTCTCATGGTTCAATCCACATATATTGTAGCCTGTGGTTTAACTAAACCTTTCTGTCTTTAAGACTAATAATTTGAAAAGTCCCTTTATCTTTCTGATTGCCATGGTCAAGGCAGGGTGACTCTTAAGCTATTTTTGGAGCAAAGACACTTCTTTGAAATGTTTGTTCTGAGTCAGAAGTTTATTCCAACCTGGGTTTTAAGTGACCTGTAAGTATTTGGTTAAACCCTATCAGGGCCCTCAGAGCTTTTGGCCTGTGTTTCAAACTAAGCATGTGCTTAAATAATGAATTTAAATTAATGCTTCTTGTATCAGGGCTTTAGTTGATAGTTTTTTTTTCAATAAGCTGGTATAACATTTCTTTCTAGTTGATGTATTGATGTCAAAGTGCCAGAACGATTAGGTTGCCAGCCTTTAATTTCAGATCTTTCTCTTCCTCGCTGATCTGGGATAGCAACCACTGTCTTGATTTTACACAAAGCGTTTGATCCTCCATGCATGTAAATAGAAGTCAAAGTTTCCATTCACTTCTGTTGTTCAGGAGTATTTCCACAATATACTGACAGTTCCTGTGGCTTGACACTGAAGCACTAAATTAAGAAACATGCACTTTTATCTCCAAATCTCAGACTTTTTTCATTTAAAAATACCTAAAAAAGCAAGTACTATCATTTGCATTTAAAAAAAAAGGAAATAATTTTTACTTTACTGTTATACACAAACATCCTGTTTTCTGCAAACTGAGCTACAGGGCTTTGGTCTAAACATGAGACAGAAAATGGCTTTTGGCTAGCCTTATGGTTTTTTATATAATGGCAATTATATACATGAAAATTGTTTTTCCTTCAGCAGTGTTTCCGTCAACAATAAACATTGCATATATGCACTATATTCTCTCTCTCTATTTTCTGTTCACATATGGTCTTTAATCCAATCACCACTGATGAAGAATTACATGATATATCTAAAATGAAATGTGAGGGTGCACAATGAACATAGAATTATAATGTCAAATAGCTCAGATATGAAATAGACAAATTCAAAATAGTGGTCAGACAGTATTTGGAACTACGAAAATGTGAGGTGAAGAATACGATCCTAAGAAAATGTTGGAGCAATTCAGCAAACTGTATGGCAGATACTCCATTAATGAAAGCTTTTAACTGAGGTATGTTACTAAGAAGAAACTTGTGGTCCAATACAGGAATTATTTCATGGTCTGTGTTTTTATTCAGGATATCAGTACTTTAAATGATTAGAATGGTCCCTTTTTACATTAAAATCTGTTATCTAGCAGTAACACAACAGAGACATTAGTCAGGACTCTGAAATCATCAAATTTTATAAATGACACAAAGATACAGGATTCTTAATTATTTCAGATTGCAGTCTCTTAGAGTGACTAGGATCCGCTAGTAAATTCAGTCAGAAGAAGTGTTTTGATATGACTGAGGGCAGGGGAATAAGGAGGGCAGGTGATACCTGCAGGAAGATTATATCCTGACAGCCTGGCTAGGATTTCTGGGCCAGATTAAGCTGAAAATGAGCTCTAGTGTGGTGTAGGGTGAGTTTTCCCTCTATGAACAGCAATGTGATGGTTGACTAAGAAAGGTAAGATGAATTTGCTTCTCTACATGTTAAATAATTAGCTGCTGCTAATTGCACAGTGTGTACCATCTTGGCATGTCCACATTCAAAAAAGTGGGACTGCAGAGGCTGGAGAGTTACAGGGAAAAGGACCTGCTGGTGAGAGACTGGAAGCCAAAGCATGTGCCAAAAGAGTCATTGTGACATACCCCAATGGCAATGTGCTAGCAGCCTCAAAGCAGGGAAATACTGTTTTTTGATGGAGAGGAGACAAGGGCTCTCAGCTGGACACTGAGCAAAACCAAAATATGTGTGTTTAAAACCAGTTGTTTTTCTGAAAGATAAACATTTGTCAAGATATTAATGTCAACAGAGGGGTATCTGATAGAAGACCAAATGAAATGTTAAGATGTTTAGAGGAGCTAATAGTCTTCTTACTCAGATTTTTAGATGAAAGCAGCAGAATCAGGGACAGTATTATTAGAATGCAGATCTAATCCATGCCACTCTTCTCTCATCTGCTACAAGATTTCACTCCAGGGATGCTGAGAAGAAAAGTTTCCATGGAAGCAAGAACAAAGGGGAACTTTCTAAGGAGTAATATTTAAATCCTGAGCCTTGAATTTCTGCATGACCTGTAGCTTTTGTGCACCTGGTTGATGGGGAAGATTTTGAATCTAAAAAATGACTGACTTGAATTTCAGTGAAAGTTTACTGCACGAACCTCAACATTCAGTAGGAGTTCTGTGATGAAATTGTGTAATGTAGATACATGGAATCCAGAGATGTCTTTAATCTGAAAGGTCAGTCTGTCAGAATGATTGCTTATACATATCATGGGTTAGAGTGCTACAAATGACATAAAAATAAAACCAAAAGACAAATTCATACGTATCAAATTACCTGGAAGCTGAGGGTTTGGGTAAATTGGGATGTAGATAAAACCATTTGTGGTTTTAGTATGTAACACTTGATTGAGGAACTTGCCAGACCAAAACTACTATTTTGCATCAAAAGTTTTATAGGAGCAGTATAATTTTGCACAGTTCAAGCTTTATCTTCTTCATGTCCACCTCTAGCTCACAGAACAGCAGTCCTTGCTGGTTCCATTATCCTTTGTTTCTCACACTAAGGGATTGGTGAGCTCTGTGAACCTAATAACAACCCAGTTCTAGTCATTCAAAACTCATGTGTGTCATCCTCTTAATAATTACCACTGCTTATATCAGTGTATGTAAGCAGGCCCAATATCTTCTTTTCTTTGATATTACATCACATTCTCATTTTTTCTCCAAGGACTAATGATTATAACCCATAGCCACTCAGAAGCATGTATCCAGTCAGTATGGACAGTGGAGTTAAATCTTGTTAGAAATTTTTCTTCATTCCATTCTGTTTGTATTAATTTATTCTATTTACATTTTTAATCCTCTAACTGGAAGTACAGTTCAGTAGGTATTATGGAAAAATAATTTTCTTGGTGAATTTATTAGTCTTTTTAACTTGACTTCTTGCTGAAGAGCTGGATCAGAAACTTTTTCACTCAACTGCTTTTGGTTTTGCTTTAAATAAAGAGATAATTGAATGGGCAAGAGATGCCATTGGCAGCTCTCTGGATTCAGATGGACATTTACTGTGGGTTCCGAGTAGTTAAAGAAGGAAGGAATGAACATCGTCAATGTCCATTGTTCAAAACCCAGCACCAATACTTCTTCGATAGCTCCATGTGTTGGTGGAAATGGAAGAGTTTCTTGCCACGTTTTCTGCAGAGCAGGGTGGTTGAGGGGCTGATAGATGTGCTCTATCAGCTCTGAGGTATCATGGCATAGGCGTCTTCAGTGCAGGAGAGATCCTGCAGTCCAATTCTCTGGAGGGTAAGAAAAGTGTATTTATATTTCCTTTTTCCAGCTAGGAAGGAAATGAATGATATCCTCATAGGTGTGACTTGGGGAAGGAAATGAATAAGATCTATGCAAGAGGCTTTTCTTTTAGGAGTCAGTAAAGGAAGTCCAGTGCCATCCATGGAAGATGCTGTTTAGAAACTGAAGCAGCCAAAACCCAGGGTGGGTAAAGTTCATGAGATCATCTGCCATCTGAAAACTGTACAGATCCAGTGTTGGACACCATGATCTTTTATCAGTTATAGCTTTGGGCAGCACAGTGGAACTTTTCTAATTCCTGTGCTCCTGAGTGATGTTCATTAAAAGAGAAAAAAGCAGCTGAATTTCAGAAAAGCTTAACTGGTTGTATAAAAGTGTTAGGGTCCAGAGGGCACTGTCAGCTCTATGAGTCCTACCCAGCCACCCTCAGAGCTTCCCCCACCCGCCCACAACACAGGACCCTATGTCAGCCCCCCTGCCTGCTCCCCAAATTCCCTTCCCCTGGCCATGGCTGGAATGGTGGGACAGGCTCTGCCTCCACCCTGGGGAGCCCCCAGCTCTCACGAGCCTCAGGGAGTCCCTGGTCCCCATGGTGCCCTGAAGCAAAGGATTCTCCTTATGATCTTGGGAGCCAACTTCTTTCATAGTAATCCATCAGTGAGGCCATGGCATAGGTATTGAGTGATTGCATACCTTGGCCTCATGTCCACGGAGACTTACATGAACCAGAGTACCTAGTCTGGATCAGAAATGATATGCTGAGACTGATCTTAACTCAATTCAAACTTGTAAATCACAGATCATAAACTATAATGAGACTTCACTTTAAGTAAGGACAAGAAGAAAATCTGTGTCCAAAACACCTTGTATACAGGGCAGACTTGGCCATCAGACACGATGATGACATAATGTTGGTCTTTATAGAGTCAGCCTTTTGCAAAAAGCCAAATTGACTGGACATTTCTCATTCTTATTTTAAAATACCTTTTATAGTAAAAGAAACTATCTTGATTTAGACTGCTTGTTGTACATGGAAGAATCTGCTGATATCTATTTTTGAATTTTTCAATGAAATGTGGCAGCTGAAGTCAGGTTTTTTGACCTTTTATTTTGAGAGAAATGAACAGAGGATGTTATCTTATCTCTTACTTTTGATAACCTATCACAAACTGAGCAGGATTTTTGAAAAACTGATGCTGAATTTCTGTGGGTATGGCCCTTCCATATGGTTGGAAACTTCTGAACATAAGGAAGAAATTTTTCTCTGGCCAGAAATGTTGAATGGAAAAATTCAATTATTGTATGATATGGAAAGAGAAGGTGAGTCATGCTCATTTCTTCCACAGTGAACAGCATGGACTTTCTGCATCCAAAGACACAGAAGTAATTACTGCTAGCAAAAGTGGAAACAGACTGATCAGCACTATTGGGAGGTAAAGGGCCTAATGTGATGCAGCAAATGCCCTGATGCCCTTTTGATATGGTAACAAAAGTTTTCCCACTGAATAATTTCTTTGGTCGTATTTTGAAAAAGTTTTATAACTGTACATCTTTACTGTCTGTAGGAGGTAGTTTGATTGAAAAAGGAGGGCAGCACTGTCACACAGAGAGATTGCTTTCCAACAGTTAATGCTCATCTGCATGCATATAGCTTAATGTAGTTGAAAGTTAATAAGAGACACCTCATGGATCTTTTGGGATCCTGTAGCCAGTTTTTTATTTTTTAGGAAAACTAGAAAGCCTCCAGGCTGCGTAGGTACACAGAGGTGTATGAGCCATTTGTTCTGTGCCAAAGTAGTTCTGGATCCAGAAGGCACAGGGAAAGAAGAAAAGGTGCTCAGGATCGCACCTGGGATGCTGTTCCTCTTTCCCTGTTTGGATCTTGGAACATGTACCCTGTGAAAAGAGGTTGAGTGTGTTCAACGTGGAGGAGAGGCGCCTTCAGAGGGACCTAACAGCAGCTCCCAGTGCCTATGGGAAGGTCATTGAGGGTACAAAGCTGAGCTCTTTGCTGGGATGCACAGAGCAGAAGGGACAGATTTCTGGAACTGAAATTAGGTTAAGGTGGAGGGGGCAGGGGGTACAGGCAAGAGTTGGGAGATACATCACCTCATCTTAGGAGGTTTACAGACAGCTGATGAAGCCCTGAGCAGCCTGATCTGAATTCAGTCTTGACCCTGCTTTGAACAGGAACTAGAGACCTTCTCAAATCTCCTCCAACCTCAACGAGTCTATGTCTTCTCTGGATAATAAAAAGCAATGTAGCCTAACCTCTTTAGCATTACAAAACATGATATGCTCTTTGTAAAATCTCATGGATTATTATGTTGGTTACATCAATTATTACCACTTATATGTATACCAATTACACCAATTTACCACTTATTATATGTATAAAAAAGAATATACTATTTCCTTCTTGACTCTAGCCATCTTGCTCTTTTAAAATCATATTTTCCCCATTGATCTTAGTCATAAGATCCAGTCATAAGATCCATAAGAGCCAGTCATTAGCTGGCTCATCTTAAAATAAATTATTTACATCATCTTCCCATGGTCTCTATGCTGAGGATTTTTTATGCAAATAGCTTCATAATGTTTGATCATTGTGTGACAATTGCATCTTTTCTGAATGAAAATTCTGCTTTTAATACAATCAGGCAAAGAGATTATCTTCATGGGCCCACAAAGGACTTTGCTATGCAGAGAGTGCAGGTCCTCTTAGGTAGTGTGAGATGATAGGATGGATTTCCTTGGAAGAGCACAAGCTGCAAAGGGTTTGTATTCTAGGCCATGAAAATTCAAATTTGGCTCTTCAGCAAAGATGAAGAAGAAAACTTTCTGCCAAAGCAGCTACAGGATTTACTTCCTAACACTCTCAGATATGTTCATGTCAAAGAAAAAGCCCTTTCCTCCTGAAATCTTTACTTCTGAACAGACTTTCTTTTGTTTTAAGACAACCTTGAACTAGAAGGGGAAAAATGTTCTTTGATTTTGTAATTTTTTGCCTTGATGCTGTACCAGGATTTTTTATTTGCTTACATATTATTTGCAGTAATATTAAGAAATACTTATAGGGAAGACAAATAAAATGGTTCTGTTAATTAGCCACTTCTAATTTCTTTTTTTTATACTATGATTTCTTCTTTAACCCTCATAATGGGAAAACTCTCATTTTCGTCACATAACATCAAAGAATAACTCGGGTTTCTCTTTGAGGGATACATGTAAAAGCATTTATTATATCTTCCAGCATACATCAAGATATTCAAATACAGAAAATTATTCAAATTTAATTTCAGTGCCATTAAAAATATATTTTTGAAGCTTTTTTAACAACTTAGACTCGTAAGAGTTAGTGTTTACTTCATTTAGCCTTCCCTTCTTTAATGAGCTAATATTGATCCTCAGATGAGTGCCTGCAGGACTTCCTGGGTGACTCAGGCCATACTGCTGCAAGCTGTAAGTTTGTGTGGGAGGTGCCTCAGGACAATCCTGTCCTTGGGGCCACCCCAAAGATTCCCTGCTAGAAGATCCTCTCTGCGATTGTTACGCTGGAGTCATGTTGCTGGAGAGATAGTTTGTGCCAAGTGCCCCCTCTTCCTGAGCACGTCCCTGGCACTGGGAGGGGAGTGCAAATATCCAGGTATTTCAGTATGGTGCTCCCCAGAGCTCCATACTGAGCCCTCTGCCTTCTCTCGTGGGCTGGACTTGGATTTCGGGCTCTGTGGCAGCAATAAAGGGCTGTGTGGTCAAGAGAGGGCACCTTGCAGCAGTCTTGGCTGTATCTTTTAATGCTTTGCTTTGCATGTGTATCACATACATGAGTAAACACTTAGCTGTTGGACAGATTTGTTTACAAGGCATTTACTAAGTATTTTCAAGATTCCCAAAGTTCCAAGAGCACATGAAAGAGGTATTTCCCTACTTGCCCATCGTGAGGAATTATTATACATTTTTTTGGTCTTATTGTGAGAAAGACCTTCTGACCAAGTACAAGATTTTAACTAGCCAGAAATAGAGCTTCAACTGTTATTTAATAGGCTCAGGAACAATTAAAGGTCAAACCAGGAAGACCTTCTGGTTCTCTGCCAAAGTAATAGTACCATAGTATGGAAGTAACGGTACCATGGACTTTCTATGCATAAAGAATTTCTTTGAGGATCTCACACAAATTCCATCAAAAAAAGAGAATTTTATCCCTCTAAATTCAATAAAAACATCTGCATGTATTGAAAATGTAGCAGATTCCCTTATATAAAGTTAAATCAAGGTTTTGCTTTGCATTTCCTTAACGGTTTAGCTAGTTCCTCTGATTTGGAGTTGTCAGACCCAGCACTAGATAGGGAAAATGTCTTTCCATAGTGAAAGTGGGACATTAACTGCGGTGACCTGGCCAAATTCCAGTTTGAATAATTGCACATACTTAAATAAAATGCCCTTTGACATTTCTGTGAAGGATAAACATTATTTATCCCAAGTGATCTTGAACTGAGGAATACTGATAAAAAAGCCTTTGCATTTCATGTGAGTGTGAGCTGTATTACATGGATGGGCAAAACTAATCTGGGCTATTAATGTGCCACCAGGTATAGAAAGGCTGATTCTGTTGAAACCAGTGGCAGAACTTCATTATATTTCCTAAGTGCAAGATTCCACTTATCATTCCTGTGTCTGGTTTTGTCATCAGCCTCACACAGTATCTTGTGTAAGTTACTTCACTACTTCATAGCAAAGGTTTATCCCCCTCTCTAAATTAATGTAACTTAAAAATTGACCACAATTTTCACTACAAATAATAAGCATCGTATAAGGTCTCTATTTTGATATAATTATTATGAGCAAGTCACATGGAAGTGTCTTTTGTTTAAGGTTTTCCATTACAGGGCTTCATTTTTCAGTTATTTGTGTCAAATTACCTGAGCACACTTATGTTTTCCATGGAGGGTAGGGACTTCACCCTCAGGTCTTTTGGAAATTTCATCACAAATGGAGTGCATTATTCTTCCTATCTCTAAAGAGGTCCCCAGATTTGGCTGAATTATGTGCTTCTTGAAACCTTAGTTCTTATTTGCTCAGCAGTGACCTGGCAGAAGTTGGCACTTAGGTTTCCGAAGATACCATCTGCACTGAGCATCCTCTGTCCCAAGGCTATAGGAGATGAACGTAACTTTCCCTGTAATTTCTCCTCCTGTTACCATGTACGGCTATGGCACAGCGTCTAATAGCAGGGTCTAATATCCTCTGCTCCTGCTGTTTTTCCTTCTGGTGCCCTAGCAATGAAGAGATGGAGGCAACCTGAGGGGAATGGGAAAGATGCAAAACCAAGGAACACAGGATGAGGGAAAATCTGCTCGGAGCGACTTACTCAGCATCACAGAAGAATTCAATGGTACGCTCAAGCATAAAATTTGCTTTTCCTAGAATAGCATTATGGTTGCCAGATATGCTGTGTAACATGGGATTTCCTGAATTATAGTCTCAAATTCCATGTCCTCTATTAAAACATAGAGGTGATTGATTTCCCTGTATATTCCAGAACTACAGTCTTGGTAAAATCTGATAATCTACTACTAACTTTGATCTCTGTCTTCTCTGTGGGTGTTTTTGTGTTTCATTCCTCACATTGTGTGGGTAAACCCACTTCTGAGGGTTATAACAGGAGGTAACAAAACCCACACATTCACATGTAGGATTTATGCCACTGCTAGAGTGAGATACACTTGGCTGACCTCAGGGTGGGCTGCAAGTGGACTTTCAGAAAAGCAGCTTTTTGGGTAAGTAAGGAAGAGAGTAAGGCTGAGAACAAGCTGAAATACAAGTTTTAGTTCTGGATCTGAAAGTGTTGAATGGTTGGGGAAAAAGGCTTTCTGGTGGTAACCCCAGGCCCCAGTATGGGGGGCAGGTGTGACAAAGGGGTCACAGTGATGTTTCATGCCGGATAAACGGTTTTGAGACTATTAGAGTTTCCTGACACCAGGTAGATCCCTCTGAACAGCCCAGTCTGGATGGAGTAACACTATTCACAGGGATTCTGGGGAATAAACTTTGTGATCAGGTCCATTTTTGCTGATCTTCACCTTTTTTGTTCTACGGTTGATATGTTGGGATGTTTTTGAGGGTCCCTGTCCCACTCTGGAGC
Organism: Promerops cafer; assembly: GCA_013398275.1. Lineage (NCBI taxonomy): Eukaryota > Metazoa > Chordata > Aves > Passeriformes > Nectariniidae > Promerops > Promerops cafer. The sequence continues at coordinate 4,871,117 of VZSE01013631.1, read as the reverse complement.
CCATCTGAGAGCCTCCACTCGAGCTGATATTCGGTGCTATTCAATATGTGAACTAAAGCCACAGTGAAAGCCATCAAGAACTGGTGGATACGAACAACCCTGAACACATCTTTCTCGTGCATGTGCTGGCACTTCACAGGCCCCAAACTTTGATTTCCAGGGACAAGCAGGCTCTGTGGTGTGCCTGGCGAACACACAGCTGGCCTCAGCAGACCACAGTATCTGCTGACAAAGGCTGCCCTGAAGGTGCCTTGCCTATATCCTCAAGGGCATGCACTCCTGCCACCTCCTGCAGATGAAGCTGGAGGTTGTTGGAAAGAGCTGGATCCTCTGTTGCCTCCACTGCCTGATGTTGTGGGTCACCTTCCCCCTTGTCTGTTCGTGGTGGCAGCAGTGCCTAAACACTGTAAAATTTTGTTTTAAACAGCTCGGTTGTCCTGGTCTTCCTCAGCATCCTTTCCCCTGTGGCATCACGTCTCCAGGCACAGCTCCTCTGCACCGTGACTGTGGCTGCTGAAGATTGCCTGTGCTTGCTAGAGTTCCTCTCCCTATGCCCCTTTCCAGCACTCTCATTAGGAATGTGCATAATTCTGTGCTTGTAATTAGTATATGCTGTTTGAGGCCTAATTATACTGTATGTTCTGGTTTATCAAAAGCTGCTCATCTGTTGTGTGAAAAACAGTTTAGGAATCTCAGGCTGCCTTCTGCAGGAGTCCTCCTCCTTTGAAGTGGGAAGATCAGAGTCACGGCTGGGTCAGCACAGCACGAGTTCTGCCTCCGCTCAGGGTGCCGGGTGTCAGCAGCGGAGCAAGATGGGCTCCTGCTGTGCAAACGTGGCTGGAGTGCTTCACATCCCACAGTGCAGCCCAGAGACAACCATAATCCCCAGCTGAGCCCTAGGAGCAAGTCATGTCAGAGCTAGCTGCATTCCTTCCTTTCCTTTCCTTTCCTTTCCTTTCCTTTCCTTTCCTTTCCTTTCCTTTCCTTTCCTTTCCTTTCCTTTCCTTTCCTTTCCTTTCCTCTCTTCTTCCAGTTAAATTTTCTTCTTGCTCTTAAGCATTTTCTTTTAGTAGTGACATCAGCTACCTCCTTCTTTTTAAAGAACAGTTGATATTCACACAACCCTGGAAAAAAATACTTTGTGCATAGGCCACGGGTCAGTATTTTCAATGGAAATCATAATGTGTGGTATCAAAAGCTATTTTAAATCTAATGAGAAATGCAGGAAATCCTGCAGTGAAATGAAGCTGACCTTGGTGACCGTGACTGTCTCTCAGCATTGCATATACTAGTGCAGTGTAAAACATGTAGAAGCCTGGTCTTAAATAGGGAGCCACAAATATTTATTGTACCTAATATTTTATAGAGAATTGGGAGTAAATAGCTTTTGCAGCCACCACCCCCAATATCTATTATTTTGAATGAAGGAATATATTTTTAAAAAGAGTTGAACATGTGTAATAATAAAAAGAAGATGAAAATCCTGCCCGTGTTACAGGATAAACTGAACCAAAGACATCCTGACAATGTATTTTATTGCATTCCATGTTTGAATATATTATTAAGAATTTCGGGGGGTGGGGGTAGAATATCTGAGAGTCATCCAGCAGGATAACAGCAAGGATCAAAAGAAGGAGCTCTCACTCACTTGGGAAAGCCAGCACTTGCAGGCAGTAATAACATAAATAATAGTGTGTCCAGGGCAATCATCACATTGCTGGCTTTGGACAGTACCTCTTCTCTTCAACAAATGGAGATCTCTTCTCTTTACGAATGGAGCACCCTCTCTACACTAATCACTGTGTGATTAGCAGGACTGGGGTTACCTGGAGCAGCATACAGTGACAGTAAATGAGATTTGCCAAATGCAACAGGTCGCTGACTGAGAAAACATCTATTGGTGATGCAAGCTAACCTCATGCCACTGAGAGATGTATTACATCAGCCTATCCTAGGAAAAGAAAAATGTGATGTGGAACTTTTGGGTGTGTTAAGAACTCAAGACTGTGTCTAGAGAGTAACAGGACAGGAGTGAATGCCATCCAGTGTCTCCCATGGAGGCACCCAACAGAAAATGAAGACAGTGCTCTTGTGTATCACAGCATCTGCCAGCAGAGGAATGCTGCAGAGACTTGCTGCACACAGCACTTGAAACAGGACATCCAGACACACTCCATCATGGAGACCTGACAGAATAAACACAGAAGGAGATGCATGGTGACATAAAATAAATGTGACATCATGCTAACAGATCGTGTTAGTGGCACTCCTTGTTTGCAGGGCTTATGTGAACTCTTCTGTTTTCTAGAAAAAAGGACAAAGTTTAAGATGGTTTGTAACGAAGCGTCTGCTCATGCCTACAGAAAGCTGCATGTGTCACCTGCTAAGGATTTAAAGAGTATGGATAATATGCAAGATTAACCCATACATTTTTATATGCATGTATATGCCTGCACTTATATAAAACATATCTTATTATGAAGCATCAGATATATGTGTGGCAGCAAGAACTATGTACATTCCCTAAGTATTCCCCACATCCTGAATCTGAAGGAAAGAAGACAAAGACTAGTTCCTGCAGAAGCCTGAAGAAAGAGAAAAAGGTTCCTGACCTGAAAGTTAGATGATGTCACTCGTACATTTTCAAATATGCCTATGAGCCTCACTGGGCAAGGTTTCAAAATACACACTCCACTGCTTCAATTCTGTCACTCAGTCTTACTGAGCTTGCAAAGCAAAAGACAAAAGTGGGGTCAGAATCATGATGCAGAAGTTTTGTTTTGGAGAAAATCAGACAATTCCAGAAGATACCTGCAACAAGTTCAGTGCCCTAAGCACACAATATGCTCAGGCTTTGGGAAAACTGCCAGACAGGTTTTCAATAAGTCCTAGACTTGAAACACATATCAAGATACTTATTTTTAGTGTCAGCAACAGGCAGTATGTCCATAGCTGGATATTTTGGCATCTGATCTGATAGATTCACTTATATAATTGAAATAATATCTTGGCTTTTTCTACTCTTGGCTTCCTATTGGGGAAAAAGCCCTGAAAAGATGAGGACCATGAATCATAACAAAAATTGGAAATTTTGTGGTATGTATTATCACTTGGCTTGTTTTAATGAAATAATTTTAGGGAACCATGTTACCTTCCTGCCCGAAGATTTAAATGTTCTCTGAAGTGAGTGATTCAGCAGTGTTTCTGTGAGAAAGGTTGTTTTGATGTTAACTCATTAGGGAAGATAAAGTCAACATGCACATTGATTTTAAAATTCTCTCTTAAAATTTATACAGCTGATTGTTTATTTTCTTTGAATCTGCGGGGATTGGCACATAATTTGTTTAACTCCTTAGAACTAGATTTAGAGAAATTAACAGAAAGTATTATTTAGAGATATTGGCTTTTGTCCACATTCTGCAGCACGTGCAGCTTGGGTCTTGCCCAGTCTTCTGGGTCAAGGTGATGATAGGAAAGGAGATAGATCATGTTCAAGTTCTCATACTCAATTACCCCTCACTAACATTACAGGAAAAAACTGGGGTTAGTAAAAATTCTTATTAGGCCTCATAAGGTCTCGAAATCTTCATTATCCCCTTTTTCATACCAGCTTGGTTTTTACACTCAAACCTAATCAATCTATGACAGTAAGCATGTATTAAGATAGTTTATCATAGGGAGACAAATTGCTTTCCATGTTATGGTATGTGACTTCTTGATACTATGTCACTTGCAGTAAACCATCACTACAGATTGTTTGTCAAGAATCAGATTTCTTCTGGAGAAGTACAACTGTGCCTCAAATAAATCAGTTCTTGGTGTGCGTCTGTGATAGCTTAAAATAAATTAAAAAGTGCATGGGAGAGTAATTGAATGTGAGTTCAAGGAGAAACAAGAAGTAGGAAAGCAAAAAGTTTCCGGAGAGACCAGGCATGATGTGAAAGTGAAGGAGAAGAGGAACGGGGATGGTGACTGTGCTGAACTGTCCTGGGCAAAGGGACCTGAAGGGTCCTTCCAGCTTGCTGCGTACAGTGAAAAACCACAGTCCCATTCCTAAGCTCTGGAAATCCCACCACAATACTGCTTCCCTAGTATGTAATTAGAAAAGGATCTTTCTCATACTGAGAGTTATAGCTGTAGAAAAAAACATGTGAGATTTTTATGCTTTCTTTTTCTTATGTTTGCATGTGTCTGACTGAATAACAAGCTGAATAATGCAGCTCTGATCTTTTTCAGATCCCAGTTATACTTCATACGTAACATTAACAAATATAAACTATTATAATCAGAAGAAGTCATGATGCATTGGTGACATTTGCAATGCTTTACTTTCCATCATCTGCTGTACCGGGGAACCTTCAGAGTCTGCTGCTGGCCACTGTGTGCTAAGGCTGCCTCTGTGTTTTGTCTGGTCTAAAAGGCCACACTCCTGAGTCAAAAATATGTCTCAATGCCCTGTGAAGAGCATCTTGGCTGAGCATTCCATATGCTTTTGCAGCTGCACTGTCCTGGCACACAGCTAAGTGAGTGACTTGTGGCTGTGTCTGAGTAATCCTGAATGGACAGGAGGAGCAGTGAATTTCCTGCTGTCACCATGGGAAAGCACAGGGTTCTCCACGACGGCCCTCCTTTGTGTTGGCCCCCTGTGTTAGATTATATTCTGTTCAGTTTTGAAATGTCACTAGTAGAAGATTTGAGAGCTGCTTTATAAAGTGTCGTATTTAACCCCTGCTTTGTTTTAAGGTGGGTCAATGTCACGCTGCTGTGTTAGGCTGGAGAACTGAGGGACCATTTTCAGTTTACTGCGAGCCACTGGAAATACTTTCAGGTTTGTAACCACAGCAAACCCCTTCTATTTCAGATATGGTCAAATATAAATTCACTGGCAACAGAAAGCTCAATTGTTTGACATCAGGAATGTTTCCCCTCTGAGATAATATAAAATGCTTTGAGGTACTTTTCTCGAAACCTTGACATTTGCTTTATTCTCTATGATTTTTTAGGGGTTTTGTGTGCTTCTAAAGCACACAGAGAATTTAAAGCTATAGCTTTGTGAAAAAGTGAGGTTCAGTGGTTAGCACATTAAGTGAGAGTCAGGGGACATCAGGATACTTCTCTCAACACTCTGGAGTAAGTTATCTCTATCACTGTTCCTTATTTTCTGCTTTAGTCAACATGGCTATATCAGTGGTTATCTTTTCATTGTTCTTGCACACCCAAGCCAAGCATGACAGTAATTGTGACTATCTTTGTGATTTTAAAAATATTAAGCTTTTTGATTCATTTATTTTAAAATTATGCAAATCTTCAGGTTTTGCAGGTTTAATAGGAATGAGAATTGCTGAGTAAGTCTTAGTCTTGAATGAAGGTCAAGAAAGCACTCATTACCCTTAAATTTTTCTGTGTGGACTCAACCTACAATTTTGCAAAATTGGTTTCTGGTAGATTTTTTTATTATTTCTCTTTTCTTACTGTGACAACAATAAAATAACAATTCTTATGGGGCCGTATTCATATTCCCTCTGATAATGGCTGGACCATGGTGACTATTGGGAGCTCAATGCCTTGGAAGATCTCACTGTGATAACACTGGTCCCCTTCCAAAACTGACTTAAAATGGTTCTAGGTTACATGGACTATGTATGCATCATTTCTCTGTATATTTATGAGCAAACTAGCAGTTAAGGGCTGATTTTATAAAGAATGCATGGTAAACACACTAACAAGGACTTATTGGATATAAAATCACCCTTGCAAAAAATTGGTATCTTTTTCAGAAGAGTCAGCCAAGTCTCTAAAGTGACTCCCTGCAAATGAGACTATGTTTTGCAGGTATGTCAGCTCTGAGTTCATCCAAAACAATAACAGATATTCAAAAATCTATGGATGAAGTGTTAGTCATAAGAACAAACCAAAGCATCCTGCTTTGCAATGATGCAGTCTTTTTGTGTCCTTCTGTCTGGGGCTATAGAGGCTGTGCAGTGGAATAAGATACTGATGTGTAAGTCAGACCCTCCTCATCTTCAACATGATCAGCTGACTTCATGCATGACCTTCAGGCTGAAGCTACAAAAGGGCCATTCAGCATTAGAACTTGAGATGTGAACAATCCAGAGAATTTTTGGATGATTTTCTGGGCAATTAGTCCACAATCTGCCTAGGAACAATTATAGCTCAGCCATGTGTCGTGCTGCATTTACGTTGTGAACGCCACTCCTTAGGCACACCTGTGATGTTGGGAGAAGAAACTGACACTGGGGTTTAACCCCCACTTCCTTTTCCCAGCAAAACTCTGCAAGCCTGTGGTCTCTTCTACATCTCACTTCCCTAAAGTCAGTTTTAGAAAACCACACTGTTCCCTGTTGCTCTGTATGAGTGACCTGGCATCCCTAGAGCTGCTCACTTGCTGCATCCTCTACTTCCAACACCTTGAGACTCTGAACACTTCATTTTGCCACTCCCCTGCCTTCCTTGTTCTCTCACCTCCTGCACATCCATGTTAGATTCTTTCCATTCCCAGATTTTATCAGGACCTGGAAGGATCCAAATCAGGGTTAACAAGAAGATATTTCTGTGGGCAATAGGAAAATTGTTGGTCAACTACCAGCTTCAGTGTTTCAAGTGTTTGATGCAGGATAAAAACTTATGTGTTTTCAGAGTGGGAGGGCTCAGGGAATTATATTACTTCCTCCTGTCTTGAATGTGGTTAGACTAAATCATAGGGTGTAGAGAATGAAATGCCAGCTGTGCTGCAGTACTGCACAATGGAAACAGCATCCACAGCTGCAGTCCTTGGTTTTGGTGACAATGTGAGGAGTATTGAGACAAGCAGATTTTGACTTGTTTTTCTAAGAATAGCTCTGCCCTGCTGATGTACTCTTGGACACAGCACTATTTCCAGAGAACTGAATTTGAACAAGAAAGTCCAGTCAAAGCTAAAATGCTCTTGGATAGGTCAGATCCCAAGAGACCTGGTTATTTAAAGATTGACCTTTACAGTTTCAGATCAGAGTCTGCACTGTATTTCAATGACACTTATGTAAAGCTCTTTCTCCTGGATCTCTGCCTCGTTAGCTATACTCAGTTTTACTGTTGAAAAATTGGAATTTTGATATAAATGAAGAGGACTAAAAAGGAAAAATAAAAGGGCTAATATGGAGGTAGTCCCTGTGTCTTACTAAGGAGAGAGGAAAAAAAGATTTTCTTTGCCGATGTACAAAGTTTTGACCCGTGATTCCAGCCCTGTGGAAAGGACCAGCCTGGCATTAAAAAACCATACAGCTTCACATCCCATATTATAGGTAATTTTCACTTTCTGACAAAGAAGGCAGCAAAGCAGCACCCCATGAAGAATGCAAAAGGGCTGCTATCCAGTTGATTCATATTTAGTGAGCTGCAGTACCACAGTTGCCCATTGTGTAATGTCTGTGGCAGAACTATTTTCAGAAATGGTTTTAGCAAACAACTTTGAGACAGAATATAGGCTGAATATCAGCTCTTCTGGATAGTATAACACTTCTGGATTGTGTAACGTGCCTCTCTGAGAGAATCTCAGGAATCTCTTATATTTCAGATATCTTGGAATGTACTTCATCTTTTTTTTCTTTATTTTAAGACTGAAGTTTCTGTTTATTTTCAGTTTAAGTTAATTGAAATTTTATCCTGCTAGTAGGAATGACATGGATATTTATAAATAACATTAAAATTCAGAAGGTCAGAGATGGATGGTGGACATTTGAAGGCCTATTCTTCTTAATGGGATGTGCATTGAAACATATGATTGAAGACTTGAGACATCCTTCTGGACTTTCAGTGTCTCTAAAAGCTATGCCACTGATTTTCCCAAGATTCTTCCAGTAAAACAAGGGAAATACAGACCCTTTCCCCAGCTGTTAATGTGCTGCATGCAAATCTGGGGGAAGGTACAGCCATGCAGGATCTCCCATGAGAGAGGGCAGATGCAACAACCAGTGCATAGCGTACTGCCAGAAATTAGGATTAAGGGAGCTGGAAAACAGGGAGTGTTGTTGGTCTTGTAGACGCTGCAGTTCTGCGCTTGTCCTTTGCCCATGCAGGAGCAAGGTCACTGTTGAATTATTGAATCAGCTGTGTGTTCCTGGTGAGTATTTGTCCAGTCCATTTCCCTATAGGATGTCGACACAAAGGTGGGGAGGGCACCTCATGGTTGAGATGGCACATATTCACTGGTATTTACTTTTTGTGTTGGAAAAGTCAGTGCACAATTTTGTCAAAAAATGTAACAGATTTTGACTGTTGAAGACAATGTAGGGCAGAAGTTTAAACTATATTTTTAGCACCTCCACTTTCACTAGAGCGTTATTTTTTTTCAGTGCAACTGCACATATTAACCCATTGCTATGATCCAATGTACACATTTACATCAGTACCTCTGTTTCCACTGGGTTAAGTGCAGTTCTGCTCAGCTCTGCCTCCCTGTCTAGATCAATGAAGGGCAGATACAAATCTTCTGAGGGTATCAGTGTTCTGCAAAATCATTTTGTTTCAATTAACAACACCTCTTTCATTATCTGAGGCGTGGCTGATAAACTGCATGTCTGTCAGATCTGTCTTGCTTCATGAGGGAGTCACAACTAGTTCACTAAAACAATTAACAAGAAAAAACTCCTAAATTGCTCTTTCCAATCCTCATGCTCCCCTCCTCTCCTTCCAAACTGGGGAATTCTTTATTTCAGAACTAAACCCCTTAAAAGCTAATTTTTTGTTTTGTCTGAGATTTGTTCAGCCTATCCATTCATTTCCAGACCCAGGTCATGAATTCATGCTTGCTCCTCATAGTTTGGGACAACAGACAGCTAGAGGCACCCTCCAAGGGTTGAACCTCATCTGTGCAAACACATTGCTTGAAGCTGTACAGAGGCTGCTGTCGGTCTGGCTGGAATAATGTTTGTGTACACCTTACAGATGAGACGAGGTCATCCACGGTGCCTGCAACACAGCAGGAAGCTGAGCCCTTGCCTCTGAGTGTTACTCCTATGCCTCCAGAGAGAAATACTGTTACTGGGTTTATTCATGCTCCTCTGTGGTCTACACAAAGTGTCTCTTCTGGGACCTGCTCCCATTGTCTCCTCTGATAAATCTTGGCTTTTGGGATTTTTTGGTTTTTTGCCTTTTTTTTTTTTTTTTTAATTGGATTAGAGCCAGTAAGCTAGGTAGCTGAACGGCCAGAGAGCTGCTTGTCAGCCTCTGATTTTACAGCAGGGATTTTGCAGGAGGCTGCTGAGGCAGTGACCTCTGAGTACGAGGTGAGGACTGTGAATCCTGCTGGGATACTGTTGAAGGACTGGCTCCTTCTGTACTGTGCAGGGAAAAGGAAGCTTGGCACAACAGCATCTCTTACTGCTGGTAGTGAGCAACCCCACAGCAAAGTAATCCCTCTTCCCTGCCATGGTTTTTGTGGCCAAAATAACTAGCTGGTTACTACAAACCAGGGCCTGGGTACGGACAGGGACAGGGACTGGGACTATCATATATACAGTGCAGAAAATTAGAAGATCAGGGGTTTTCAGCAAAACAGATAATAAATTAAATTGACAGTACGGATGTCTTTCCCAACACTATTACTCTCCCTGAAGAGGAACTATTTAAGCCCAGATTAAATGTTTTACAGACCAAGATAAAACCTGCTTCATTGTGAAGGCAGAGATAAGGGAACTCTATTAGCAGCACTTTGTCCATCTGCTAATTAGTTTCTAGTATTTAGAAACATTTTCTTATTTTCTTTTGATAAGCCTGTATCTAGTCAGAATTTTTACTCAGAAGTAGGAGACCCTCATGCCAAAACTGCCAGTTGCTCATGGAGGCTGCAAAACCTACTTTCTCTGTATGAGGCCAGCCAGGGATAAAAACCAAGCCTATGGCACCCTGGGAGGGTGCTCTAACCAGCAGCCTCTTAATCAAGCAATCTCTCTGAAAAACAATTTCTCCTTAAAGTTCAAAAACTCCTGTGCAGAAATCTTGTGTTGAACATGGCAAGATAGTAAGGAAAATGTTGGTTATAACAAATAATTTTTTCCAAAAGATTAATGGAAAAATTCCTGAGCTGCTTTATATTAGGTATTAAGCCCACTCTGGTCAGAGGTGCAGCTTTACCAACGAAAGAAGTAATATCTGAAAAGTGTTGTCTGTAGTCTGTTGGACTAGTAACAATAAGCAAAACATTACTGGAGGCTCTGGCAAAAGAACAGGCACAATTTATTGGCTATGCAACTCAGGATAGGGTAAGATGAATAGAAATGATGATCTAGTGGGTAGGTTACTGGATTGTGATGTGACAGAGCAGAGCTCAACTCCTGACTTAGCTTCGGACTTTTTTGTTACTTCAAGGAAGATGCTGAAATCTTTCCTGTGCTACAGTTCCCTATCCTAAAAGAAGGATAATGATAATTTCTTACATCCACAGGGATACAGGCAAGATAAATGATGATTGCAAAGCCTTGAGATACTGCGGGAAGGAGGGTCTAGACACAGGAATGTTCAATCCTATATCTTTCAGTTAAGGAAATAGAATTCAGAAAATATTTTCTAAAGACATATTGCAAGGTTATTTTCCACTTTCCCAAACGTGGCATGTAGAGACATATTTCAATTTTTTTTTTCTATCCTCTATTCCTTTTTAAGTACATTCTTTCCTTCCCTTGTAGGCAGAGACATATATATAGCCAAGTGGATGATGTCTAAAGCATACGATGTTCCTGTATTGCTTCAGGTTTGATTTGATGGTTTTCTGACACCGAAGTAATCAGAAGTTTTATGTTTGATTCATAGTGCAGTTTCTGAGAATTTAATATTTCACTTTGACCCTCCAGATGCTTCAAAACAGCTTATAAAATCTTCATGGTGTGGGAGGGAGTATTTCTGGCAATCTTTGTCTTTCCAGGAGTCATTTTGTGTGAAGCTATTTTGATGGATTTGCTATCACATTAATCAAAGATTTTCTCTACTAAAAATTTACACATTTGTTTTCATGTAGGAAAGCAAACAAAAATCACTCATTTCTAGAAGATAAACATTTTACTCAACAACTTTTGGAGTATAGTTTCCTTTGAAACTCAGTTTAAAGAAATAGATGAGAACTAGATGCAGGCAAAATAGATCCAGCTGTATAAAGTCAGGCACTTCTGGAGCATGAATCACTTCCCATGACAGAGGGCATTGCACTATAAAGGTATCTGTTGCTCATGTTTGACTGCAGAAGAAGCCTGAATAACTTATTTAGGCTAGTTACCTGGTTTTGGTTAGGCAAAGTTGGGCAAAGAATCCATATAATTGCCATCAATATGTATACATTTTAAATCATTGCATGACCTTCTCCAAGTGTTTAGACATAGATTAAAATAGGCTTTCCAAAAGTCAGGCACCTAAAATGCTAAGCATTTTTGGAACTGTGGGACTTCTTACATACAGGACTTCGGTATTTTCGGGGGAAGAGATTTGACTCTGGCTTTATTTGGGTAGCTGTGCTGCTGATGTGATCTGGCCTCAATACTGCATGTCACAGAGATCTTTCTTCCACATGCCACCTTTTTGGGTAAGAAACAAATGATCAATAACATTCAAACTAATCTTTTAGGTGAAGCTGTGTGAAATTTCTGTTGTTATTATTTTATTTCACAAGGACCAGTCACCCTTTGCCTCCCCTGACTCAATACTTGTAACCCTGAGAGAGGGTTCTGTGTTGACCCCGCTCAGAGGTTGTGCTGCCACCTCCATGCAATGCAGGGTTTGTCCCTCCTGTGCTGTGTGCACTGTTATCACTGGCTAGGGGGGGTGGCTGAGCTACTACTTTACCCCTCTTGGCTCCCCTGGGAATGAATGGAGATTTGAGCTGGGGAGTTCCACCAGGTTTTTTTTTTGTTTTTTTTTTTTTTTTGCAGTGGAAGTGGGGAGGCATTTCGGAGGCTGGCAGTATCTTGTCCCTTCCCCAACAGGATCTTCGTGCTCATTTGGGTGGTGAACAGGCTTCAAGGCTTACACAAATCTGTCACTATCTCTCAGGGCTAGACCCCAGCAACACTTCCTAATGGCACCTTCTAAAGTCTTGAGTAGAAATTACAGTCATGGGAATAAAAGAAGACTGCCCAGGATGGTGACTTTTGCTGCTTTTAGAGATAAGATTTTAACTGATAGACGTAATGGGGCAAAAACATAGTATTCTGTTCTCCTTGTTCAATTCACTATTTGTAAGGCTCCAGTCACCATGGCATCTAGGCATGAAAGATACCTTATGTCAGCAGGATATGCATCAAAGGAGTCCTTTTCTAATGGATAAACCTGATATCAAAGAACTGAAGAAACTGAACCAAAATTTACAGGTGTCCTTTGCTTTGATCATTAATTAAAATGTGACTTACACTCACAGTGTCCCTATTAGAGGACTTGACACAACAAAGCATCTGAGGTACCCGACTATTTCTTCTAATGCTGTGGAAGACAGGTGTTCATTCCTGGGAAAGCTTTGAAGCTAAAAATAAAATAAAATTAAAATTAAAGGATATTTCCAGGTACATAGTAATCATCTTAATACTTACATTTGAGGGGGTTTTGTGTGTGTGTTAAATACTGACAGAACTCCTGGCTGGAAAGGAATGCAGACAATGAGGTAAAGTAAAGCCTTGAATGTCATTTGAGATCAATTGTCAGAGAATTTGTCTCAGCCATGTCATTATCAGATTAATAGTTGGGTTCCAATTTAAGCTGGAGTTATTTGGATAACAGGAATCAAAAGGAAAGTTTTTGCAAACAATTTGCCTCAGAGCAAAATAAAAGTGTTAGAGATAGGATTTTTTGTGATTTTCACCACACCCCTTGAAATTCTATGCAGACTAGATTGCTTCATAGGCAGACCATGACAGCCAACCCCTGCATCCTGGGTTATTCCAGCCTGGAGGTGTAAGATGGATCAGGGCATTTCATTTCCCCAGCAGTTAGCCCAGACACAAGAAACCCAGTCTACCAGTGCTAATGGGCTGTATGGCTGCCAAATATGTTGATGACCCGATATAGCTAGACTAGGTTATAGATTTGAAGATCATAGAATATCCTGAGTTGGAAAGGACCTGCAAGAACCATTGAATTCTAACTCCTGATATCTTCTTACAAGAGGTCATTTGGCAAGTGAGCATTCCTGCAGTTTTTCTCTGCTTTGCTCTCCATGGCAAATTAAAAAAAAAATCTTCCAGCTTTGCCATTTTCTTTTGTCTTCTCCTCACTTTGCTTTCCATCCTTTCATCTTCCTCTCTTATTGATCTTTCAAAGGCTCACAACTTAGTACTTAAGTTTATCTCTCATGTGAAATAATATGAAACATTCCTGGGGCTGAACCAGCTTTTACACACAGGGAACGGAAAGTGCCAAAAGAATCCCACCACCTAACCCAAATGGTTAACAACTTCCTAAGCACTAAACTTTATCTTCCCCTCCTGCTGTGAATCTATGAGTTTCACTAGCATTTCATAAATACATTCTACTATGCGAGTGGTTGTTGTACCATCTGATCTTTATAACACATTGGGGTGCGGGCATCAAAAATGCAGAAATTTCATTTGCAAGAGCATTGGATCTTTGAGATGTGTCACATTGTGCTATAACCCTGAGGTGGTAGTGGTTACCTGTGAGTGTATTGTGGCTTTCAGTGCCATGACCAAGTATTCACCTTTGGTGACCATTGGTGTGCATGCCCAAATTCATGGTTTTCCAGAGTGATCAAGGCTTCAGAACAGAGGATCCTCCAACTGTCAGTCCCTCCATAATCTATAGGCACTGTGGATACTAACGACAGTTTGTTAGACCCTCTCATCTCCCAGTGTAGAATAACTGAATAATTTATACAGCTCTGGAGAGATGTTTTTGACTCTGTGCTGCAGTGGGTACAGTGGCAGTGTGGGAGAAGACAGCACCATATCAGGTCTGGTTTGTTCCAGCTTAGACAAGAACCTCCTGGTTTTTATTGCTTCCATTCAGTGGGACTTGTGTCCCCATTTGGTTTAAATCTTGCTATAACAAATGCCATCTGAAAATCTGGTCCTCTCATAGTATGCCATGTAACAATTAAACCAAGGGTTTGAAGACTAACCTTAGAGTTTTCCTCTACGTAATTAATTTTACAACTTTAGGTTCATCAGGCTGATTTGTGAAATTTAGGACTTTTGTGAAACATCTTATACGGAAAAAGATGACAATCTATGAGCAGACTCAGTAAAAGACTAGCAAAGCAAATTGCAGGTGTTTCTGGCAAGGTTTCCATAAGAAGGGTGACACTGGGAAGTCCTTTGTCACTACAAGTGATATCTCTTATGTTGCACACCTTTTAGTAAAGCTCACATCAAAGCCACGGAGGTGGAGCATTCTTCCTGGAGAGCTGACAGCCCCATTATTTTTCAGAGACTTCTTCATCAGGGTTCAGGATCTGGTTTAACAGAATAAGAAACTCCTAGAATATGAAGACATTCTTCCCACCCCAACCTCTTTTTCTTTCTTGATGTAAAAGGACACAACAGTTTATAATACTTTTAATATCAACTGCCAGTTTTTAGTTCATTCTTGCCCTTGATGTTGTCCCTACAAGAAGATGGCTAATTGGTGGATGCATATATGAATTCTAGACTACAATTAAAAACATATATGTTTAGAAAGGACTATTGACATTTCTAGCTGTAGCATATTTTCACCAGATGTGTTATGCCCATTCACAGATACTGTGTTCTCACTCCATCTTTAGTTACCAGCTTAATTTATTCTTTGTCAGTAAGTACACTTGAGGAATATTTCTGTGAAATACAAAAGGCTTGCATACTTAATCAATTAGTTAGATGAATTGCACAAAGAGTGAATCAACAGTCATCCAGAACATCAGGCTACTGCAGACAAAATCTTTTATCTTTTCCAGAAAGAGTTTGCTTGATTTCTATTATCATTAACATCTGCACTCTTCGATGCTGATCACATGCCTTTAAAGAAATGTAAATCAACTCCATATTCCTAGACATTAAGTTCTAAAGATGGACTGTAAAATTTTACCCTCTCCAGCGGAGTTGCAGTATCACGCTGTTTACTAATGACCTAAGAATATGGTATTTGAAGAAAGGGAAAACATAGACAGTATCCATCTCCCCTTACTCATTCCAAGACTTGTAAAGAGAAGACAGTCACTTCCTGTTTACAGAGCTATTGCTGATGTGAGATTATTCCATGCCTTTTAGTTTCTACTTTATTTTGGTAATCTTCATGGAAAAGGATTTGCAGGGGAAAAAATCCTTAGAAGAAGTTGTTTTGATATTACATCATAAGGAAAATATAATTCTACCATTGAAAGGAACTAAATAAAAGAAAACCATTGAATGTCAAGGACAGATGCAGCCTTTGTTATCAGGTGGAAAATGGAGGGGCAAAACTCCCTCTGTCTTTGGCTGCGATGTACATGAACTTCTGGGACTGGCTGTTACAGCTGTGGCTTATTTCATTGTTGGCTGTTCTGTGAAATATTGATTATTCTGAAGGTCTATGTCAGTAATTTTCCAAGAAGTCATTAACCAATAAAGATATGTGTTTTATTCTGGAATCATCACTGTATCTTTGTGTGTGTTACTGATGACTTGATCTGTCTTTTCTTGGCAGGAACTGAGAGGAGGGCTGAGTGTAACTTACACGTTCCTCTTCCAAGAACTGTGAGAGGGAAAGTCTGAGCAAGAAAGCTGAGAAAGAAAATTTCATGTCTGATTGAAAGTAAATACATCCCCAAAATTGCAGATTTGGCCAGGGAAATAATTTGAGATGTATTGTTTATTTAATGAGGAGTTACAGAAATGGCCTTTATTTAGATATGTTAAGTTTGTTGATAGGGGCCAAGACTTGTTGGAAGAATTAAAAAGAAAAGGGAGGGGTTTAGGTGAAATTCAGTCTTGATCTGAGCTCCTGTCACTTACATGTGTGAGGCACAGGATCTGCCTGTACAGGAGCAGCAGAGCAGATTCATACATCATAAGTACAGCTAATGAGTGTGCGTAACTTTTTCTGCATGACTGCTACAAGCATGACTGTCACAGGTGGCATTGTGAAATCTTCAGTAATTCAAAGCTCTGCATAAGTGTGTTTGCACCATCCAGAACTAGTGGGGTACAACAACTAAAACCACATAAAAGTGAAATTAAAAGAACCCTGCAGTATCATCCAAAGGCCTTTAAGCTTGAGTATGAACAACAGGGATCATACACTTACTTGTATATAGATATTTAGCTATATATTTCCTTTGAGCATTTTATTGTTTTTCAGACAACTGTGATTCCATGGATTACATTTCATAAGAAAATGTGGACATAGTGCCCTATGTCCTTCCTGTCACCATCCAGATATCCATTTTGAAACAACCTTAATATATCAATCCAAAGTGTAATTTCTGGATCCTTGGTAAGGGAAGATTAGATGTTTGGATGTTTATGATATTTTAATTATAATTTTTCCCTATTCTTTCATAAATTTCTGGGAAAAAATACTTGCTTTTGTAACTGCCCCAGGATTATTTGCACAACACTTCTGGCAGTTTTCATCTGGAGATATATAAGTTGAATAGAATGAGGTTGGTAAAATTACCACTGCTGTGAGCAACGGACTTTTTTTCCCAGAATTTCCCTTTTGTAATTACCAACTAAAATTCAGTTTCATCAAAGGGTATAATGAAAAAGTTATAGGTAAATTACTTGACTGGAAAAAATTACTACTTCTTCACAAATCAAAGCCCAGCATCTTTTCAGACATTTCTTGGCAAGCCTAAGCATCTGATTTCTATACAGGAGTAACTGGATGAGATTCTATGGTTTGAATTAAAGAGGTAGACTGGATGATCTAATGTTTTCACTCTAACCTCTGCATCTCTGAGATGGGGATAAGTCATGTGAGTCATGCAACTTCTACATAAGCAAATTTAACCATAACATCGTGGGGTTTTATGGTGCTAGGCCTTCTCTGAGGAACTTTTGCATTATTCCACTGCTCTGCAAAGCCAAAGTTTTGCTTTCCAGATTCTCAGTTGAGTAGAGCTGCTGGGAAGTTTGCAGCTGATTTTGATAATAGCTGTTATGGACTTTTTTGTATCGTTTGTAAACTGCAAAGCATAATAATTCCTGAAAGCAATTAAGACTGTGGTAACTGAGAATATGAACATGTTCTTGGATTACTGCTGTGCTTCTCCAGTTTGAAGCTGTCTGTCAAAGACTGTAGAGAACATGAAAATGTGATCAACCAAAACTGTAAACAAAAATCTCTGCCCAACAACCACATGGAAAAATAGCCAGCCGGAGTCTGGATTACCACAACTGTCAACAAGATTTCCATTCAGAAATCCTCTCTTTGGCTTCTCTTCTAATACTTTTGCTAATGGAAAGAATGCTCTTAAAGAAGGCAAACTCCTTAATATAGTTGCTTTTGATCACATACCAAATAGAGTTTCAACCAGAGAAAATGAATAAACATCGGTAGGAATTTTCAAACAATTACAGCATGTTTTTTCTGCCTCTCCCTCTTTCTGCCTATCTTAAAACAAGTGTACATGGACATGCATAACTTTTTCAAATTTGTTTAATATTCAAATATTATCCAGTGGCATTTTGCAGTTGTGGAATTTTTCAATCTGTGTTGCAAATTTACTACAAAGATCCAAAACTATGCATCCAGATTGTGTTGCTTCATTCTGACCTGTCAAATAGGATGCTGAGTTTTCTTACAACATCTTTTGCAGGAGAAGCTGCTGCAGTACCAATAGTTGCAGGAAGAGATGACAGGACATGTATCTGGTTTGTAAGGGCTCTATTTGGGGTATTTGCAGACAGGGTTACCATGTGCTTTCTCAACACACAACTTTAGAGATTCCACTTTAGAGATAGTGCAAGGAAAGCTCTTGGACTTTATTCAGTATACTAAATGATACTGAAGCTTCAGTTGCTGAGATGCTGGCTTTGAACTTCCAAAGTGACATTTGTAGCAGTGGAACAACAGAGATAGATTCAGATTCACAATTTCAGTGTTTGACTGGTTCTTCTTGATTTGGTAAAGAACAAGAAATAAAGCCATGAAGTAAGAAAAGAAACCCGTATGCGTAAACCTCATAAAAACCTGTTCCAAAATGGAGAGTGTTATTGATTATCTAGTTCAAAGCACAGGTGCTTTTGTTAATGGCAAGTTATGACAGCTGGAACATACTTGTTTTATTTAGTGGGTAAAATGAATCACTGACTCTCATTACCCTGGTCTGTCTATAAATTCAAAGATGTGAAACAATGCTGCTATGGTTAGTGCTCTGACTGTGGCCTGATCAATCCTGTGTTGTCTATCTTTTATAGTTGTTTGTACACAGAGAACTGCTGTGAAATCCGTCACCTCCATTTATGTGCAACATAATGCTCCTGGTTTTATATAACAGCTGCTGTTTGAAAAATACTGGTGTGTGGACAGCAAGGTTCATAACCTGCAATGGAAATGTGAGGCTGTCTGGCAGTTTTTATTCACTGACCCAGCATTGAACTAGTGACAGTTTCTACAATGGATTTTTCCAGTTCTGGAAATACAGCTGGAAAAATGGACCAGATTCTGCAATTGCTCTCTGTGAGGAGCATGCACTTGCATGCTAATAATCTGGATCAAGGATATGAATCTGATAAACTTGTTCTACAGTAGCTTCAGGAATGATTTTAAATGAGTCATCCTAGTACTGACACTAGAAATGTCCTTCTCTGCATTGATTTTAAATAATGATCTCCCCTGATGCTCAGTGCCTAGCCTGCCCACAGAAACATCAGTCACTTGGTGACTGCTGCAATTCTCAGTCCACTAAAATTGTGATGAAAGACTTCCTTTTCTTCAAGGATCTCTTTGCCAGGAGCAAATAGCTATGGCAGGCAGATAACAGGAAAAGTACCTCCCAAGAGCAAAATGAAGTTTTATTTAATGTTCCCTAGGATAAACACTGCATTAAAACCTAAGGATGAGAAAATTTCCCCAGACAGTTGTTAAGAGAGAGACAGAGATACATAGCAGTCACTTTTGCCACATCACCCCAAATGCAAAAAACCGCTAGAGGAATACATGCCTCCATTTCCTTGTCACCCACAAATTGCTGAGTAGGTCATGCATTTCGAATGTTAGCCTATCTCTAGACACTTTGAGTTCATTTTCTATACAGTAACCTGTGGTTTTTCTTGGGAGTTGTGAGTTTTGCTGAACTACTGCCAGAATGAACATTGATACCAGGTGCCTACTCTGGCAGAATCCAGTATCACACCTATAGATAAAGTGTAAAATTACATGTGTCATGCCCAAGCACCACAAATTACTCTGACCTTCATCTCAAATAACATGATAACTCCTGCTTTGAGACTTCAGACAATGCAACTTTGGCAAAAGGCAAGTTTTTCATAGCCAAGAACATCAAACCTCATTTCTTTTACTGCACCAAAGGGGTTGACTTTTAAAGAAAATGTATTGCCAAATTGAATCTACCTTTGGTCTATAAAATAAAGCATACTATCCTGGGCAAGCACAGTGATAAACAGTCTTTGACTGGTTTGTAAGGAACCACAATGGGCTGCAGTGCTGGCTGCTGGAGGCTCAGATATGAAGGTGATGCAGATAAAAGCACATGAGCGTTCATGATGAGAGAAACAGATGGTCAGGAATGACAGCCATCTCCTTTGAGATTTCTGACTCTTGCTAAAGTGTCTGAGGTGTCCATACTTCATGCTTATTGCTTGAAGGCTGTTGAGAATTTGAGAAAAACAGAAGTCATGGCTGGTGGCACTGCACAGGCATTGGGGAGGATAGTAAGGACTCTTCAGGGACCCTGAAGGCTGCTACTGCTGTCCCAAAACCACTGACACAGTGTGGGAGTGGTGAGAGCTTTCTTGGTGAGAGCTTTCTTGACATACTCCCGGATTAACCATTCACATTCAGCCAGTTATAAAACAAATTTGTTACTTAAATTCCATACTTTAGTTTCTCTGTTCACTAGCACATTTTGAAATTTTGAATCCTTCAAATGCATGGCTGATCTAATTAACCTCAAACAAAGAGGGTGACTAATTAGCAATTAAAATTTGAATTTGAAAGTGAGACCTGATTAAGCAGATTGTAATTTTTTCTTGGAGGATCAGGTCAAAAGTACCATACCCCTTCTTCTACTTAGAGTGAAATGACTGGTCCCAAAGGACTACACTTGTAAACACTCTCTAAAAACACGACTGCAATGTTTCCTCAAAAACTTTTTCATGAGGAAGTTCTTAAGGCTGTAGAGAACAATGTCTTTTTTCATACAGAAATGCAGGAGTTTGAACTGAGGAATGGATTAGACTGCAGAGAACTGTCAGCAGGGATCAGATGAAAATTTACATGTCATTAAGATCAAAAGAGTAATTTCCTAAAGTTTTTTTCTTTTAAATCCATTTTCAGGCAAAGACAATAAGGTTATTCAGGACTTTCTACTTCAACTAGTTTTGTGGGTAACAGCCTTACATCTGAGGTTTTTTTAAAATTTATGAACTAAATAGTAATTATTATTTATAGGCATAATAATTATTACGTCACCTTCTATCTTAATCTCAGTTTCATTTAAAATTTTTTAGCTTTTTGCATTTGGTGAAAAAAAAGGGTAGGGAAAACATTGGCAATTCTAACATAAGTGACTGCTTAGCATATCCCAAGCTAATTTGGGACTGGCTTGGTTAATGACGTTTGTCTTTAAGGACAAAGATAATCATCTTTATAGCTTGCAAATTCCTTATTAGCGTGCAGATAGTGTTACTATAAATTCAAGCTGCATATCATAAGCCACACATTTTTAGCTGTTAGATTTCATTCTCTGAATATTTAGTAAGATGATGAAGGGATGAATGGCGACTCCCCAGCTGGACACAATTCCAGCTTAAGCAAGATGATAAACTTCTAATATGAAGATGGAACTTATGGATTCTGGCCAAAACAAAATAGCATTTCTCCAGTGGAATTCCAGTTCAAACTCTTTTCTGGAAAGAAATTATTCTAACAAGGTTCCTCACCCTTTTAGGGGCTCCCGGGAAAAAAAAGTAATGGAGAAGCCAAGTGTGTGGTCTTTGGAAATTTCAGATAATTTGTAAAAGAGACAGCATGGACAGCTTTTAGGAAAAGAAACAAAAAATTGCTGCAAGTTGGCAAGAAATATTTGCTGCCCCTAAGCTCTTATAACAGCACCCATGACCCTACAAATAGAATTATTTTTTTCCAGCAATATGTCTGAAATAATGGTCCTTACACTGTTGTGCAGATTTTTGAAGTGGTATTTGATTTCACATATTTTTAAGGAAAAAAAATAAACGTAAGAATAATTAATTAATTCTGTTGGGATACATAGGTCTCCATGTTCACATTTTGAGATCTTTTTAGATTCTTACATTGTGTTTACGCTTGAAAGTACTGAACAACTTACCTTCTGTTTTTTCACTTAGCTCATATAATGGCATTCATGTCTTGGGGAGGGCTTTTGATAGATAGGTGCATGCATGCAGCAATTCTAACTTAAGGCTAAGCTATTTCAGCCTGTGAGCCCATACTGTTTTTTCCTGAAGGTATGGCAACAACATGGGGGTCCAGCAGGAGTGCGTGTGATTGCAGTCCATACAAATCTATGGAAATGCAAAAATCTTCAAAACGCTGGGTGTGATCCTAGAGTCAGCATCTCTTTTAAAGTCTTGTATTTAACATTCTGAGAAACAACCATATTTCACCGTAGACGCAGGCCAAGTTTCATGCCAGATCCAGGCACTTTATGTCAGTCACATGACTGTCCTGCAGCCTTTCCCAGCCAGTGAAGTCAGATGTCTTTTTATGCATCCAGAAAGGGATGCCTTTCTCCCTCTGCTGACTCTGTGGGCAGCCTGGGGTACTTACGCTCCTAATTCAAGCACCTTAGTTTGTTCTCTATAGATAAGTGGGGTTGAATTCTGGCCCCAGCACATATTTCCAATTTGTCTCCAATTGCAGGCATTTACCTTCTTTTGATAGTGACTGTGTTATATACTGCGCCTCTCAGGCACACGCGTCTGACAGAAGAATAAAGCAGGAGCCTAAGGAGCATTTAGTTCAAAGGAAGTCAGAGGGTTTGCAAAACATTGCTGGAAGTAGGATGATTTAATTCCATGAATTACTGGTAATTTGAAAAATTTTCCCCACAGAGATCAGTGGGAAGACTCTGAGATAGCTTTTAGCCACATGAAAGGACCCGCTTTTCAGATGGGTTACTTTGGGAAGGAAATTCAGAGTAATCAACAATTTGCATTTGAGATACTACTTAATTGATGGCCTTCTTTGACAGTTTTGCTTTTGAAAGACCTCTAAATAAGCATGGTTGATAGCCTGCCTTCTTCTTGTGCACTACACTTCAGTGCCTGGAGCTACAGGATATACCCAGTGAAGGAAAAATGATAGAAATAGCACTGTTACAGATGAATTGTTTTACATGAAGGTAAATATTCTCCTTTTAAAGCAATTGTTATTTTCTCCCTTAGATGCCATTATTTACGGTCGGTCTAATTGTCCTCATTCAAGATGAATACTTAGCAAGATCAGCTTGCTTCAATACAATCGATTAAAACACTTTAAAACAGCTTCCCAGAGAAGTTCTTATGCAGTGACTGCCACAGAACCTCTTTCCTCAGGTAATAGGAAATTGAAAACCACTATTACAGCACTCCATTTTGGATTAGAGTTTGGTTATTTGAGATGGGTTGGGTTATTCTTGGTCTAAAAAGATCTCAGCAAGATGCAGAGCTGGCAGTCACCCTAGCTGTGACTTGTGCGAAGGGCGCACTGACTTCACACCCGAAGGCCTATTGGGAAAAATACACTTTTCTAGTTCTCTGGAGAGAGTTGGTCTGCACACTGTATGCTCTAGATGGAAGTATGAAGCGATCCATGATGCAATATTTTGGCAAAAGTTTCTGAGTATACAAGAAACCCACGCAAAAAGTCAGGCATCCCTTTCATTTATGGAAATGCTTTTGTTTCATGGAAGTCCTGGAGAAAGCCCAAGCGTGCTGTATGATAATCCACATTCACATGCAAAATCTACATGTCCTCCACAAGACTGAGGCATGAATAACGCTAGAGAACAGCTCTTGGAAACCATCACCTATAGTAGTAATGTTTTAAGACTTGTGGGGACACATTCAATTAAAGTTTCCATACGAAGAAAATCCCCACAAAACTGAATAAATAATAGCAGGGAAAATGTTTCCAGCCTACACTAACTTATAGAATGGCTCCTTTACACTGCTTTAGAGATTTAAAGGGACTTTAAAAAGTTTTAAATGAACTGTTAATGGAGGACTCAGAGGACATTAGCACAAATGAAAATCAGCTTCATGAATATTAGGGAGTTAAACTATTGACTGGATTACTTGGCTTCAGAAATTCAAAGAAATGTTATTAATCCAATTCTGACTTCGAAACGTATTAACCCTTTTCTGCTTTGCTTTTTATTTCATCCTTTCTTCTCAGCCATGACTTGAGATTTTCTGTTCTGTGACTCAGCTTCAGATGAAGGGAAGGGAGAATGAATGGTTTTATTGCAGGCAATGCCATAGCCTGGTAGTTGGATACCCGCCAAGACCTGTGATGTGGGTTCAGGCTGTGGATTTCAATCCACTCATTGCCTGAAAGAACACTTGAACTTCTTGACCAAGAGGTGGATACCCCGTTTTTTTGATGCCAAATTTGGTGCTATCTTAAGGAATCAAAGCAGTCTAATAAATCAGTCTCCTATGGAGGCTTATGTGGGATTTCTTTGCTCACATCTGAAATATCATGAATTTAGATATCTTGTTTCCACCTATCTGATCAGGAGCAGGACTTCCTAACTTGCTTGAGAATTCAGGTTCTCTGAGAGGTGCGATGATATTATATCTCAGGGTTGACAAAGTTCCTATGAGTGAAGAAGTAGTCAAGGCAGGAGGTGAGAAGTCAAGGTGCACCAGGCGTAGGGATTTGAGGCAGTAGTGAAACATAGACAGGGAGTTAAAAAAGGCCTCAGCAGTTAGTGAAAACTAATTTGGGAATTGCCAGAGCACTTAGGCTGAGTTTAAGTATTGTCATGAAGATTGGACTTTCTACAGTAATCCTGCAAATCTCTCCTCCAGATTTGTGTGGAGTGTACAAATTGGCTCTTTTCTGGAAACAGGATTCTCGCTCATCCCTAAAGCTTAGTTAAGATTCTGGACACAAGACTCTGGATGCAACACGTACCTCCACTAAATCCTTCAGGCCATCTAGGAATTTATTATTCAGTTACAAAGGTATTAATAGGATCTCTGAGGCTTAGGACTTGATATCTGGGTTCAGTGAAGTTGCCCATTTCTAAGCATCAGAGGAAACTTCCAGTGGGAAATTTCTGAGTCCTGAGGGAGAAAAAAAAAAACGTCTTGAAGACTCAAGCAATGGCAGTCTGAAAAGCTTCTGGGAAAAGAAAGAATTTTGCCATTCAGCAAGCACAGAAACCAATTTCTGTGGTTCTTGGAAAAGTTTGAAAATATACAGAGCTACGAGGGCACAGTTAGGGAATATACGCAGGGCTCATGGGTAGAGCAAAACAAATAGATGTAATGGCATAAAAAATTATGTCTTATCTTGCACAGCCTTTGAACACATAACTCTATGAACATCAATCCTGCCAAAATACAGGTGGAGGCAGGAATAGGTGCCATTGTCAGAGTCTGGGAATTGTCTTACTCATTTGCCAATGAGAAAGAAAAAGGCATGCATGAACCAAACAAAAGGAAGGTGTTTCTACTTACTTATAGTAAGGTGTAATGTCCTATTCATCCTGGGATGAATAGCAACATATACCTGGTGTTTGTAGCCTTAAATGTGCACTTGGGTTGGGTTGTAATGTTACATTTCTAAGTCAAGGGTCAATCATATTGAAAGACCGGTAGTGCTGGCATATTGGAATGAGAAATTAGTGTTAATACCAAAAAACTTGGAATAATTTTCCTTCTGACTACCATGCCAGCGGTACCTCATTGGGGCTGAGATTCTTCTACAGCTTGTGATGCAGACCATGGTGAAGCAGCTGTGCTCCTGCAACCCATGGAGGTCCACAGGGGTGCAGAGATCCACCTGCATTTCATGGAGGTGCCCATGCTGGAGCGGGTGGATGCCTGGAGGAGGCTGTGTTCCTGTAGGAGACCCGTGGAGAGAGGGGTCCTTGCTTCCAGACTGAAGCAGCCTGTCCTTGAAGAACTGCACCCCATGGAAGAGTGACCCATGCTGCAGCACTTTGCAGAGAACTGTTGCTCATGAGATGGAGCCACACTGGAGAAGTTTGTGGAGAATTGTTTCCCGTGGGAGGGACCCCATGGTGCAGCAAGGGAACAACTCCTCTCCTTGAGCAGCAGGAGAAGCCTCGGGTGATAAACTAACCATAATCCCCATTCCCTGCCTCCTTGCACTGCTGGGGTAGGAGGAGGAGCTTGGAAAGAGGGAGGGTTAGGGGGGAAGTGTTTTTAATGGTCTTATTTTACTTCTCATTATCCTGCTCTAATTTTGTTAGTAATAAATTTACTTCATACCTCCAAGTTGAGCCTCTTTGGCCGTTGATGGTATTTGATGAGCGATCTCTCCAGCTCCTTATTTCAACCCATGAACCCTTTGTTAAATTTTCTCTTCTCTGTCCAGCTACAGAGGGGAGTGAGTGAGTGGCTTTGGCTGGAGCCTGGCATCTGGTATGGATCAACCCACTACAGAGCTGCTACTGCTTTCACTTTTCTACATTCTCTAAAAAATCATGTTAATTAATTTTAGGCATAATTTCACTTAATCATTTTATGGCAATTTGACTTCTCAGTCTAGTAGGCATCCCATCTAGGGCTTGCCCATGCAGAATGTGAACTATTAACACTGACCTCAAATAATTTTTAGGATCAAGAGGCGGAACAGCACTGAAACCTTGTCATTGGCTATATAACTTCTACAGAAGAAGAAGAAGTGATTCCTAAGGAGATGAAAGAGCTGCTGGGGAGACTGCTTAGGAGCTGAGGTGGTAATTATGGCTTGGGAAGTAGCATTTGTCCTTTCTGTGCCTGTGGTGTTACTAATGGGTCTGAAGGGATTGACCCACCTGTTCACTCCTTTACAAATACACGTAAATACTGGCATCAGTTATGGAACATATATGTCTTCCACTCTGGGGTGAAGTCCTTTGTGGACTTCAACTCACTTAGTGGCAAACAATATTAGTACATTAAGTAAGGAGATGCCAGAGGAGACTCTTCATACAAAATGGCTTGGAAGGTATTCTCTACTAAAGAATGCCAGTCTGAATCTCCTCAGGAAGGCCTGGAAGTTCATCCGGGCTTTCATCTAAACCCTCAGGGAGGCCAGTAGGCAAAAGAGACACTCTTCTCAGAAACATGAAATAAGCCCTCTAAACTTCATTTATTATCTTGGGTTGAATGAGTGAGGATATGTTTGGTTTTGGTGGTGTTGTTCAGTGTTTTTGTTGTTGTTTTGGTATGTTTATGTTTTTCCTTCAATAAGAAATAGTTATTTGTTATAGCTTATTTTAAGTCAGTCTAACGGGAGTGGATTTTCCCTCCCTTTAGCAGCCAAATTAACAATCTTTCCCAACAAGCTATTTACCTAGGACACTCCTACAATCATGATTTATTCATAACAGACGTTTGAAATAGTTCAAAAAACAGAGAACAGAAGGATAAGGAGAAAGTTATCCTTGCTGTAGTTGATGAAACCAAGGTAGTTAATTCCCAGCTAAAGCCTAACATAGATCTACAAGTCCATGATGACCTAGGAAGCTTGTAAGACTATCTGACAGACTGGAAGTGGTCAGTGCTGAAGGATGCTCAGAGTGCAGGTCCCTCAGGGAGCCACAGCTGCAAAAATCCTCCAGGAAAAAGGAATAAGTGAATTACTTATATTTATAAAAAAGAAAGCAGGAACAAAACCATCACCACCAAGAATGAATTTTGTTATAACAGAACTGGCATCATCCAGACCTTGTCCATCATCCTTTTACAACATACAGTAGTAACAAAAAACAATGCTGATGTGTTTTTCACTTCACTTCTCAGTCTCAGAGAGCCAATGTCAAATATTAAAATTATAATGGTTTGTTTGATTCCAGGAAAGTCTTTGTACTGAATAAAAAATTCAGTAAAGGCTAATTGGAATTGATATATCTCCTGCTAGATTAATTTTGAATCAAGTACTATATTATTTTGACATTGTGTTAGTGATCAAGATGTTCTCTAAACTGAAAATGTTTCCAGGGGAATAATTACAGCTTGGAGGAAAGAACAAAAGATTGAAGGTGTAAAGGATTAAAACTATATAAAAAATAGAAGTATGTTTTTCTTTTGCTTTATAGAAGTTACAGAAGAACAAGCAAAAGGACTTGTCTAAGTAGTTCAGGAACCGTTGAAAATATTTTGAAGGATCCCATGATCATTAGATATGGCTGGAAGAAAATTCAGTTCAAGGAAGTCATATAATTTGGAATGCCTCTTGCCTTATGTTAGAGAAAGGTATAAATTTCTTAATATTTTCATAAATGAGAAAAAAGTCCAGGGCAGCACAAGCACAAGCACACAACCAGTGTGATCAGCACAGGCTCTCATTGTGCTCCCAGTCTTGTTCTGCCTTCACTTCTTTCGATGGTGCTTTGTCAGGACGAATCTTTGAATTTGAAGACAAAGTTTCTCCTGGCCCTGAGAGAGTGTAAGCAAATCAGTGTTTATCATTTTGGGATGTTTCATTGTTTTGACCAATGCACTGTTCTTTATGAACCCACTTTTCTTGGCATGGACCTGAAGTGTTAGCAGTTGATGGTTGGGAGGCTTCATGGGAGCTCTGCTACCTGTGGGACTTCTGCCAGGTACCCCCAAAGGGACCGTCGTAGCCTTCTTTTCTATCCAAACACACTAGCTGCCTCCTTCCCCTCATGTGTCCACTTACATTCACAAATTTGACTTTTTCAAGCCTCAGACCAGGGAAGCTATAGACACAAAACAAAAGAATGACTTATTTTAGGCCATGTCACTGTGTGTCTGTGCTTTCCAAGATTTCGATTTCTTGTGTGAAAATGTAAGATTTTATGACATGTGAGTATAAATATCAGTCTTCTTCCTACACACGGACAGAGACAGACCTCATATCAGAAAGTCAGCTCCTTTATTCTCGTTTCTTTTGGGATGGAGGAGGGCACAGAGATGTGTCAGCTGCTTGCCATAGAGCTGGAGGGAGGAAACCTGTGTGGGTCAGAGTAAAAGAGAAGTAACCTCTAGCAAAGTCTGAAGGAAAATGGCACAGACTCTGAGAATGGCCCTTTATCAAAAAGGATGACAGGAATCTGAGGGCACCTGGTTGGCACCTGGATCCTGGAGGTATATGGCTTTTACTGTGTCTTTATGGCAAAATGCAGTTAAACTGCAGTGGGACTTAGGCCTTTTTTGGGCATGCAGGAAAGCCCCTAAATTGAGAACTTGCATTTGTTTTTTTAAAAGGAATAAGAAAGAAAAGAAAAGAAAAAAGAGTAGCCTTATTATTGGTTTCCCAGTCAGATTACTCTGCTGCTAACAAGCAGCAAACCACAGTAATGGCCACACCAGGTTTCTCTAACCCTTTGCTGTTGGTATGAAAACTCTTTGCTCTTGAGAACATATTGTCTCTTATTTTTTCCAGTGGATACCTCAATGGTACACTTAACCTGATAAGATTTTCACCACCTTCTTTGGGAATAATTCCACAGTATACTCATGGCAAGTTGGCAATGTATTTATTTGCAGTGTGGGAGGGACGCCTATGTTTGACCACAAACTCATGCTGCAACTTAATGTTTGGCCAAACAATGATAGCAGTTTTGGCTACCATGGAACTGGGATGTGTTCTCAACCCAAACCAGTCAAAAAAGAAAGGGTACATATCCTACAACTAATTTTGAGAGTCCTTCAGCCTCATCATTATTGAAACAATGAGTAAAATAGTAATGGATCATGAACATATTAATACCTGTTAAAAAATGTGTCAGTTTCAGAAAGATGCTTACCTGCAACTAGGTAATCAGGTGTTATCTAAGAAGGTATAGAAGTTAAAAAAAATAGATAAAGAACTTCAAAACTTATGGAAGCATTGAATATTCACTTGTTTTCCCATTTTTTGCTAGAATAATCTGTTTCGCAGCCACGCAAACCAACCGATAATTAGCAACCTTTAACAAAATGTCCCCATTCATAAATCAAAATTATTCACCACAAATATTAATTGCAAATTTAGCCTTTTTTTTCTTGTTCATGAATATATTTTCCATGCATAAATATTCATTGAATAGTTTATGAAAACAGATTTTATTCTGTGGGTTGCTTGTAGGATGTTATTATATCTGTATAGTTTCTACTTGTGCATCACAATTAGTCAATAATTCACACAGGTATCATCTTTTCTCCCTAGAAATGAGATTGTTTGCTTTAAAAGAAAAATAATATGGAAAAAAGTATAGGGATAATATAGTATTGGCATCATTTACAGGAACAAATTACATGCACTAAAATTTGAGTAAAATATGAAGATTTGTGATTATCATGACAAATACCCACAGCTGTGTGGGGATTTATAAGCATGACATATTATAAAAGCACAAATAGCAGGAAACTCTGCTTATTTCTTCTATTCACAAAAGTATTCTTGAATCACAGCATTATTGTAAATGCCCTTTCTCACAATGATACAATTTCCTGTTTTAATCTCTGAGCATCAATTGTAACTGTTTGTCAGCTTCCAAAAATTGTTAGACAAGATAATATCTGAGCTTTATGTTCACTTGAATAGATACTGCAGTCTGTCCTTTCCCTGTCCTCCTTCCAGAGCATCTCTTTTACTGAGGAAAATGAGACAAGCTGCTCTTTCAATTTTTGTTACTGAGAGCCATTCCCCCATCAACTCGGCACCTTTTAACCCTCGTGATGTGATGTTGATGGAGCTGCCACTTAAAAACAAATTTTGTTTGGCCATCAGGGAGCTTCCTGCAGTGATGGAGATGACAGAGCCTTTTTCAGGAGGTTGCTTTTGAATCTGCTGTGGGGGGAAACCCTTTTTGTCTGATATCTAACAGCATTTGAGTTCAAATGTGAAATCCCTGGGCTCATTCTGGATTCCTCATGTATAGGAGGCATGGCCACCAGCGTGCTTGGGAGGGAGCAAAATCAAGGGAAGGAAACTCTTGCTTGGCATGAAGACTTATTTACCCAGTCTTGTGGAACAAACAAGCAAACAAAAAAACCCTGTCCAAAACAAGCCCCACTGTGTAACCCACTGTGTGCAATAAGAGTTCAGAATATCTCTTGATATTAATCATTTGAATTCAATGATTTGAAGTAAGAGGCTATAGGGATGCCCTTGGATAGTGACTCTTTCTTTAATACACTAATTATTCTTACTAGACTTGCTATGATACGGGACTTAACGCTGCTTATTTAACAATCTTCTTTTTCTAGCACAATGGGTCTCTGAACAGGTGGAGGGGATTTTATCCAGCACATCTTTGGTTGTTAGCCAGCACATTCTTGCTCCTCCAGACGTGAAAATATTTACATATTAGTAATATGAAATAACCTTTCACGTTATACAAAATTTTTAAAATGGCACTCTAACAGCTTATCATATACTCATTTCCAGCAAAAAATTAGCACAGAAAAACCACCCCCACTTTGCATTCACTGCCCCTAGCTAACACCAACATTTTAATGTTAACTCTTTGTCCCTGGGAGTCGATTTTTCCCAGCACAGCACCTAAGTGCAAAATGCATTAGCGCAAATGTCTGAACTCCAAACCCATCTGGCTTTAGGAGCTATAAAATATTGCCATACTTGTCTACAGTAGATTTTAACAGACTTTCTGGACAATATCATTTAAAAAACATTGTTGTGCAATGGAATTAATTAGCACAAGTAACATGTACAACATAAATTTTTATTGTTTCTTATATGCCATAAAATTTCCAAGACAGAAGCATCTGGTAAAACCATACCGTCTGACTGGGCATGGCATTAGGAAGGCCTAGATGGGAGCAGATGGAAAGTCTGAGGATGAAATAAGAACAGATGGGAAGTCTGAAGGTGAAATTTGAACTTAGGTATTTCAAAGTTCACATGGCTGAACATAAAGTCCCATTAAATGTGCTCTGATGAAGAGTTAAACTGATGGGCTTCACTGTGCCTTCCCTCCTTTTGTATTTCCAGTGTCACTTAGCTGTCAATAATGTTTGTGGCAGCAGTTAAAAAAGCACTTTCCTTAACTCTGCCTGCTCATTTCAAACCTGAGTTTTTGTCATCCACTCTGTACCTGGGATTTTATGAAGGTGTCCGCGCTATAAACATGGAAAAGCATTTTTGGGTTTCATACAGAGCTGATGGCTCTCCCCTGTAATTTCCCTTGCCTTCGTTTAGGCAATTGGGCAGGCACAGAAAGCTGTGCTGGTGGGGAGGCAGCAGCATGCAGCCAATGCTGATGGGAGGATGGACCCGTAGGGCTACAGAAGGTAGCAGTGAGCCTCACCCATGGCTGGTGTCACTGACAAAAAGCCCAGCTCCTGCTAGCATACCTCCATGCACTGTGCAGTTGGCTCATTTTAATTGGTACAGCTTCTTGGAAATACTTGCCCTCCTACTGTTTTTCCAGCAGAACAGGTCTGTTGCAGTTTTAACAGAGAAATATCATCCAAAATTGTGGGAACAAATACGATTGCTACCTATAGTTAGAGGCAAATCCACAGAGAAGAAGAAATTCTGGACACATTCCTTGATGCTTGTTGGAATTTTTTTTCGCACCTTGTTGGGAATCTGGTGAAGGATTTTTGTTTTAGAGTGAATTTACCTCAATTCAATGGGGTTTTATGAAGACTGCATTTGCGTGAAGTCCTTTGCATGGATGATATTAGCAAATGTGGTGAGCTGAAAAATAAGGGCCTGGTATTCCTACTAAACCATCATACTTTTTATGAAATTGTTACTTTTAAAAGCTGTGAATCCCTGATATGTGATTGTCAGCAGAGATAATTTTTTCCAGCTCCCACAGACATACAGAATTCTCAGTTTACAGCCCCGCATTGGTTGTAAAGCACAAATACTGTACCTGGCTCTTGTTCTAAAGTCAAGGCAGAGAGAGATACTTTTCAAGTTTAAATAAATTACTCTTTTCAGATGTTGAAAAATGCATGGCAATTTACCCACTGGTTCTGAAACATTGCTATAATTTTTTTAACAAGTGCTATGGCAGGGTATATCAGTTCTAGGACATCATGGGTCATTTGGAAAGTGCAAAGAATGGACATCCTTTTACAGTTCAGCAAGTTCCCAGGTCACTTCTATCATGCATGTGGCCAACTGGGTATTTGGGAAGGGCCATTGTTGCCAAGCCAGGTGGGGCACCTGAGTCAAATTTGTGATAGATTTCCAAAGCCAAGGAATTATGTCTTGCTTCAGGCTAACTAAGGTTTTTGCCATCACTGTCAAATCAGTCACTCCGCTGCCATGTCATGTCACCTGGGTCTTGAGGATCATCGTGTTCTAAAATTCTGGAAAGCTTCTGAGTAATGGTCTGAAAAATGACAGGTTCACATGTTCCTACTGTACTTAAGGAAGTGCATTTCCTGTGATAAATGGCCTCTCTTCATGGTCTGCACAATGCTTTTTAAGATTTTTCTTTCCCTGCTGTAAGCCAAACCAAAGAATGTTTCCAGTTTCTCAGGCTCTATTTACCTTCTCTCTCATTAGTGGAGGCTCTTTCTCCTTGCTTTCTGATGATTGTGCACATACTTAAAGCCTTCTGACTATTTTCAGCTGCTGCTGCTGTGTTCCAAAAATCTGACACAGTGGAACGCATCACCTCACTGCCGGCGTGCAGCAGGCACTTCCCTTGGACTTCTGCCTGTTGCATTTGCAGTCCAGTGCGGGAACCAGGTAGAACTGTGACTCCAAGGGTTTTGTAGGGACTCATTGAGCTTGACACATGTGCCCTGCTTCCTGACGCCATCCCTCTAGCTGCTTCAGAGTTTCAAAGGCTACAGGAGAGAAGGCAGCTTGTGTGTGCTGGGCTGGACAAACAGGCAACAGACTGGGCAGCTGATGTAGCCTTTCAGCTGTACACCATGGACCACCAGAGAATAATGTGCTGTTACTCCTTGCCTAATTCTCAGCTCTTCAGTACTGTCCAGTCTACCAGATTGTAATCTTACTTTTGTTTTTACTTTAACTTTTCCCTGATGACAGTGCAACGTATTTTTAATAGCATTTGAGTGTAAGGCACTAGGGTTGTACTACCTCACGTAAGGGTTGCCTCGTAAATACAGCATTCTATTTCCATGGACATTGGCATGGGTGGTTCATAAAATATTGTAAACAGTTTGTTTTGAAGTGAAATAGCCCAGTATATTATCTTTATTTTCAGGTTGTACTTGCAGCTCCGCTGAGTTCTTTTAGGTGATGTTTGTAAGCCATGACTGTGGAAAGTCAGGCCTCCCTTGCTTTCTTGCTAAAGTTAAGAGAAAAAATGATTTTATTGAAGAAAAAGTGTAAAATGTACCAGCTGAACATTGGAAGGTTCAAGAGTATTTGATGTAGAGCAACACCTTTTGCTGGAATGAAACAACTGCATTTATTGCCTACCACCTGTGTATCTCTTTTACTGCTGTGGAGTAAAGAGATGCAGCATCTCATTTCAGGTAGGATCTATGGGTACATTGCCCTGCTCAGACTGCGGGGACGAGGAGGCCACAACTGTGGTGTGGTACCACAGCAGCAGCGGGTGCCACAGACAGGGTGAAGGGTGCTGTGGAGAGATGCTGCTGCTGTAGACACCCCTCCTGTGAATCCATGCCTCTCTGTGACTTCTTTCCAGTGCTCCATGGGTGTAAATCACTTACTTGCATGAAAAGTCCTCAATTCAGACACATAAATGTGTGCTGATGTGTAGGAGTTCTGTGGTGGATCTCAGGGTGTTTGAAAGGTAATGGGATAAAATAGATACATAAGAATGCAATCAAAAAATGATCCCTACTTCTTTACTTGGATGGTTTAGAGGCTATGGCTGAAGACACACAGCTTGGTAAAAATCCAAGTAAACCACACTAATTTTTGTGTCTTTCCTACTTATTTTTCTCTGTTTCAGCTTTCAATTCCTTTCTGAACTCCCTATAGTTATCTATGGCTCATTTATTTGCACTCAGAAAATTCAAGGTAGTGAAAGAGCTCAGATGGAAGTTCTGCTGTCACAGTGAGTGAAGGCAGGACTTCGTCCACAGCATATGCATTTATCCACTGACAATTATTGTCAGAAGCATTGTCTTTGCTGTTATCCGGGTTTTCAGTTCTGTTTCTCTCTTTTAATATAGTGACTGATTTGAGAAATAATTTACAGAAATGACTGGCATTTTGTTCACAGTGGATTTCCTGTTGTGGTGCTCTACTATTTTTTTAATTCTTTAGCCTTATGAATGTAAGTGCTGAAATAACATTGTGCCTTTCACACTATGATTGCTCAGGGACTCCAAGCCCAGATGAGCTGTGGGCAGGAAGACTGGTCAGGTATAGATATGCCTTGGTGTTGGCAGTCTTGGCGCTCAACTTCCCAACGATTTCTCAAAGCACAAGGTGGGCAAGAGACAGTGTATCCAAATGGATTTCTTGAGGTCCTTCCCATCCCTTTCCTTGTAACCATTTTTCTCTCCTGTGCTTCAGGGCTTCTGGTCACATCTCTACCTTTATCCACCTTCAACATCAGGTTCTCAGTATGCTGAAGCAGTGTGGCATGATTTTAAACAGTGCAAAATGAATGCTGCATCTCCACAGAGAATGCGTGTTTCATGTAAATGCTATTTCCAAGTACTATTATGTAGCAATCAAAATATAACATAACACAGTTATATATATATTTTTACTAACATATTAGAAGTGTGATAATTAAAAATAATTAATTTGAAATACTTCAGAATTCATATTGTTGTAAGTGTGTTCAACAGGTCAAGTCCTTGTTAATGAAATGGCTGTTCTTAACAAAACTGCACAAACCCAGGATCTCTGCTGTTTAGGAGAAAAGAGCTTTTAAAGCAGTAGCAGTCAAATTTGTAATGAAGAGGAAAAGACGAGTGTACGAGTGCTGCAGTGTTGATAGCAGGCAGCTGGCTGATTCTCTGGAAGGTGACCAGTAAGCTCTGACATTTCTCTAAGTAGCATCACAAGAACTGATCCAAGAACTATTCAGAAAACTCCTGTGGCATGATTACACTTAAGTTGAACTCTTTTTTCCTGTTTTGACTATTTAAAAAATTTCAGTGTTACCATTATATTTTCTGTGAGGTAGATCTCTTACATATGCTGGCTTGGCTCATTTTGGCTATTTTTTTTTCATGGTCAACCTTGGTTTTCAGACCCTCCTTTCTGTTCTTTCCTGACACAATCTGGATTTGAGAATTGGCAATACATATCTTTAATGTCTGTTTAATGCATCTCTGTCTGACTTGTCTTACAGGTGTTTTCACAGGGGCAGTTGTTGAGAAGAAAAAAAAAGCCAGTAAATGTAGTGCAAGTTTACTGAGCAGATGTGCCATCTCAAGGGTAGGAAATATTTTCTTTTTTTTTGCATCTAGTTTTAATGACAACCTCAAATACTAAATATGTTTCTTTTAAGTTTCAAATGTCCAAATAAGTTTTATCAATTGCTGGTGAAAAGAAAAGCAAAAGTATGGGTATTTCAAAGAAATTTAAAAAATTCAAGACCATTTCTCCACACCAGTTCCATGCAGCAGTAGAACAGTCCCTCGTTCAGCCTTTAGGGTGAAGATACAGATTTCTCCTATACAACAAATGCACTGAAGCAAAATGCTTAGATATTGCCTTGCTGAATATTTAATGCATTAGCCTGCTTGTGGTTTATGAGATTTAGAACTAGAAGGAGAAGCTAGAAATCTAGTCTGATCTCCTGTTTATTTGAACCTGTAGGCCATTGCTTGATCCATATTTGTTCCTTGACCAAAGACAAATGATTTTCAGTTTAAAATATAAGGACAGCTGTGCTTGAAGAAATGGAAATTTCAGCCAGTCCAGTGCCTACTCTCTTACCAGGGAGTCTTAGAAACAGAGGACAGAGACAGGAAAACTAAAATCTGATCCCTACTCTGTGATAACTTTCCAAATAACAGTAATGTGCAGCGAGGTCAAGTGTCATAGCAACATCTTCTAGTAGCAGTTAGGAGATTTATTCTTCTGCTCTGTACTAAAGTATATTTTCTTTCAGTAGATCTCAGTTTATTGAACAAATGTGTTGCTCTAAATCAATGTCCTGTCCCCATTCTGTTATATTATTGCATTAAACTTTAGGTGAGCACGAAATTTGTTCTTTTTGCTTCTAATTAATATAATAACATTGACCAGTGTAAGACATAGTAACAATCCTTAAATAATCCTGGTAGTAACACAGCCTTTCACCAAGTTTTCCCTACCAGTGCTCAAGAGCTGTTCTTTGGCCATTTCTTAGATTCATTAAATAAGTGCCCCAGAGGAGAACAATGCTATTTTCCATCAGAATATTATGTTTTATTGCTTTGAATGACTAACAATATTCCCAAATAAATCACTTCTTAAAATAACTTTTGCCATCTGAATTTATAGTCGGAAGGACTATGAGCTGTTTAGGTTTTTGTTTGTTTTACAGCAGCTACTGAATTGACATCAATTAATTCTGAAGCTCATACTACCTTTTCCATTACTTTGCCTGAATATAACATTAAACTAGTCAAACTCTAGTTATCCAGATTTCTGCTTGTCTATTTATCTTTTTTTCAAACTAAGTATCTTCCTAAGTATCTTTGATACAGTATAATCATCAGCAGGTTCATTAAAAATTATTACCACTGGCACAAATATCACTGTAGAAAGTTATATAAGCACAGTTTCTTTAAAATATTTCTCTTTCAGTTAATATAGTTGAAAGTTTCCTTTGATTTTTGGTAGTAGCCATTCTGAAGCATCACATCTACTGTATTCTTTGGGGCTATCCTTTGTTTGGGTATGTTGAATGCAATGAGGTCATGATCATTGGTTCCTAGGCAACGACCAACTTCTACTCCAGTGATTAATTCATCTTTATCCATCATATGAAGTCCAAGGCAAAGTAACCTTCTGTGTCAGAAACTTATGCTCCATAAGTTTTAGAAAGCCTATGACATTTCATTAGTGTGAGGCTTTGAGCACATCTTCCAAATGGAAGTTGCTCTCTGTAACATCCATATGTTTCTCTTTCATTTATGTATTGCAGACATTAATTTTTTTTTGTTAGGTAAATAAGCTAATATTAATTTGTTTACTTTGAAACATTTTGTGGATTCTATATTTAGTGAGATACTGATATATACAGTTGCAAGTATGAACTATATAATCGGACAGAGAAGAAAAATTTTGTGAGGTATTTTGCATTTTTATAGGAACTTCACCTTACCATTCTAAATGGCCTCTAAAAAAGGAATTAATGCACTATTGCTAGAAATTTATGCCAGTCACTGCAGTTTCTTTCCTCAGTAAAGCATTGAGCCCAATAAAATGTTATTAGCTGGATTTCTTGTAAGTAGGGAAATGGAAGGACAAAGTGGTTATGTTCAGCATTTGAAACGTGGGCATCTCATCCATATTTAGGCACCTCTGTGGCCTGATTTTCAGAGCTGCTGAGCACCAGCATGATCCCATTAGAGTAACTTATCAAGGTCATGCAAAAATCCTGTACCAGGAATAGTCTTGACTCCGTGCCCTGTGTGTTAAAGATTTGTAAATCCAAAATTAAGATATCAACTCCTTTATGGATAAGGCAAAAAAGCCCAGAGTTTTTAATAAAAAGAAGAAATGGGCCACATCCCTTCACTTCCAGTTTCGTCAGATCTGAACAATTTCATCTCCATCAGTTGTAGTGAGCTCACAGCCATATAATGCTGTTCTGCAGTTCCCCAAACTAGCATTAGTCAAAGCACAGAATATCTGCTTTAAACAAGCTCTTCAAGGCTGCTGCCTCTTGTCTTGATGGATTTCTTCATCTGTGGGCTGCTTACCCTCCTCCCAGAGCAGGCAGCGATAGTTGTAGCCTGGTCCCTCTGGTGAATGGTTATGGAGGACCCACAGGCAGCTGTTTGAGACAGATTTCAATGCAGTGTGAAGATGGAGAATAGATGCAAATTTCTGTAGCAGAGAGTAGAGAAAAGGAATGGCAGGAAGCAAAGAAGAATGATGGTGAATTAATTGTTCAGCCCTAGATGAAAATTCCCACTCAGCCCCACGGAGACTCACAGCTGTATGCCATAGAGGTTTTACTTTATAGGGCTGGAGAGTGATGGGAATAGAGGCGTTAAGCCTTAGCCACCAGCTGGGCAGGGAATTCAGATGCTGCCAGAGCAGAATTGTTGAAATGAAAAAGTTATGTTTAGAATGAGTTCACTGGAACATGACCCTGTCTGCACAGGATTTCGTTCTTTCCTTTGCTATCAATTTTTGGTAAGTGGCAGGCAGGCTCTGGGTCAGATTCCTGATATGAAAGAAAAGAGAAGCAGAGTGAAATAAAATTTTTGGAAGAGCAATTAACCAGGAAACAGGACTTAAGAAATGGCATCACTGCCTTCCATTTACCTGCTCCCCTGCTTTACCTCTCACCTTCATCAGAGTGCAGGGACTGAGGAAGGAAAGACTGACGGGAGCAAGGGACAAACATTGTCTTTACAAGTATTGAGTAGTCTGGCTCAGTATATCCTGTCTGGTGCAGGGCCTTAACTGCTTACCTTTCTTTCACCATCACCTTTAATTAAGCTCCCTTAAGGGTCATCATGAGCATGGGAGCTTGGCTTTTCTGTTCTCTATTCTTTTTTATTCTGAACTGACACACTAGCCAGATTTTCCAAAGTGTGCAACTCCCTTTTGTATCAGATTTTCCACCAGATGAAAGTGTGGGGAAGAAAAAGGGTGAATATGATTTTGATACATTTTTTCTTTTTTTTTTTTTAAAGCTGAAGAATTTTATGTTATGCCCATTCCCATTTTGATAATAAAGGAGCTGGGATTGCACCTTTGTTTTAAAGCCTGCTAGGTGAGAATTTCACCCTGTGGCTCCCACAGCTCTGCTTTCAGGACAACAGATTGATTTAGTGGGGAGCTGTTCTCCTGGTCCTGCAGGGAGGTGTGGGGCACTTGTGCCATCCTCTTCTCCCCAGAGGAGCCCCTGATGGCCCCACGTACTCTGGACCACACCCCTCTGCAGTCCCAGGCAGGACATGTTGATGCATTAGCTCCCAAGGAATAGATGTCCCAGGCTGCACTTCCAGCTCACAGTCAGCACAAAGCGTGTTTTTGCCTTACAGAGTAGCTGATGAAGAGTTTGACAGTGGATGTGAAGACAGCCCTGGACAGTAAGCAATTTCGTGGAAGGCCTTTACACCCTGGTGTTATGGCCACCCCAGGACATGTACAGCAAAGGGTGTTGAGCTGAAATACAGTGCACGAAACCTCTGCCACAGCTGCAAAAGTAAACTAGACTCTGGTGAGATTTTGCCTCATTCTGGTCTTTTCACACTTGGGGATTATTGTGAAAGTGAAAAAACATGTTTTCCATAGCTTGCAACACAGGGAGCAGGGGCCCATTGCCAAAATACGGTCTGGTCAGAACATTTCAGATTCTCTAAAGTAGCTAAGCCACCCACACAGAGCTGGTAGAGGGGACTTAGGGATCCATGGGAGAGCCACACTTGTCTAAAGCCACGGCTGCAGATCATGCCAGATACTCTGCAGCATCTGAAATGGCATGAGAAGCCTGTGTTGAGGCAGTTTAAAGCCTCCCTGGGAGTTCATGGTAGCTGGAGATTGCAGGACCCAGCTGGGTTAGCATGACAAGCACTGTCATTTACATGTTTTGTTTTGCATGTATGTGTGTGTGGCAAAAACCAGTAGGAGAGGTGCAGAAATGACCTTTAGTGACACCCACCTGGCCCTTCCCAGCTTTGACTTGCACATTGATTTTACTCTTAAATATGTCCAAATTTGGCTTTTAGGGAGGAACTAAGATTTTCCAGCTGAGTATTACTAGACATTACCAATGAGCAGTCATAATTAGCTGCAGCAACTGCATTCCCTCTCTTGTTGGAAGGGGGGTGGTCCCAAGGTGCTCTTGGCTGGCTGCTGCATGGAACCTATTTTAAGGCTCTTCTGTGGTGGGGGAACCATGAGCTCAGGTGAAGGGGATGAAAGATTGCTACAGTCACAGGACAATTGCCCTGCACAGGTTGACTGAGTCAAAGCATCCTGTCTGCCTTGTTTGCCTTTCCTGCTTCCTCTCTGCCTACACAATCTAATGGACTGAAAAAAAAAACCCTGCAGAGAAGTGAAACTGATAACTAGCTGTAAATGTGGGACACCTGGAAATTTCCTGGATTTTCCACTGGTGAATTTTGATGATTTATGAGACTAACAGTCAAGGAAGAGTTTTCAAGGTTTTGTGTATTTACTAGAACAAAAATTTCAATTTTTAGAGGTTCATTAAATGCTAAACAGCACAATTGAAAGGAAAATATTACAAAAATAGTCAAAACAAAAACCACTCAAAAAGGATAGCACTAGCAGGAAAAATATTTGCTTGCTTTCTCTGTAAACAAGTTAGAAAGATTATTTATTGACATGAAAACAGTTTATAAATGATGAGACTGGGATAGAACTTGAGCTCAAGACTTTTAATCAACATTATATTTTGCTTCCAAATTCCCTGAGACTACATGGGGTCCTAAGAAGAAATAACATTAGGAGCAGAAAGAAAGCAAGAACTATTTTGCAGCCTTTGCTGTTTGTCTAGGTTCCACACTGTGATCCTCCCAAAACCTTCATACAGAAGGAAAATGGGAAAAAAAAGTTAATTTCTTTTGACATCTTGGAAAATGACAGTATAGGTGCAAGTGACATGGCTGGGGCCTGCTAATTACAACTGCTTTCTGAGGCAAAACATATAGACAAGACAGATACTGAATTCTCTGTTTCCATCAGCTTGAGACCTCTGCACTTTCCCAGATTTTCTAGCTTGGGTTCTGTACAGTAGGAAAGTTTCCTGCCAAAAACTTTATCTGAGTTGACATATTCCCATGAAAAAGCTTCAGTGTTGGTCCATAAACATTTTCTCATGAAGTAAATAAATAAAATTCCATGCTAGCTCTGCTCTGTGTGGTTCCTCGCTAAGTATCAGATCAGATAGGCAAATAATTTTGACAGCATTTTTGGACACAGGAGCTGTCCTAGAAAAAAGACTCCATTGTGTCCTGAAGTAGAGCTACTGGAGAGGAGATCGTCAAACTCCTGTACCATACCAGAGCAAGTAATCCTCACAGAAAGAAAACACATCTTTTTCTGCTGCCGGTGAGCTCATCCTGTAAGGCAGCATGGTTTATGATAGCCCTTGATCTTTTTATCTTGACTGGTAGTTTGCAGATCCTTTAATTATGCACAAGTAGCACATTTTTTTTGGTGAGATCTGCGAGCTGCAGGGCTGGCTAAGGCAAGATGTTAGCCTCAGTTTTTGTGAGCCTTTTCAAAAGCAATTTCAAAGTTAGGTAAATAGCTCAGAAACACCCATTGTTTTATGCAGGTGAGGCAATCTCTAGTTCATATCCTGAGCTCTTTGACTGTTTTTCTGAGAAAAGAAAGATTTTTCTCCTTTTCCAGGGCTGTTTTACCCAGGCAGGAGAGGACTGCTAGTTTCCCTTATTGTGAGTTTGCTTTGGCCGGCAAGGTGGAGAAAGGATGAGTACTAGATAAAGATAATTTCAGGGAAGATACTGTACCAAAACCATCTTCTGCATGTACTATGATCTCTGTGTTGTATGTAGCAGAACACACACAAAAAATGTTGTCATTCACCATTAATATATTTTTGAAAACATTCATTTCTGTCATGTTAAAGCATCTTGAATTTAACATGACAAGAATCTCCCCCATGCACTGGAATATCCAATTCATTAAGAAATGGTAGCAAAATCAGGGAGAATAGCAGAAAGATGATACAAAATATTCTGAGAGGAAGGTGTTGTAAAACACAAATGAGCAATATGCCTAAATCCGATTTAGAAAAACAGTTATCAGATAAATATCACTCAAAATCTAGTAAGCAAACTGAAGATAAATACTTAGAAAGAAATTATGTTCAGCAAGAGAAATTAGTTTTCAAAGCAGCCAGAAGATTTCTAGCTCTTGCCTGCTTTTGCATTATGTCTAGAATATTGCCTGAGTTGCTTCAATTAGAAACCTGAGATGCTACAGTGATATATGCAATAAAATGACATTTCTAACTGTGTATTCTAAACCCAAGTGCATTAATTAAAGAAAATTAAGGGTTTGTCAGGCAGAAAGCCTGTGCTGGCCTGTAGAGGTTCCTGTCCCCCAGCTGTTAGTCAGGGTCCTTCATTTCAGATGTGGTAACAGAGCGAGATCCATTGCTGCACTGCGTCGGAAAACAAGG
This sequence comes from Promerops cafer, assembly GCA_013398275.1. Taxonomy (NCBI): domain Eukaryota; kingdom Metazoa; phylum Chordata; class Aves; order Passeriformes; family Nectariniidae; genus Promerops; species Promerops cafer. The sequence continues at coordinate 4,828,534 of VZSE01013631.1, read as the reverse complement.
TCAGTTGATGGTGACTCACATGAACCCATGTTACTTTGCTTCACAATGGGGTAACAGCACATGCACAGTGAGCTACTGTGTCTCAGCTGACAGTCTGGAGCAGCCAGCTGGATTGTGCCTCTTGTATTGTGTCACAGCCTGGGAGGCTAAGTCACGGCATGATTTATCTCCATAAACTCCACAGAATATCATTCTAGGCACATAATCTGCAAAGACATGTCTCCAGATCAGAGAGTCATGAGAAAAGAGCCACATAATAAAAGGCTGGGTTTATTTATAGATAGAGCAAATATCAGCAGTATTAAAATTATGACTAGAGAAAGATACACGTGAATATTTAAAAGACACAAATATTAATGAACGAGTAAACTGTTTTTCACAGTGCAGAGAGACACTGGTGGGAGCGGAGAGGGCTGCATCCTGGAAAAGAGTTTTTAGTTCTTGATTATTGCATAAATTGCAAGCAAACAGCTCCCAGTCAATGACAGAGACCCAGCTGTGCTCGATGCGATCCCACATGTGGCCTGTGGCAAGTAACTCAGGTTTTTGCACCTCTGACTCAGAACTTATTTATTTCATGGGGGGCTGTTATGAAACCCAATTAACACTTGCAAAGCTTTTGGACAGCAGTTACAGCATAAGTGTGAGGTATTATATAATGGGATGAAATTCAGGACAGTGACGTCTGATTATCAAGGAAAAGAAATCCCAACAATGTAATCTGTTAGATTGGGGAATAATGCCATAGGGGAAGAAGTGGATGACTCATTGCTTGAGACAATTAATTCTGGGCTGGATGTGGCACCAGCAAATATAATGTAGGGCAAAACCTTCTAGTAGGAAAGATATGGTACACATGACCTTATTTCTGTGATCTTGTGCTTGGCTGTATAACCAGCTAAGATTATATGAGCTCATATAAACTTTACATCATTTCTCATGTGTTTCTCATGTGTTTAAGGACTCTCAAAACATTGTTGTGGTCTGTGCTCAATTGATGAATACTTAATACACTAAAGTACTGGAGATCATTAGCATTCCTGAGGTTGTCTGGCATGCTTTGTTTATGCAGTGTGGAAATGGGAAATATTTCTTTCAGCCTTTATGAGATATTGGCAGTGTCACCTCTTATAACCATCAGCCTACCAATTATTTGACAAAATATGCTGATTATTGAAATTGCACTGTTAATAAGCATCAGTGCCAGAATATTATTAGGACCTAGGGCCTGTGCCACATGGAGGACACAGACCATGTAGTGGGTGCTGTGCAATGGGTTGATTCTCTCCTCACTTCCCTAAATCACAGAATCTGTGGACTGATCTGTCCTTGTTAGCTTCCATATCCTTTATGACTGGTTATAAATACAAATTTTTATTTCCCCATGAAACATTTTATTTATCTACTTAAGCCTTGCTAGAAACTGGGGATAGATTGCCAGGTGTTAAGAGGATTGCAGAGGAGGAAAATTGAACTCTTTTTTTAAGAGGCAACTCACAAGCCTATGCTCCAGTCACATCCAGCCTCCCTTGATTAAGTTTCTCTGTTAGGAGCCCACTTCTCTTCCTTGTTTAAACCATGAAAGGCAACAGGCACTCCCTGAGAATGATTTAGATTTTCAGCATCTCTGTGAAAGGATCTTATCTTCACTGAACAAAAAACCCCTCTGAAACATATCACTTGCTGATATACCTAAATGTACCTTGAGCTGGACTGTGTCCATTTACAGATATTTAGGAAAACAATCTCTGAAGACATAGCCTGGTAGATGTGCTTGAAGAAGTAGTTCAGTCACTAGGTTTGAGTGACCCTGACATGTATTTGCCATCCTCTGTTCAGCTCCAGAATATCTGAGTCTATGGTAGCAATACACAGTGCACAAAAACTAATCTGATGCCATTGTGCTTGACCAGTTATATCAATATAATTGAAACCTTCTGGGCTGGTATGTGGATATCCATTGGTACATCTACTACCTTGCTCCCTAAGAATTTCCATTGCTTTAAAAATGTTTCTTGCAGTAACTACCCTCACAACATAACAGAGTCTGTTCTCATTGCAGACACCAACTCACTTGCCCTTGGTTCGTAGTCACAGCTGCCTTTACAAACTGGTTTACCTCCTTATTTCTGCTTGAAGGGTTGCACCATAGGGAGGGATGATCCTCACCAATGATTGAAAAGTACTTTCTGGTCCCCCTGCACACAGGAGTTCCCCGTGGCACATCACAGCCAGTCCAAGGCCACTGACCAGCCAGACCCCTGATGTGGCCAGCCTGAGGCTGGCCTGTAGCAACCAGCCAGACATGACAGTGCTGTTGTTGATGAATGTTTGCTGTGGTGATCTCATGGTGATGTGATGACATTAAGTTGAACAAACAAAGCAGTGGCTAATTGACTCATCAGTAAACATTCAGCTAAACAGAATTGCATGGAGAGAAAACTCAGTGAAATGATTTAATAGGAAGCTCCTGATGACAAGGTTTTATTAATTATATCTTCACACAGCCAAGGAGGTAGAGAATGAGAGACTGGAAAACTTTCAAAAGGTTGTTGGAAGGAACCATCCAAGTTTCAGGAGAGGTTGGTGTTTTCTGCTTGGCTTTTTTTCTCCAAAAGGTAACACAAGTTTCTTTGAACAAGAGTTTTAATTTTTTTTTTTTCATTTATAAGCTGAAAAATAAAAAATACATTCTGGAACAAGCAGGATGCCAGAAAAACACACTTTACACACTCCCCCACCTTTAACATAAATCACCATTTCTAAATTATCCAAAATAAAAGCCAATCTTCATGTAAATTAACATATTTTTAATAGGTAGTTTGTGACTTCTAGTCAGTATTTCAGTAAAAAGAAGGCCACAAACCCCAGAATTTTATTCAAGACAGGACCTCTTTTCAACATTAGCTCTATATGGAGGTAGAAATTTGGCTTAAAAGTTGACCTCTTTCTTCTTGAGGCTGTTTGAATACAGCACTTCTCACACAAAATTTCTGAAAGTATTTTGTGATGACCCTATAGATGTAATTTTTACAGAACATGTCTTAATGAACCATTTCCATCCTGTGGTAAGCCTTAGAAACATTATTACTGTGATGTTTCTTTTAACCACAACTTTGTTAAAATAAATGTTAAAGTTCAGAATGAGAACTTCCATTGGAAGGGACCTGTATCAGTTTAAAAGCCGTTAGTCTCCAATTTGTCAGCCTCAGCTGCTACTTCAATTTTCATGTTCCAAACACCACCCTACCAGTTTTATGAGCAGCTGTGTTAGCACCACACATTTTTCGATGGCATTTGTTGTGAGAGATCTCAGCTTCCCGCAGCAGTGCAGGCCTGCAGTGATCACACACCTCTCAAGACAGCTTCAAAACTGTTCCTTCAAAACTGGCTGTTGCAACATTGAGCAGCACCTACTCATGCTCCTGGTTATTTCTGCCAGACTAATTCCTGTCCACTAGCTGGAAGACAGCTGTAGCCCCATCCGAAATTCAACTTCTTCCTCCCTGAGAGCAGCGTGCAATTATGCCATTTGCAGATTACTTTCCTTTTCCTCTTGACACTTGCCTATATGCAGAGGACCAAGGATTTCCACTGGCCTCTGTGGAATCATGAACCCATTGTGGGAACAATTTCACCCTCTCTCAGCATAGCTACAACAATCCTCTGTGTGTAACATGATTACCTATGGCAGCATTCTTTGATTTTACTTCCCTTCTCCCTTCACATCCAGGCCCCTGTTCTACCTAAGTAGCTCTTTTTTCACATCTCCAAGTTCATCTCCCTCTCATTTCCAAATACAGAGGTTTTAATGCATGAATCAGCTAGCCTTCTCTCCTTACATTTGTACCCTCCTTCCTGCTGCCTTCTCCTGATCTCCCACGACTCCCAGTCAAACCACCGTGGAGCCGACAAAATCCTTTCCATTGCTCTGGCCTCAGCCTCCTCTCCCCTGAACCTCTGCATTTGCCAGAGCTTCTTCAGCATCTGTGTTAACAAGTTTCTTGCTGGGGCATTCTTTCACTGCCATTACCCGAGAGCACCTTCTCTTCATTCCTTACAAAGAATGTCCCATGACAATCCCATATTCTTTGCATAGTCAGCCAGGCAATTTTTGCAAATAAAAATCTGTTCTGGCACAACTGTGTTTCTTTTCTCATGGTGGGGGGGACTCCTTTATGTTTACAGCCCTTTCTGGCAAGGACCTGTAGTCAGAATCTACATTAAATGTAGCAAGATGTTTATGGCATTATTATGCAGGAGAAGCAGATATAATATGTGGAGGACAAATTTCCAGTTGTGGTGATACACAATACATGGGCTAGTTCCTTAATCTTGGCAAGAAAATAATTCCTCCTTCTTAGAGGTCCACACAATTAACATCACCTGTGTAAACCTTCACAATAATTACTTGTATTATTTTAATCAGATGAATAACCTTATTCCTTTAAATCTAGGTTAAAAATAATTACCAACTATAAAATGCTCCTAATGTTTTTGTTTGGAGCACCTTCTGATGGCTCTGTATCAAGCCAAATGAGATCCTTCAGGTGTGCTAATGGACTCCTTCAGGAGTCCAAATGACTCAGAAATCTGCAGTGTATTTAGACTTAGACTTCTAAGTCACTGGTTAAGCTCAGGGTGTACTGAAGATCTTCAGTGGAAAAGACAGTGCTGCTGCTCCGTCTGCTGTTGAATGCCCATAATACTCACAATTTTTGATTACTATTACTTATACCAGTAACGAGCACTGGCTTCTGCTTTTCCCTTTGTTGTTATTGTCACTACATGCTCCCAAACAGCACATTTATTTTATCGGTCTGATGGTTCCTACATGTGAGCCAGGACTTATGGAAGTCAGCAGAAAATATTTTTCACACTGCTTTCTCAGGAAGGAACTATCTCAGTTTAGATGATTTTGGTAAGCTTGCCTGGTAGAGAGCAAATGATGCTCTAAATGATACCCTCAGCAGGAAAGGGTGATAGTGAATAAATTTAAAAGTTTAAAATGCCTTTAACTAAGGTGAGTGAAATGTCAGGATGTCCTAGGAAACAGAGTAGCCTCAGACCTTGGTGCTTAGGTTACTGCCATTCTGTGCATGCTTAGGAAATACTTAATTCCTTACGTTCCTTCAAGAATGTCACCATTTATGAAGAAGACATACATACATACAAATACCAGGGCCTTTACATGAATAGGTGAGGAAACTGGATGAACAGGCTATAATTTTAAGCTCTTCTACTGAAGAACATAAATTAAGAGTTAGGTGATTCATAGATTTCTAAACCAGATTGGAAAAATATATTAGTTTTACAAATTATATCAGCTGTCAGCTGCTGAAAAAATATTTTAGTTTAGTTTGTCTCACACTAGAAAGTTCAGTTGCTTTAGCTGATTGCTGGGTTGGTGAAGGACAACAGGCAGGTTAATCAGAACATACAGGCACAGTAGGGATAAACATTGTGCTAAATTTAGCAAGACATTCTCCTAGATTGCATGAGCAGCAGTAGGTGTAACTGCTCTCTATATTAGGATCAACCATTACAATGAATTTACAGGACTCCCAAGGGCAGTTGATTTATTTGATGCTGCCATGGCTAAATGCCAGTTTTTCTATTGCCAGGTAACCCTGATTTTCTGTTTTTCTTAGTCAATAACCACAAAATGATAGTAAAAAAAATGAACATAAGCTACAAGCATATGTACATACATACATGTATTTGTCAAAAATGGATTGGGGAGGAGAAAAAAACTGTCTGAAGAAATGATGGTGATTCTCTCAAGGCTTTGTTTTGCATTTGCTTAGTTTTACACAGGGTTGGATCAAATAATGAAAGAATAGAAATGTTTTATTCAGAAGTGCAGGACTAAAGACTTGGTAGGTCTGTATCCTTAAATACAAATGTGCAAATAAAATAACAGTGGAAAATTGCTTCTGACCTTTAAATTGACACACAGGGAATTAACATTGGTGGGAGTTAATGGTCTTTAACATTATTAACTGTCTTATTAACTGATCAAAGATCTTACTGGCAAACTGACTAGTTGTGCAAGTAGGCGTACAGAGAAAAAGAAGTTCCTCAGCCATTGATCCTTCTAGTAAGAAAAAGAGGGGAAGACTTCCTTTTCCAAATTGGGAAAATGTTTAAGGTGATATGGAAGGAAAACATTCTGTAACAAAGCCTAGGTTTATATCCCTCTGAAAGTATTTGTATGAGATCTGTAATAATTTCTTCCAGGTGTGTCTCAGGCTGAGGAAGAAAGGGCTTGAGATGCTGGATCCACACTTAAGTTGCTTCAAATGCAGTGTCCTGCTATACGTTCCTATCAAGTGTCTTTAAGAAAAAGATTTCCTTCAAGACCACAAGGTGAGACTCTAAGTGGTGATGCTACCCCTTTTACAGTAACAGCTTTATAATAAATGGATTATGCTGTCAATTCTTACATTTCTGGGTAATAGTCGTGGCTTTGTATGTTCAAAAGATCCATTAAGCTTTATGCTGGCATTACTATTTCCCTCTTCTTTTCAACCTCAATTTACAGTCCACTTAGCTCTGTGTACTGACTTGGGATTACATGGTCAAAGCAGACCAAATTCAACTTTTTAATCAGAATTAACTGTGTGGTGTCATGTGCTGTGGTTCTTTGCTATAGGTTAATGTGAAAAATCGCAGCTGTTGCTAGTTTTTGTTCAACTTATAAAATGTTAGCTCATGACATTAAATGTCATTCTGGCTAGCACTGGAAGCACTGAATGTCAATTACCTTGAATAAATGAAATAACAATTTCAAACAGGAAAAAAATGACTTTGGAAAATTCTGAATTTGAATGACTTTGGAAAACTTGAAAAATAGCTGAAATGAATCATCATTAATGCTTCATTTTCAGCATTTATCAAAGATGAGTAATCTAGTCACTAAATTGTTTTCTTAGAAAACACTTTTGCAACTATCTTATCAAGGTCTATATTCAAAGGAACAAAACCAATGCAATTCTTGAAAATCTGTATTTCAAGGCTGATTTGTGTTTTGTCTGCTGGACAACTGCCACTGAAAACATCAGAAGAGAGGAGCAGTCATTGCATAGGTAGTGCATATGTCTTGGAGTGTAAGCCAAGTTTCAATCTTCCATCTACCATTCACTGATCCTTCACTCAAACCTCTGGGAAGCTGAAACAGCTTCTGCCCCTGCCACTTCCCATGACATACACTATGTTCCTTGCATAGCAACTTCCTCTGTGTTTTCCAGCCTGTAACTGAAGGCTCAGATCAGATATTGGGATGAAATTCGTTAATGTGAATGAGGGTGGTGTGGCACTGGAACAGGTTGCCCAGAGAGGCTGTGGACTCCCAACCCCTGGAGGTGGTCAAGGCCAGGTCGGATGGGGCTTTGAGTGATCTGGTCTAGTGGAAGGTGTCCCTGCCCATAGCAGGGGGGCTCTGAGCTAGATGATGATGAAGGTTCCTTCCAAGCCTAATTACTGTATGATTCCGTGATTCCATCTGAAGGTCCCTTCACGGCTGCACTCTGCAAGCGCAGAGATTCAATCTCAAGATTCTGCCCATACAGAAAGTAAAGCATCCCAGAAAGTTTTTACATGCAGAGTTAGTGTCCTTTGTATGCGAATCAGCACAAGGAATTACGTCAGTTTAAACCTGGTTTGTAGGAAGAAATGCTGCTGCTTTTATGTGTTCACACAGATCTAAAATGGCTACTCCTGTTTTGCTAAATCTTAGAATAAATAGAAAGTATAATTTTTCAAATGAATGCATCCTACAAAAAGTCAAGCTATGGAGAAGAGCAGATCTGAATATGGGTCTTTGTCTAGTGTTTTGAATATCATTAAGAATAGTGTTTGATTAATAATTTTGTTTCTGTTGATCTCTATTTCTTGGGTTTGAAGAGAGAAATGCGTGTGTGTGACAGATGTTCATCATGTATTTTTAAATTTACAGCAGGTTTATTTGAATATGGCACTGTGAGTTTGCAGTTTCCCTTTGTGAAACCGAGAGAAAATATGGTGCTGTACTCTGACAGGGCACTTGCTTACCTGTGAAAATTTGCAGTGTGAATTATTATTTTATATATATATATAAAATACTATTATATAATATAGTATATTGCAAATCTTAAAGATGTCTTTTTAACAGCGGTATAAACCCTGTGACTGTACAAACATTATAAGGAGATGGTACTGATTTAAAGCTTTCTAGCTAAAGATAGGAAAGTTTTAGCTTTGTTTTGAGATGAAATATGAAATGTAAAGCTCACTTGAAACCACAGCCTTTAAAATACTTAGAATCAGTCAGCTGAGGAATTAGCTTATTTTCGACAGGAGTTAACATAAGCTATTTCAAAGCTCAGTTTACAAAGGTCACAAAAGTTGAAAACAGCTGGAGACATACTTTGTGCACTATTGCTGTCTATGTAAGTAATGGAATTTTGTAGGTGCAATGTACAGTAAATAGCCTACTGCAGAAGAAATACAAGAAACATGAATAGCAGTAACTTGTTAACTAGAGTAGGTTACCTCTTATTATGATAAGGCTGACAGGCTTATTAATTAATGACCAAGGTTTAGACCAGGTGCATGAGATTTCTTTTAGCTGAGGTTTATACTGGGGTGTAACAAATGCTGATTAAAAAAAATACTACTTACTCTAGAAGTTAACTAAGTGCCAGATATGCATTTAGGGCCCTATTCTTCAAGGTGCTCAGTGTTCCCTGTGAGGCAGTAATCAACTAGGAGGAATACTGGACCCCTTCTTGAAGGTCTGACTGAGTGCTGAGTGCACTCAGCCTTTGATCTTTTTTAGTTCACAAGAAGCCAGAGGCACAAAGTGCTATAAATGCTTACTAGACTCAATTTTGTAGTATTACTTATGCACAGAATTTGGGGTTTTATGGTTTAGTTTTCTTGTAAAACTGTTTGGGACTAATGGTACTTTCCACCTGACATATTGTCTAACCCTCTGGACTCTCGTAACATTTGTCAAGCAACTGAAAGACCTTTCTATTTCAAAATGCCCTGAGTTGCAGAAGTGGCTGCTTATTCTCTCATGTCCATTCAAAGCTGGGCCACTGCTAAACCATTCTGGAAAGCCTGCAATCTCTCAGACCCAGTACTACAAAAACAAGATTATGATCAAACAGAGATTGTTTCCTTTGCTGAGTTGGCATTTCACAGTCAGAGGAATTGGGAGATATTGTTACAGCCCTCACCCCTTTTCATCATTCATAGTCATTATTTCATCGTTCTCAGAACATAGCTCTTGTTCTGCCACCTGAATGTCTGTATCCTTTTTATAGAGCTCAAGCAGAAGTTGTCTGGGACACTGGACATTAAATTTCGAGTGATTTAAGGGAAAATTTGTCCTTTTCTGCATGTTCTGCAGGTGAAGCATCCTGACAGAGAAGTCTGTATAAATAAATCAGAAATAGCAAATTATTTGGTCCCTTCAAAAATGTAATCCAGAAAAACTATATGGATCCCTCAGGAGGGAGCTGGAAATTTTTTACTTACAAGTAGTTCCAGGATATGTTTAGTCACCACAACTTGAGACTTCTTTTCACTTGATTACTAGGGAAAAAGAACAGAGGCTAATGTGCAGTCAAGGCCATGCTTTGGGCCAAAAGGCAGCAGAAGGTAAGAACACCTACCCCACTGGAGCATCTCCTCTCCTCTCTGTAATAGTGCCTGAGATTTCCAGGCAGGAAACAAGCCATTTCACTGAAATCTGAGCCACATGCCTGGAAACTTGCTTCCTATACTCCAGCCAACACTCATCTTCTCTGCCCATAGTGTGTGTCCATGTTTGGGACTGCTGAGAAGGCTACTGCACTGTTGAGGCTACCTTTTGAGTGCACTCTGAAAAGGTAGACAATACTGGGTTGCAGGTAACTCAGGCTTCTTGTAAACACTGGAAAAAAAAAGATGGTCATCCTCCTGACAAAACTGACTGTGCCTAATTTCAAAGTTAATGATGGAAAAGGTCTCCAAAAGGAACTGTCTGTTGTCCTATAAACAAAATGGGCAAAGAAAAAAGGCATTGGAAAGACTCCATGGAAAGATCTGACCTGCCTGAATATGGCATCTAAGCTTAGGACCTAATTAGTCTATTTTCTAGGGTTAGTGCATTATTTAGGGGAAGGTATCTTTCTTTATTCAAGTTAGAATGCTTAGACCCAAAAGATGGCTCGTAAGTCATGCAGATACTGTTAAAAAAAAACAAAACTAATTTTGACTCATTCTCTGAAATGCTCCAATGGTCGATATGTCTCAATATCATGTTTTCATCTCCTATAGAGATATTCCTTACAGAGTTATATGATTACTGCTTTCAGTCACTGAGGGTCAAAGTCTTACATATGGAAATAGGGAACCATTTCAAGAGTTTTGCTCTTTTGTTCAAGTCACCTGCAGTGTGGATGCACATGATCAGTAATCTCAAAGAGCTACAGCTGTAGTAGCAAGTATCCCTTCCACTCAGCTGATCAGGGCATTGATTATACAAATAAATGTTCACCGATAAGCTCTACAGCACCCACATTGTCAAATTGTCAAGAGGCAAAACAAAAGCATATGGTCTCCTGATTTCCTGAAATCTACTATGAAGAACAGAGATCCATTAAATATACCAAATGCCTCAAAACATCTCAGTGGTGTGTTCCTTCTGAGCCTGTTTAGCACTCACATTGGTGTGTAATACTGCAGGGCTTACTGCAGATTAGAATGAGGCAATGTGTTGCCAGTTTGAAAAGAGTGTTAACAATTTAAAAAGTGCCAATCAAAGCAAAAAGATGAAACATTACACAGCTATTAAGAATATTATTCAGTCCTTTTAAATGATTGCCAATTTAGATAGTTCTCTTGTTAAATCATTCTTTTTAGCTATTGTACTGAATGCCAGTTTTCAAGAACAAGACAGTCCACAAGCTTAGCTCATTAATGAAGACACAACCTGGTAGGTAATTTTATAATTAAAATGGGTATTTTGAGCACTAGGCTGACTTTTGTTATATATCCAACCCTCAGTTGAGTAAGAGGCTTTATGCAAAAGAATTTTAAAGCTAAATTGTAAGAGAAGAGATTAAAAGGGAGGCACGGTTGAGCATTTTGACTGTTTTGAGCAGAACAGCCTTAAAATGTTCTGTTTATTAACACAGTGGAGAAAGGTTTGTGTAAGGTTAATGTTAGAATCACTTAGGATGGTAATTCCTTCTGCAAAGCATCTGCATAAATTAGAAAAAGCTGCCAGATTTCCATCTGTTAGCAATACAACTTCAGTCACAAAGACAACTGTCGTGACAACCACACTGAGTTAGTCTTTCAAATAAAATCTGTTAAAAGCTACTGCCCTCCAGCCTCCACCCACTGCAGTTAACAGCATTAAATAGCACTCTAACTGGTATTTATTTTCTTAGGCATTCCTCACTTGTGCAGCTGCTGGCACACTGGCCTTTGATTTTAAATAACCTCAACAGGATAAGAGTTTACAGTCTCTGAAGGTCATGATGTATGTGAAGTGCTTGTCTGAAAGAAACATCCAACCTGAACTTTCTCAGGCTGATGTTACTGGGTTCTGTATACTTGTCTCTCACCTATTTTGCATGGTCTCGTGTCTGGGAGCCATGATGGTTCAGATTATTTCTTCCAGATGATGGCAAACCACAAAGAGGCTGCTCTGGACAGCAGGTCTAAGTTTAAAGGTGGTGGGAATCACCTTTAGGGCCTTTCTACCCTCCCCATCCAAGCTCCTCCTGCAGTTTTTGATGAACTTGGGTGGCACAGCAAGTTCAGGCTGGTTTCAGCTCATCCATAAAATCTGTGCTGACAACAATATCAAAGCTATTAGAAAATTCATTTCTGGAAGGTCTCTCATTCAACAGTCTATTTTTACTCAGGCATTTCAGCATCTCTGGGTAGCACATATAACACTTACTGACCTTTGCAGGAATAGGCTTAATGTTTCTAAAGCCCTCCTTGAACCGTGGATATACAAATGAAAATACATTCTTGTAAGAGTAGAATTTTCTTTGTGCGGTCTTGAAACTGTTGCCCTCATGTGGACTGGCCTGCTCTCAGTGAGAGACTATTGGTGGGGCCAGGGGTGCTGGAACCCTTCCCTCATCCATGGCGGGGATGTCTGTCCATCTGCCAAGGCAGTCGCTTGTTCCCACTGCAGTTTTCTCCATCACTGGTTATCCCTGGTACACGTACTGCATACTGGCTACACAGCTAGGATAGAAGAAGGGAGTAAAAATGATTCTCAAATATTTGTAACTTGTGGTTTAAAAGCAAAGAAGAAATTTCTTTAGAAGGTGAACAATTCAGGAACTGCTAATGAGTGTAATAAAAGCTTGATGTTGTCTCCTGGATGTTTAAAAGTGGCCATTAAAAAGGTCTTTCATGTGAACAATGCAGCATACAAACCAAAACTGTAAAGCAGTGACCTTTTTAGTTATCAATATCAGCAGAATTTCCATAAATAATATTTCATTTATTTTTGTGCATAAACTTCAGATTTAGTTGTGTACATCCTTATGGAAGGAGAAAATTGTCACTTCCAAAACTTCTTCCTCTGGGCTTCATCACGTATATTATTTTGTAGTGTAAGTATTCCTGATATTTTAGTGTGATCACAGAGGAGCCGAAGGACGTCAGACGCCTAAATATCAGATGTCATTTATTTTTAATTAGAAGGACCTTTTCTAAAGGAAAGAAGAGCTAAGCTCCCTGCATCTTGTGGTTAGGTCACCTGAAAAGACTGAGATACAGAGTTTCTGATTTCCTTCAGCAGAGGATGCAAAGGCAGTTCTCATGTCTGCTGGAAAGCATGTGATGGGGCTGTGTAGTAGGTCTTTATAAATTTAACTTATCTTGTCTGACAAATACTTGCTACCTGAGCACCATATGGAACATTTTGTTGGGCTCAGTGTGCATCCTTTCAGGTTCCTATTTGAATGACTTCTGATTTCATGTCAGTTAAAATGAACTCACCTTCCTTGTCTTGTCCTTGCTTCCCACTTGTTTTTTAGCATTGGCATTTGCATGGGGGAGAAGCAACAGCTCAGCTCAGGGTGGGGAGGGAACTCCTGGGAAGAAGTGGGACAGAATGGGAGGTTATCTATGCTGCTGCACTCTGTGAGTGCTCAAAATTGCATGTGGGTGAGCCATGTGCTGGTGGTGGAACAGTGCCAGGCAGAGGTATGAGAAGAAACCAGCACCAACACTCCCTGCAAACTCATTGCAGAAGCAAGGCAAGGTTTTATTGACACTATGAGGCACAACAAATCTGTTCAATGCAAAGAGATGATGCAGTTTAACAGTGGGGTGCTAGGACACAGTAACAGCAATATCCTGGGTTCAAAACTAACATCACTGCCCTCTGGCTGGCTCAGGTGTGCTGAAAGTTAGTCAATAATGACACAGCACCTTCAAAGCACTTACAGTGTTGGCCAATTAAAATTCCTTCCCTAGCACTTTTATTCATGTTTGTTAAGGGTTAGATTGGGCTTTTAACTTCAAGCAAGAAGCTGTGGGAGTCTGGCTGGAGTAATGCTCCTTCCAGCACATCCCTCTTATGTGGGAGGCGTGATGATAATCAGCTGTGGCTCTTTCCAGGACACAGCCTGCCGAGGGGGCAGGGAAGGTGACGCTGCAGCCGTGCAGCAGCTGAGATGGCAGGCAGCCCCCATCCCAGGGTCCCTTCTTGTTGGGCTGGTGGCTGGCTTCCTGCAATGCCAGTAGCATCCTTATCTGCCTGCACCCAGGGTTATCCTGGAAACAAGCAGAGTGTGAGGGTGGAGGAGCAAGTTTTGGCTGGAGGGACATCATGTCCAAGGAATGGGGAGCAGACTGAACCCTTTGCCTCTAGTTCCTCTCTCCATACTGACTTAGCTGGGGTTGCCTGGCCCAGAGGAAGGTAAAAGGCATTTGCTGCTGAGGTGCTTCTTCTGCATGACTGGAGGCTTCAGCAAAGGCTCCTATGGCATCTTCAGTGGCAACTCCGTGATCTACTGTCCAAACCTCGCCACGACAAGGTCTTATGGTACTAAAAATAATCTCTGGAGTTTCCTCTAAGCAATTGCAACCAGAGGTGACAGAAAAGTTTGGGCTGCCTAATGCAATTGCACTGTCTACTGATACAGTAACAGTTAATGTCACCACCCTTTAACAACATTAGCCAGATCTGTAAACAGATAAAACAGAGGCTGCTGGTGATGTAATTTTGTTGATCATAAGATTAGAGATCCTGCTGGTCTTTGTTTGAGCCCTTTAAAGAAAATCACAGAGATTAAATAGAGAATTTCCAGTGATTTTATTATTAGTGTGTAATATGTTTACTTAATCCTGATTAAACAAGATAACTTGGTAAAAAAAAATAATAATAAAAAAAAAAGCATGCTTTCACCAGCTCTGGAAGGGATAATCAAACTGGGGAAGCTTTCCAGCACCCTTCAGTTTCACAGCAAATGTGACTATATCAGTGCAGCAGCCAGCTGAAAAAGGATTATGATTCTGGAACAGAATGCATGTGCTTTTGAGTGCAATCCCAAATTCTCCCTGCAGTGCAACAGGAGACTGTGCAAGAGGCTCTTAGTCTTTGTGCAGGGAGCTATTAACAGCAGGGATGTGATTTTACTGTGTGATGGGAGGGGGTGTATTCCCTTGGGTTAGGATCCAAAACACACCAGGTAGTCACTTTCTACTTCAAGAAAACCTTTCACATTAGAATAAATGTTCAAACATGGGAGACTGAATATAATTATTTACATTAAATTCACATGCTTTTTCCTGACTTTTTTTCTCCTTACTGGAGGAGTATGTATGTTCCAAAGCCAAGCCCTGAAGGCCTCTTTCTGTCCAAACTCCCCAAGAGTGTTTAAGCAGGGACCTTGTGGCTCATAAGTAGCTTTTTCTTCCTGGTAGCTCATTTTCCAGAGAGGTCAGGTAATGATTATATCATTTGCTACTTTGGGCCACATCTTTTAAAGTCACAGCCCAAAGTGATGATTATCTTATTTTCACTGATGTACTAAGCAGAAAATAGCAAGATTTTGAAGATTTCTGTGAAGTTTCGTTTCAATTTTCAAGGTTTTTTTTTTGTTTTGTTTTGTTTTGTTTTGTTTTGTTTTGTTTTGTTTTGTTTTGTTTTGTTTTGTTTTGTTAGAATACTCCCNTTTTTGTTTTTTTTGTTTTTTTTTGTTAGAATACTGCTATGTTCTCAGAAAAAAATCCCAGTGGATCTAGTTAAAAACACACTTTTAAAGCAAATTGTCAAGCAGCCTCATTGCTAGGACAGTCCAGATTCAAAGAAAACACAGCTGCTGGTATCTCTCAGCTGTAGATGCCAGGCCCTTGACACTGCTTTAGTGCTTTGGAATAGTGTAAATATCCACCTCCAAGCAAGAGGCTGGTGTCTGCATCCTCAGAAAGTGCAAGGATGGCAGCTGTGCTGTGTATCCAGCATTTCATCAAGGGCAGTGTAAGGCTTCCACAGTTTGCTTCCAATGAATTAGCTAGAGTACAGGGAGTGTGAGCTGACTACTATGGAGCAAAATTTTGTTGACTGTATTTGAAAGCTGGAATAGGTGCTCTTGTCCTGCAGGACTGGCAAAAACACTCAACCCCCAGGCCAAGTCCATGACCATAAAAACATCAAAGCTCTGGGATGCACAAAAAAATCAAGATGAAAGAAAGCTTTTTCTTGTGTCTTTGCTCTTGAAAAAAGTGCTCTCTCAGCTAGTGCTACCTTCTCTTCATATGTAGCTCTGTGTATTGACCTGTCCTGCTTTGGTATCTCTGCACAAGGGCTCAAAAATAAATGAAAGGACATCAGTGACACCTTGGCAGGTGTGACTTCATGTAGACTGAAACAGAAAACCAGTGCCATGATCCTTGTATGTTGCATATCTCCACTGTCTTAGAAGTACATTATGAAAACTCCTTTTGTGACCTCAGTGGAGGGATCCCACTTAGAATATTACATGAAAACATTTCTTCATGGGATGCAAAGGCAGCTGTCTGGCTCTGCTGGTGCAAGCAGTGCCTGACTGAAGTGGAGCAACCAAATATGTTCCCTCCACTGACTTAGGAAGAGCTTTATACCTGTCCTGCTTGTAATGATAGTGATATCCGTTAAGTTCTCTGCTTGTGGCAAGGTAACTTGCAGAAGGCCTGCGTTGTAGGTTCTGTTATGCTTCAAGAATTAATCACTGAGATCAGACAGAGAAGTCTGAGTTTGATCTTGGTATTGGTCCTCACTACCATCTCAGACATTATGAATATGAAGCTATATATACAAATTGTACACTGAGTTAAGATAAGCAATGTGCATGCTGAATATGACTTGATCCCATTCTGTGGAGATTTAAAACTAAACTTGGCCTGCTGGCAAAAAAGAAGGTCTCCCACTGTGCCTTAGAAAGCCCCCAAAGTGCTGGCTGCTCTGTGGTAGCTGCCAGTTCCTGGACTGGTCTCATTTTACTACAGGCACAAGGATGCTTATCTCTTCCTCAGTATTAATTAGTCCACATGGAAAGACGTTCTGAGGGATAAGACTGAGGCTCTATGAGCCCAATGGGCTGCAGAGACACATTGGTGCTTTTTAGCCTGGGAATCTGCCCTAATATTTGTCAAAACTGTGAAGGAATCCTACAGATTAATAATTCCAGATGGCAATGCTGTGATACTGAGTAAAAACCAGCCGTTTCAATCCAAAAACCATCAGTCAGCCTAAGTGCACAGATCTGCTTTGCATGTTTTGTCAGTCTTCAAAGCATTTCAAAGAATCTTGAAGAATTTTTTTTTGTAAGAAATTTTGATGCAGATTTTCTTCTCCCCCAATACTAAAGCCAAAATGTAAACATTTTTAAACCATTTCATAATTCCACAAGTTTCTTCTTTGTTTAGGAATTATATTTTCTATAGTTTTCTATTTCCATTTGTTTTTTTTTCCTTGACAAAACTAGTTCTAATATAAAAAATGTTGAAAGGATTTTTTTATGACAACAAAAATTTAGAGGAAAAAATAGCTACAATTATTGTACAGTTTGCTATAAAAGTTTTTCCTTAAGCAAAATGTTTTTAGCTTCAAGTTCCTTTGCAATGTGAATTGCTTCTGCACTGAATACTACTTTTCAGCAGAAAAATGTTCTTCCCATGCCTTATTTCTCAGCAATATCCTGAAGGGGAAAGCAAAGAAATTTTTTCTCTGTACTGCTGGTATTGGAGTTGGCAGCCAAGCCCACATTCATAGCAGGCAAACTGTTATTTGTTCCCTTTAGAACATATCAACTGTAAATGTTTATAAAGTGCAACACAGTGAATAATTCAGATATAAGTGGAATGGAATAAGCAAAAGAAGTATTGTCTGAAGAATTATTTGGCCAGTGTAAACTTTGAAACTATGAAAGTTTGCTTACAACCTCAGCAGAAAGGTGGAAAGGTAACATACATCTCACCTGATGCCATGCCTGACTCGTTTCCTAAAACTCTTTTATAACCGAAGGGCAAAGAAATTAATCAAGATCTTTAAGATCCCTAATCAAGGACCTTAGTGCAAGCACCTTAATCAAATGTTCATTACACTTGAAGGGACATTGTTTCAGTAGGCAGTTATCTTTTGGAAATGACAGTCTCTCCCCATCCAAGATTGTGAATTTAGACAAAATTCTTGGATTTCTGATGAGTAAATTTGGGAATAGATAAGTACTGAAACTTCATGAGTACCTGAAGGAGACAAAAATTTAAGTAGAAGAGAATATTAAAAGTTAGAAAGACCAAAGGTTTTTCTTCCAAACTGTGCTGTATATTTCCTGAAGGCTCAGCACTGTTTATAAATCCTAAATTCCCAGCTTGAGATTGTGGCTGCTCCACATGAGGGAAGATTAAATTTAATAAATGTTTTCCAGTGTGAGAAATAAAGAAAGATTGGGGATTTTGTACAGGGTGTTGTACAAGAAAAGTGCTAAGGTTTTGTGCTCTGTTGATATTAAGCCTTGCTTATCTGATAATGAAAATGGCAGCTGGAAAAATTCTGGTCTATTATTGGGCTCACAGTGGATTGTTTCTACAGTAACCCTGTAATATCCAGGGCCACTGTTAAGAACCTTTATTTTAGGGAGGTCACATGTCAGGGATCAGTAAACACTAGCCATGGCAACACACACTTCTTTTTTTCTCTTTTCCCTCTCTGTTTTTTTTTTTTTTTTTAAATTTAGAAGAGGATTATAAAACATAATTTCAGGCATCTTTTCCCTAAGTCATTAAATGAACTAATGCAATGTGAGTGCACACACACACACACACACACACAAAGGTTGGAGGCTGGAAGCACATCATCTGAACTTCATGGCACACAAGAGCGTTATTCTGCTTTTTTGGGCAGCTGTTGATAAGTGCTGTCTCTGGACTTCAGTGCTTTGACTGTTCTCAGAACAGCTCCTTCTTCTGTGATGCAAGCTTATCTGGATCTCCAGCTGGAGCCTGTATTAGTAGCTCCTCACTGTGCTTCAGTCCTCAGTGCCTGGGTGGTCAAGCTTCATGTTTGCCAGTACACAAGGACTGTGAGCAGCGATTTGGAGGCTTGCAAAGTGCAGCTCTGGGCTCCTCTGCCCTGTTCAGCTACATACTTATACAGCTTCAAAACCAGAGAGCATGCCACGTGACCTGCAAAGAGCTGCTTGAATTCTATGTGCCTTGGAAGTCCCTAGACACAAATTGCAGTATTCTGAGGGAACCAGGCACGCACAGAGACTGATGTGGCAACACGCTACCGTGGGCATGCAGCTGTATGAACCTTCCCTCTGCCATTTGAACCAAGCTCTGCAAACTGAAATGGCCACCTTCCTGATTTTGCTGATTTGTATTCCTCTGTCTTTGCAAAACAGACTCATTTACACCTGTTTCTAATGTTGTGTTGGGTATTTTGGTAAGGTATTTGGCATAGAAGAAAAGGTATTAAGGACTCTATGTAACTTTGTTAGAATTCTGCATCAATTATCCTGTGAATATGACTTTTCACCTTCAAAGAATTTTACAAACATTTCTCCACCAGCAGTGATGTAATTCTAATCACTCTAGCAGATGTTGTTTTGCTGGACTGTGATACCATGTCCCTGTATCCAGTAACCTGTGCAGCCAGAAACAGCCATGCAAGACGTAGCAAGAGCGTAGCCTCCTGATGTAGCTTTGATGGATGTTACTAAAACTGAAGACAATGTGGACAGAAATGTATCTGTGTTTTGGGAAAAGAAGTATTGTTCAAACCCCAAGTTCTAAGCTAGAAGATGAGTAGTGACCTGAAGGAATCAGGGAAACCACGATATTGAGGCACTAAAGTAAATGTGCGTGCAAAAAATACACTGAAGTGTGATGATGAGTTGGAGCCTCTAATGTGATGCAATAGATAAAATATTTTTTTGCTAGAAAACACTTAGCTTTATGTTGAAAATTAAGTGGCAGATTCCAGAGAGAAATTAAAGCTATTAGGTTAATTTCTAATATTTTTCAAAACATTTTACAACAGAAACAATTTCTCCCCTCAGAATCTGGCCCTATTTACCTATAAACTGGCATTACAAAAGTTGGTGAAATAAAACCAAGTGATTAGTTTCAATTAACAAAAGACTAAGTCTCCTTAGCAAGCTTTTGCTATGATAAATCCCAACCTAATGCACTATAAAACATCCCCATGGGCTTTCCAGTCACACAGAGAAACATGTTTGTGCCCAAATGCACACTCACACATAACCACCTAAAAAATGTTCTTGGTGAAATACATTCCCTAAGGTGACCAGAAAGTGTTTAAATAGCATTTTGAAGCACAGAAATGCTTACTTGAAGTCATATTTCCTTTGTAATTTGTGTCAGTGCTATCACTAAAACAAGAGGGAAAACAGAAATGAATTATTGCACTCTAATTTCTTCCCCATAGTCCTATTTGCCAAGACTGTATGTAGTATATGCTGTAAATTCTGATATGTGATTATAGGCCTAGGGAAAAAAATCTCCCCAAAAGCATATGACAGGAATATTTAGTAACTCCAGTTAACTTCCTTAAACAATCATACCTAATAGCTTACACATGAGGAAGAAAACTTATATGAGAATAGATTGCTGAATGATACTTCATAATGAAGTGTGTGCATGAGTGTTTATACATTTTTCTCTAAAATAATAATGGTGATAAGAAATCACCACAGAGTGCTAGGCTGCACTGTCTTCTCCAAGCTGAGCTCTGGCCTGGACCTGCCAATCCCAAGGAGCAGGTAGGAGGATGTGCTACAGCCCAGCACAACTGGCTGCCCTTGGTGCCCGGGGAGGTGGTTTGCTGCTTCAGCCTTTCCAGAGCCTCTCCCATTGCCTCTCTTGGTGGGACAGGGACAGAGCCCTGGAGGCTGTGGTGGAATCCTAGGCCATCCTGACCCTTCCATACAGCCTCTTGCTGTGGGCAGTGTCCCTTGTCATCTCCAGTGGAAAAGGCTTGCTCATCAGCTTCATGCCCTGGGGGCCTTTCCCTGGCTCTGGGATGCCCCTGCAGCCCCATTGCCCATTCCTGCATTCTCTCGAAGCCCAGGTGTGAGTGCAAGCAGAATCCTTTGCACATCCTCCACCCTTTAAATACTGTTTATTCACAGGGCATGGGCAGGGAGAGGCTTCTCTTCAGCAGGCACACAGCCCCGTGCCCTGGTCCTGGCATGCATGTGTCCATGCTCTGGTGTGGTCCTCCCCCTGGCCTCCCAGGAGGACTTTGCTGCTCAGCCTGGGTAGCTGCCACGGTAGGGGACACCACTGCCACTCTGTCCTGCTCCCTCTGCCCCACACAGCTGTGCTGGAAACTTCAGAGCAGAATGAGTCAGGTCTCCCAGTCCTCTTACCATGGTCTGTGCTTTGTCCTGGTAATGTCAGTGGGGCCAAACAGACCAATTCTGACCTCGGTCAGGCAGATACTGAAGAACTGAGAGCAGAGCACGTTGCTTTTGACCATCATTCACTCATGTCTAAGTTAAAGCCCACAAAAATCCTTTATCTAGGTGCAATAAAGACAATGACTATGTGATAAAGTTCATAAAATGGAGTTACAGTTACAGCACTGGAGAATATCCATGTACTTTCTCACAAAAATAAGCCACTACATGTATTCCAGAACACTTGTCATGCTGTAACTTTTTCCCTTCACAGAAATCTCACATCCTTGGACTAAAAGAAAGAAAAACTGAGGTTACTCCAATAATGCTGATCGTTCTTATGATTTCAAAATAAAGTTCGTGATTTTTTAAATTGACAGGACTTTGAAAGGTCATACTTTTTGCAGAAGGCTATGACATATGCATAGTTTTCTTGCTTTGTGATCTGGGACAGCATCTTCAAGCCTGCTTTCCAAGAAAATCATTGTTCAGATGCCCTTCACAGCAGTGTCTCTGGCAATACTGAATCCTTTTCGCTGAGAGCTAATTTAATTTTACTTTCATTGTCTCCACTGGAATTGGAAATCTATTATAAATGAGATGTGAATCGAGACATATGAAAGAGTAAAAAAGGAATGTCTGTGAAGGAGCTTCCTCTGGACCCTCTGTGATATTGTGCTTTAAAATAATATAATCAAATTTGCAAGCAAACAAAAGCTCACAGTAAAGTCCAATGCACTTTGGACCTCAGTTTAAAGCCAGCCCTGAACTGAAGAAAGACAGCTAAAGGACATCTAGGTAAAAGTTAGATCCCCAAACTCTGAATATCCACTTCATTCACAGGAGAGAAGACAAGGAGGTGACTGAAGTTCATCTTGGAAGGCAGAAAAAGTTTAGCTGTCATTATAGGTGCTGAAAGTTGAACTTATGTCAAATAGGACACAGTTTACAAAATAAATTTGCATGTAGAGTTTTAAAATGCAAAAGAGATGGAAGGGTCTAAAAGCATACCTACTTTGAGATGTGCAAACATTTTCTTCTTTACTGAAGTTTCCAAATGGCTCAATCCCAGGGTCAAACAGACATAAGGTCTTTGATTTTTTCTTTGGTAAATCAGAAAGAAAAAAATCTATCTGGGACTTGATCAAGGCCTCCAGCCTTGTAGGCAAGTGCCGTAACCACTAAGTTGTGGTAGCTGGTAAGTGGATTCTATCTCTAATTTTGATCAGAAATATGTTCTTGACTTTCAGACACTTTTCTTCTTTTTTCTGTATGCTCTAGGCATATGGTCAGATTCAAGCAGCATAACAAATTATTAACGAATGTAAGATATTTTGAATTTTGCTGCAGAATAAGACAAGGCATTTAAGCAAGTTGCCTTATTTCACCTTTAGTGCCCTTCAAAATTCAAACCAAATCTGATATTTTCCCCAGTTCAGCTAATAAAAGAGAATGTCGTGCGTCATGCAGGTCTGACTCTGCTACATTCAATCAAGACTGGGACAATATGATGAAAAGTACAAGATTTGTTATGTCTGTTAAAGTCCAAAAATATTTAATGAAAAATTCCTAAACAGAATTTTAGCTGAAATCATTGCTGGAACAAAGGTAAAAAGAGAGTCTATTGGAAGATCTTGAGGTCATATATCAAGACTATGTGATAGATAGTGCAGTATAAGAGAATATGGAAGTATAAGAGGAATATGGAAGAAAAGAGAGGCTTAAGGGAGTTATAAGATTGTTCTAGTACAACAAAAGATGGCTTAAAAAAAACTAAAATAGAAGAAAGAAGGAGTGGAATGGAGGAAGAAGATGAGGGAAAAGCTGTAAACAACTGTTTCTAGGTGACATGAGAGCCTGCTACTTTTCTGATAGAGTTTAATTTTATGCAAAGAGAGGAAATATATGACAGCCTCTGAAAAATTAAGTGCAATGTGCTCACCTTGAATAGTTCAAAGTCAGGTGTAGCTTGATGTACCTAGCAGAGGATCTCGTGATTCCTGCGGTTCCTTCCTATGTTGGTTGGTACTGGTGTGTCAAAAGGATCCGCATACAAAGATGATTAACAAAGCTGTAACAATTAAGAGTTTTTCTCACTTCTGGCCATCAGGCTATGGCAGTTCTCTGAAACCGAAACCTCCAAATCAGGCTTTAGAAGACTGTATTTTGTAGCACGTGTATTCAAAAGTGTTTACAGGGAAGTGTGTAGGAATAGTATTCCATACAAATAATGTCTGTGGTTAAGATGGAAGGTGGATAGATCACAGCAAGATACAAAGGTTAATTTGAGAGGGAATGTTTCAGCTTATGCATATCAAAGAATTGATGCATGAGTCACTGGCACAGAATGAATAATTTTTTTGCATCAGAGTAATACAATGTTCTTGCTTACTGCTTTTCAAATAAAAAATGAAATGATTCTTCTTTATATCAGTCATTTTCTGTGTTTGCTGCATAACAAAGATACTGATTCTTACAGAATACATAGATGGATGTCCTCAATATGCCAAATATGAGGGAGAGAGAGAGGGAGAGGGAGAGAGAGGAAAAGGGAAAAGAAAGAAAGAAAGAAAGAAAGAAAGAAAGAAAGAAAGAAAGAAAGAAAGAAAGAAAGAAAGAAAGAAAGAAAGAAAGAAAGAAAGAAAGAAAGAAAGAAAGAAAGAAAGAAAGAAAGAAAGAAAGAAAGAAAGAAAGAAAGGAAGGAAAAGAAAAAGAGAGAAAAGAATTGAAAGAAGGAAAAAAATTACCCCCACTGCCAAGATGCAGTAACAGTATTATTAGACTGCTTTCTGATAAAACTGTGCATAGAATCAGCATAAAGCTTTTTATTGCATACATGTTTTTTGAAACTGGTGTCTGAGAGGTCACTGGCCAGGTGTTTAACTATTCTTGCTTAGAATAGAAGCCCATTATTCATTTTTATGTTAATAGTAACTGGGAGATGAGGAGTGGTAAAAATATATTCAGTTCTTAAATTAACACCTTATGACAACTTGAATTAAAACACAATGTGAGTGTATTGCATTTCACTCTGAATCCACATGGTTGGCTACAGCAGGTATTGGACCAGCAGGAATCACTGCTTGTCATATTTGTGGTAACTCTCAAATTAGCTATGACATGGAACAGCCTTTTGATCTTGACCATGTTCTACTAATTATTTAATCTTTGACAACATAGAAACATGTTTCAGCACATAACCTAAGAAAGAGCACAGTATAGGTTTTCTTCCAAAGCCTGCAAAAGCCAAGAAAGCAACCCCACACTTCTCTTAAATCCCTGTTTTCACCCTCTCTTCTTTAAAGCTGGATATGAGCCATACCTTCAAATGAAAATGGACACAAAGTTTTCCTCTTAGGGTAGAATTCATTGCATCAAATTTCAGATATCTGTGAAAAAGGTGTTTAACCCTGATTTGTTCTTCTTTATTCTGCTTATAGTCAATGGGAAGAAACTAACAATTTTAGATAATTTTAGACATTTATCTTAGAATGAAGTAAATAGTGCTGTAGAGTTGCTTTTTTGGTCCATTGGTTTGGGAGACAAGCTTGGACGTAAGAACATCTGGTAAGAAAAATCTCACCTGAGGTATCTAAGAAAGACCAGATGTATCACACCTCAGAAAAACCTAATTCTTTCCATGGACTAAGAGCATGCTTGGGGTTAAATGAGATGAATTCCAGCCTTGTTGTCTTCTATAAATTTGGCAGAATCTGTGTCTGGGTCTGGCCAGAGAACAATGGTTACATTTTACTCACAAGTAAAGTAGAAACACTCTTTGAAATTCTGGAATTTGTGAGAATCTTACCCAGAACAGTAGGCTTCTGCCTAAAGCATCTGCTGAAGAACCTTTGGGGGAAAGCCAAGCTCTTGTCTGATTTGATTCACAGTGAAGAATCAAAGCTACTTAATGTAGGTGAGTGCCCTAACAAATGGGTTTGTGTCTGCTTTTGGGCCTGTTTCACTTCACATCATTGGATCAACAAGAAAGGACCTGAATCAAGTCTGAGTAGTATCTTCTGAATGTGCCTCTTATGGAAAAATATTTGCTCACTACAGTATCAGATGACCTCTCACTTGTTGTCTCCTTAAGTACAGAAAATCTCTTTACAGAATTTTGTTAAAACAGACACAGTTACACACAGACACAGCTACAAAGTTATTGGGTCTTGAGAATTGGCACTTCCTAATGAAAAATCATGATGCTAGAAGGTCCTGGACAACAATCCTGATAAACTGCTCTTTCTCTCTTTCCCTCTTTTTTTTTAGTTTTCACTAAAACTTTGAGATAAAACCTAATATAAATGAACAGAATGCATTTGCGTGTTCAGTGTTTATATCAACTTCATTTTCCACAAGAAGCATTCTGGTCTGACTGCTTAATACTCTGCAGTAAAAAGGTCTCACTGCTGAATTGTGGTATTCTTTTCGAAACAAGAATTCTTCAGTAGCAGCTGATGGTTTCAAACACACTTTCCTCCCATTTGATGATTGTCTACCCAAACAGAAAATGGTGCCTGGAAAACAAGCAGGTGCCAGCTTCACTCCTCTTGTCTAGTAGTGTCTCATAGCTCATGCATGTTCCAGGGTGTGCTACAGCTTCCAGGGTGTGGCTCTCTAAATTTTGGCCACTTTGGGAAGAGCTCTCATTTTCCTGCCCTCTCTGTGTTCACTAAGACACATTCCTCCCAGATCCTGCAGACCAAATGCATCATATAGGCAGCACAGGTCCTCCTGCTTCCTGCCTCAATCTTTCCTATGGGTTTGTACTTCAGATAGGTGGGACTTTCCTGGACAGAGGTCTTATTGAACTTCCTGGAAAGTAAACAGCTTGTTCTAAAGAGAAGACTCTTCACTTCTAATAGAAGGTGTTCCCCAGAAGCCATGGAAACCAGGCAAGTTTTCCTCTTCCAAGAAGTGACAAGAATAAGAAACACACTTAAGACATCAGTACAGTGGAGAAATGGGCTTACAGAAAACTCATGAAGTTCAATAAGGGCAGGTGTAAATTCTTCCAATGTGGTATAGAACAGCCCTGTGCAACAGGACAGGCTGGGGAGAAGGCAACTCTGAAAAGAGAACAAAGAGCCCTGGTGGATGACTTGAACTAGTGAGAGCAGAGTCTCCAGAATGAGACAATAGAATATTCTTTGTTCCATACTTCTGAGACTACATCTGAAGGCCTATGTCCAGTTCTAAACTCCCCAAGACAAGACTAAGCCCAAGGTACTGGAATGAGTCCAGTCTACCACCTGGACTTACTGAGATTGATTAGCTGCTAAGTCCTTGATGTGACTATCTGAGAAACCTTGATTTGCTCAGTCTGAAGGACAGAATGCAAAACCAGATCTTAATGCTGTTTTCTCTTGGAGATGCTCAACAAAAGCATGAGAAGGAATACCTACACAAAGTGCAAAACAAGAATATTTTTATTGGGTATCAGGAAATAAATTTCAACATGCGGATTGTCTAACACTGGTGCAAATTGCCTAGAGATGTTGTGAAAACTCCATCCCTGAAGATAATAAAAATTTGACAGAAAAAATCCACGAGCAACTTCATGTAACAATATAAAACATCAAATGGCCCCCTAAGGTCTCTCAAATCCATTATATGAAGAAGGCCTTAATGGAGATCTTAGAAACCTAATTTTTGGAATTAGGTGTTACCATTCTGGTGAGATCTTTGTAGGTGAATACATTTGAGATAGGTCCATGTCTACTTATTAAAATGATGTTCATATCACAGTTGGATGAGCCAGGGGAAAGGCAGATAAGAAATTAATGTAAATTTCTTAAAAATACCTACTTGTCATTCTCATATTAAGAGATCTCTTAGAGAAAAGGACTTGCTTTTTGGGAACCTCTAGTATATTAATCCAAAATTTTTCAATATTTACTATTTAAAATTATTACCTAAACTTTGTAATTTCCCAAGACTAAAAGAGTTGTATGATATAAGCTCATGTTTTATTGATAAAAGAGAAGGAAAAAGTCTCCAATTTTGGAAACAAAATGAGTTTTATTTGCTGTGAGTGCTTCTGGTAATGAAAGGTGATGTGACTGTGACATAATAGAGAGACTGTGCAAGATGAGGTTTAACCAATCTTTCTCAGAATTCTGGTTCTGAAGATTCTGCAAAACAAGGTGCAACCTTGAGAGATGAGGAAGTGCCACCGTGTAGAAATCAAATTCAGTTTGACTCAGAAGGCTTAAGGCAGTAGAGAGCAATACATGCTAAAGGCTCAGTGTAGTGCACTTATCTTTTGTTATTCATTTTCTGTTTCCTTTGAGACACCCACATGAAAGTTGTGCAGCTGGTTCCTCTTGCTGTTATTTACTGCTGTTGCACATTGAACAATTTGCTATTTCCCGTGACATCTTTCATATATCTCAAACATCAATTTCCATTCTATTCCAGAGAAAAATCCTGTTTTACATATAAAGTACTGAAGAATTTACCTTTTCAAAGACAGCATTTATGGGGAAGTTAATGTTTGGTTTTTCTAGCAAACCATTTTCCTTTTTCCCACTTTCTAACTAGGAAATCTAATAGAGTATCTGACAAAAGAGTCACTGAATGACTTGAAGACTCTGGTAAAATATGCTGGCATTTCGCTGCCATGTTGTCAAGAGTGACTTAAACCTTAGAATCAATACAAATTGCACATTTATTTGATACTTGATTATTTGCCCCCTACTCCACTTATCCTATGGATCCAATGGAGACTCTTTCACCAGGATAGACTTGTGAAAGGAAAAGAGGATATGATTGTCAAAGAAGAGAAAAGCTTCAACTGTATTAGGAATCCTTCCAAATAGCCACATCATGTCTGTGAGGATATGCATTAAATTACTCTATAGAAAGCAAATGGAAACAAAGGCCTCTCTGCACCCTTCTGCATGTGCTCAGCATGCTGACAAAGTCCTTATGTGAAAACCAGCAAGGACCTATAAAAGAATCAAGATCTTTTTTTCAAGAACTTTGAATCCAAGGCACTGAGAAAAAAACTGGCTGTGTGAAGCTTTCTTATTCCTTCTGAATCAACTTAGAGCCTATGAAAGGTGCTGAACTGACAGACCAAATTCCTTTCTTAATACACAAAACAGGTGCAGTAAATGGTGATTTTTGAGCTTTCCCCACTGTACCAGAGCATTTCAGCCTTGGTTGAGGGGGACCACCTTCGGGCAGAGAAGAGAGTTCATCTTCCAAGCCTGTGCATTTTTTCCCCCTCTGTGTTAACTGCCAACAAAGACACCAATTAGTGCATAGCCCCAGCATTTGAAGCAAATGAAAGCAGAGACAACAGAATAAAGGGAGAGATGTGTTCGCTCCTGGAATTCTGTTTTGACATTTATTTTGGATTTTAGCAAGGCCTACAATCGTTTGCATTATTTTAAGAAAAAAAACCCACCCAGTCTCATTACCATTGGATATGATGATGGGGGAAATGGGCTGGAAAAATCCTGGATCTTTGCTGTGCCTTATTCTGGAATTACAAAGACTAGGGCAAATTCTTTACTGCTGTGCCATTCAGCTATTATGTTTAACAATCTAATTAGAAAGGCTATGTTGCTTTTCCCCATTATAAAAGCAAAGACAGTGCACACAAGCAAAACCAATTAGACAGCTGTAGTTTACAGAGCTGGCTTGCCTCGAGGCTGGTTTCTAATGAACCCCCAGTAGATGGTTCCTATCCAGAAACAGGACAGAAGGAACACAGTGACAGTGTGCTATCTTTCCTGTAATCAGGCGCTAATGTCTGCTCTGGTCCACAGAGCTGACACTTGACCATTTCTTTCTGCAGCCATGGTGGCCACCAGCACCAGCAGTGTGACACTAACCTGGCTGATAATGCATGTCCCTTACACAGCTCAAAGTCATGATAACAGGTGGCAATAAATCTAAAATGTTCCTCTCAGTTTTATGATTGCTGCTTTCTGCTCACCAGGGACTTGTTTTAACTGAAAGCAGACACAAAGCTGTACAATAACCTGCATGCTTGCCATGCTTTTATTTTTCAGCATGTATGGCTCAAATTAAGGCAGACTGTATTGGGTAGATTGCTCACTCCACGTTAGTCATCTGTTTAGTGTTTCCACAAGGCAGTTGTGGTTGTTCACAAGTCTATTAATTAAAAAGAAAATGATTAAGGAAACTACTCAGTGGGTTGATGAACCATTCAACCACTTCAAAACTGAGCAAAACATTAAAACACCCCCCCCCCCCCCACATTCCTTTTCTTGAATAGTCTGATAACAGGTATTTGTTTGAACTGAACTTTATAGGGCTTGTGAAAACACAAGCTCTTGTCATCACTGCATTTAAATGAGTTTTATGTAAAAGCAACTGAGTAGCGCTGTCTGAGCTAGAATAGATGGGACTGTGTCAGCATTCCCATTAAAAATACCCCTATGTTCACTGGGTTATGAGTCAGTTATAAAAACATCACTCCAGGATAAAATTTTGCATTTTTGACAGTAATACTTGGGTCAGAGAAAGCAAGCATGGGGCTTGCAGAGAAGTCTGTATAAATTAATTTATATTCAAAATTAAAAGTACATGCACAGCTACATATTAATATATTTTTTCAGCTGTAGAGTTGCATTGCTATTACTACTGCTATTATTTATCACTTCAAATATAATTTTCTCACTCATATTATTTTGAATTTCTCTATTTTGGAGAAATAAGTGAAGAAATCATTCTCATCCACTATTTTCACCCAGTGTTTGTCTCCTCTGCCCTTGTTTCAGTAGAGTGTATAGGGGTGGAGGGGTATAAACAAGACGAGAAAAAAGGGAAAACTAGGAATTTAAGGGAGTAAAGAATACAAATCTGGATTCCTGTGGTATTCACATTGATGCCTCTTAAATGAAGACATTGAAAGTTAAAACTAAGCAAAGAGGAGTTTGAAATATGTTTTACTCACAACACTACTGTCAAAAACTTGACTTTTTTGAACCATTTTTAAAAAAGTCCATATTTTACAAGGAGGTAGAAAAATTTTCTGACTACCTGTCATTGTCAGAATGCTTTCAAAAGAAAATAATGAAAAACTTGAGTATAAAAGCCTGAGCTGGGGAAACAATAGCAAAAATAGCAAATAAAAGGGTAAAAGCTTTTGTCTGTAGTACTTTCAATCTGTATATTCAGTTACTTCTTTTTAAAGAAATTACTTTCAAGGATGGTCAAATGGAGTAAATATCTAGTTATAAACTTTATTAAATTCTGCCCCCACTGGAAGAGGTAGCTAAAAGTAACCCTGTGCATGAAGGCAAACACAAAAGAAGGGGTTACCTAGG
Organism: Promerops cafer; assembly: GCA_013398275.1. NCBI lineage: Eukaryota > Metazoa > Chordata > Aves > Passeriformes > Nectariniidae > Promerops > Promerops cafer. Next base: position 4,798,314 of record VZSE01013631.1, on the reverse strand, counting down.
CTACTGTATATTTACAAGTACTTGCCAATAATATCTCCAAATGTAGTTCAAAACCCAACCAAACAAAATAGATAATGAATGCTTGTAAAGATTAGGAAAAGTGCCAAAGATAGCAGATCAAGGAATTATTCTTCATGGGAAAAAAATGTAGGATCAGATTTCTAGAACTAAAGCTGGTATGAATTCTTTATGCTGAGGCAATTTAATTCTCCAAAGAAAGAAAGAAAGAGCTTTGGTGGGTGGGGGAGATGGAAAGTCAGCTTTTAAGGACCTCTTATGTTTGCAATGGTCAGCTATTGTTTGGAGTAAAACTAGGTCAATTATTGTTGGTTCAAAAAGAGGTAAAAATTATGTCTGGATTAATTCCAGTACTTTTTTCCTCCCCATTTTGTACTATGCAAATAATACAAAAGATGTATTTTTCCACTGACTGGCAATCCACTGCTGTATGTCTTCTCAAACCATGATAGTGGCATCTCCCTGTTGCCAGCCCTAGACTAAAGGAGTTCACTGCAGCTGATTTTTAAGTCCAACCTACATCTAGTGGACAGGATATCTCTCTGGAGAAAGAAGTCTTGGAGTTGCTTATCTCACAATTGTTTTATTTGTGTGCTCAGGTTCCAAGACCCTCCACACCAGGATGGGGATCAGAATTTGTGTTGAGACTCTGCAAAACTAAGCCAAGGTGAGAAGAAATAGGGAAAAGAGGCATCTTTTTAATGACCTGCTTCAAAACATGCTTTTTAGAGTGTCCTGTGTATTGATCTATTCTTTTCATGGGTTTTGTTATTTTGGCACCACGAACATACTGATATATCATCTGGATTATCTTGCTGTTAAATAAAACTTCTTTACCTATCTCTTAAGACTGTTTTGCACCTTTGTGCAGAATAAGAAATTCGGAAGTGCTGGGCAAACCTCAGACTAAAATCAGGAAAGCAATCAATCCCTGCAAGCATGCAATCATGTGTTTACATTCCCTTCACATGTGACTAAGGATCAAATTTCTGTGCTTACACAGAAAGGTGTAGCACATATCCACATCCACTTCTAGGCAGACCTTCCTTGCAGAGGAGTGTAAGTGTAGAGGAATCTTTGACTAAGTCAGACTGGAGAACCATTTTGTCTGTTACTCAATCTGACACAAGCAGGAGTAGATGCTATAAAGAATGACAGAAGAACCCTGCAGGAGGCAGAGGCAGAATAATCTGCCTCCACAGAGATCTCTTGATCCTATTCACTAATTGTGAGAGACTAGTTCAAGCCCTGAAGCACTAGGTTTAATATCTCTTCCAAAAGTTTTATTTTCTTTAATTATGATAACTCTGGATATCCATGATATTGATATAATATCCAATCTCTTGATGAATCTGGTGAAGCTTTTGGTCTCAACAACTTCCTTTGGCAATGAGTTCCACAATTTAATTACACGTAATATAAAAAGGTATTTCCTTTTATCAGTTTTGACTTGCCCACCTTTTAATTTCATTGAATGCCTTGTTGTTTTTCCTTCCAGAGCCAGAGTGGAAGCCCCTGATCTGCTTTCCCTGTGCTGTTTTATATGATAACATTAATCTGTAAAATGTTTTCACTTTGCCTCTCATTCCTTCTTGTATGAGGGGAAAATCCTCTGTCTTTCCAATTTCTCTTCACAAGACCACATTTCCACTTCTGTTATTTTTCTGTGATCGCTCACCAAGTCTATCATATTGTTTTATGGGACACAGTGTCTGGTGCTGCAAGAAGTATCTGAAGTATGCCTGTCCTTTATGTATGCAAAGGCATTATGATGCTTTCTGTGCTGTTTCCATCCTCTCCACCACACTTCTGAAACACCTGAATGCTGTTAGATTTTTTTGGGGGTGACCATGAGCTCTGAGGGTGCTATCTGCAATGGTGCCTACATTTCCCCGCTGAATTGAGCCATTATATAGACTTTGATTGTAAGATTAATTTCATTTTATCCTCTGATGTGTTTTATTTCACGTGTTATCAGTGATACTTGCAGCTAGTTTAGAGCTGTCTGCTCCTGACTGAATGAGGTGATTTTGGATGGGGTCCAGTCACCATAAGCAAGGTGCTTAACTTGAAGATGAATTGTGGGCCCTTAGTGACACAGCTCTGCCCACATGTGAACCCAGTTTTCCTTCTTCAGCTGATGAAGAGAGGAAAATGATGTGAATGCCTCTGAAGCAAGACCCCGTAAGCAAGACAGCTCTGCCCCGTGCTTAAATTTAGTTGTAAATTAGGATTCTGCCTTTCTGTGTATTTTGGTATGTTACTGTTTGCTCTCCATTACTATTCTTCCATACATACCAAAAGCAAGCCTTAGACTAAGATTTGGCTTCACCTTGCCTGCAGCCTTGGGCTTTTAAAGAAAAAAGCTAGAAACCTGTGAGCAGAAATCTTTGAATTATAAAGAAATCCACAGCTATTTAATACACAAATTTACTATATAGGGACTCCAGAGACAGAGATGGGTTGCATGCTACCCCAGAGAGCAGTGGGAGGAAGTGTGGATTTTTTTCACTCTGTGCTTGTCATAGAGCACTTCATCGTGTGCCCTGCCAGGGTGAGAAACAAGAGATGATAATCTGCCACTGGTCAGGAGAGTTTATTCTGTGATAGCATCTGTTGTTGGAAGTCAAGATCACAACCCCATTTGTCTTATTTGCTCTGTAACTCCAGAGAAGTTTCCAAGTTCAACTCAGCCTAATGAAGCCAAGAAGAAAGAATAAGCAGGGCAAGAAAACAGGATTATTAAGGAAGATGGAAGATAAGAAGAGTTAAAACGGGTGTGTTTACAAAGTGACAGAAAGTGCACGTTTTTGGTAGATCGTCATTAATTTTTTTCAGGAAAGAACGTAAGAACCATCTTACTGATCTGAATGCTAAATCTTACAAGTAGACCCTGCTCATTCTTTAACCATCTACCTACCTGTTGTGTTTTCTGATAGTTTTTTTTATAATTAAAACTTTTTATTGTATAGGAAGTTACTAAACAAAGTAGCAGCTTACTGTTACCATTGCCTTAAATATAATTAGTTATTCCATCTATATTGTTTTACTTTCATCCTAAGGATTTATTCCCAACCATTTTTTTCCCTAAACCCTCACATAGGTTAACAGAACTGTAAAGCCACAGTAAAAAATCAATGCCTTGGAACATATAAATACCAGCTGGTGGTGTGGAAATGTCTTGGGTGGCCTAAGATGTGGCCAGCTGTGATTTTGGGGTTGTCTGCAAAAATCTGGGAAGTTATGATGAACCTGTTTCTGGACAGATCTGGTGAGATTGCCTTTTCATGTTCTTTATGCCACTGGCACATGAATATCAGCATCTGTAATTGGAACCATTGCACAACATTTTGAGTGAAATTCTGAACCATAACCTTTGGAAGCAGATGGCTTTCATCATGTTCACCATGTCATATTGCAGTAGTGGGTATGCCTGCCTATGCTGAATTAAAACAATATACTAAATTAGAAAAGATTGTTTACTCATTTACTGGTTTAGTAATAATCAGGAAAATGATGAAGAGGAAAGGAAATAGATCTCTGTTGAAAATATATTTGAATCTGGTCACTAGAGAACATTTTCATTTTCATTTTCAGTTTTTTGATCATATGTCATCTCCAGTTTGCTTCCAATTGTATCACTTCACTTGACTTTTGAATATGTAGATGCTGTCTTCTATTTTATACACACACATGCCCAGGCAGACAGGTTGTTGCTTTAAAATGTCAGCTCCATGAAGCATCACTTGAAAAATCCTCATGAATTTAACTAAGTTGGAGAAATTTGTGCAAAAATATAAGGTCAAAAGAGCCCTGTGTGACAGATCCTTGTTTGCCTGCTTCAGAGTGCTTCAAAGGGCTTACTTATTTGCTTACCACCAAGGCCAAGAATATGTGTCAAAACTGCTTAAGATAGGGATCAGTTTTAATAAATATGATCTCAGACCTTCCAAGGTGTTTAGGTCTGGGAACACTTACAGTACATCTGTTATTATTTTCGTTCAGCTGAGTTATTGCTTTAATCAGCAACATTTCAAGAGACCTGGTATAAAAAAAATAAAAATACTAACTTGTTTTCCATGTTTACATTTCTGCCATTATGTAACTTTCTTTATCATGGCTAAAGATATGAGATGGCTTGAGTTGTGGAAAAGCAGCCCCAGAAGGCAGAGAAGAATCAGTAAGTCCTTGTCAATGAGCTTATGGAACTCCTAAAAGCCTTCAAATTATTTTGGGTTACGTACACAGGTAACAGGCATGATTCAAAGCCATGTGATGTATTCTCCTTACAAACTTATCATGTTTTTCTTAAAATTGATTAGGCAGTGAAGGCTGCTGCCCCTCATGGACCTCTGTATGCTGATGGCTAATTCCCATGCATTTTTCATGCCAATAATTCACTAGAAAATAACTAATCTCACAATAATTCACCAGAACATGTGTAAGAACAAGTGTTACTTTTCCCTACTCATTTTATCCAATGGATGTTTTGAAATGCTTTGTAACTTAGTATGCTTGTTCTGTTTTGTTTTGTTGGGTATGTTTCTTTTCCTCCCTGCAGTAGATTAGGGAGCTTTAAATTATCTAATTCATTCTTTGAGATCATTCACTTCAAATGGATCTGGAAAACATTCAATGTAGAAAATAATATGAGCACAGTAAATCTCGCAGCTGTGCTTCCTTTCAGTAATTTCTTCTGGAGCATCTGTCCACTTTGCTTTTTTTTCCCTTGTGCTAGCTTCTGAGCTATGTGCAAGAGGATTCCATAGAAAATCAAAAAGTGACTAGTTTCTATTAAGTGAAGAGTTGTAGCTTAAAATGTTTAAAATGAAAATTCTATTTCTCTGTCTTTTCTCATCATTTATATTACATGACTCTGGATTTCATTGTCTTGAACAATTAATCTTTCCAGGCAAATATTTCTCTTACTCTACTTCTGCTCTTAGCATCCAAGTTCCGCAAATTTCCCACTTCATCCCATACAAGCCTAAAATTGAAAAACTTCCTCATAATTTATTGTCTGGAACTGAAACTATTCAGAGTCTTATTTGGATTCAAAAACTTGTGCAGAGATCAAAAACGGGAGGAAAGTTTTCTGAACCTCAAAAATTTAGCACACAGTACTATGAGACCATTGCCATCTTGTAACTCAGTGAGAAAGCTTAAGATGTCATAGGATGCTTGAATCCACTTGTATATTTTTGGAATTAAAAACCAGTTAGATCCAGGACATGCTAAAACCACTTTTTTTTTTTTTTTTTTTTTTTCCCCAGGAAAGAAGGAACTGGGTGCCATTCTGAATCTTAATAGCAAAATGTCCAGTACAGTAGCCGATAGCACAAGCTGCAGAAATTTGCTACAGTGTGTGATAATTAAAAATTGGGTATCTGGGAATTAGGAATGAGATGATTGGAAAGATCTTCTGCATTACATTGTGTTTCTGAAGACCAAGTGGGTAGTTTCATTTTTTAAGGTGCCTGCCTGAAGTATGTTTCTGATCCATTAAGACAGGAACATTAATAATGGAGAAGGGGAAAGGATATAAATTAAAATGAAGGAGTTTTAAAAGATTAAGAAAGGAAAAAAGAGGACATGAGAAAATCTATGAATAGCATAGATTTCAGATATTTCTAAACAGGAAAGAGAAAAGCAGGAGCTTCTAAATCTTTTATAAAAGGGGAAACACAATAGCTATGTTTATTTATTGATAAAAATGTCGGAGATGTTAGCAAAAAGGCAAAAAATAAATTAGATGTTTTTATTATATATCAAAGAGAACAGGAGACATATCTGTAGATGTTAATTTTTTGCTTTAATGACTGACAAAAATGTTAAATTGCAGAAAATGAAATTAGACATCTTGAAATGTCTATTTAAGGAGAGAAGTCTTAACAGTTAATACTGATTTTTCATATGTTTTGCATAAAAAGAATATTTATTATTGTATCAGGTATTTCTAAGTGTACTGATCTGACACTGATCCCAAGAATAAGCAGAATTGGATTTCAGAAAGGAAAACCTCTAGCATGTATCAAGCACAATGAGTTTATGTATAACTGGTCCGTCATCAGGGCTATTATGAGATATTTTTATTCTAAATTTAATTTGATTTGATGTCACAGCATTTTAATGGAAAAAAACATGAGAAAAGATAAAACAATTCATTAAGGTAACATGTTTTAAAATCTAATTGGAAGCAGGCAAATCATTATTAGTGTATGTGTTTAACTCTGCAGAGTCCCTAGAGGTAAGTTATTGACCTTCTTTCATTTCAAAACTCATACTTGTAGCTTGAATGAAGATCTAAAACCACTCCTGAAAAGAACCCAACACAAGAGATAGAAGACATCTGTAAAGATTAGGGGAGAGCTGAGTAATGGGGCTGACATATCACTGGGGATGGGGTTTGTCTTACATCCCATGTCAGCAGCCGTAACCTCGGGTGAGTAATCTGCGCTGGTTGTGCAGTTCTGTAGAGTCAAAGGAGAGTTACTGGCACCTCAAGGAGACAATCCATCCCACGTCATTATCTAAAAAAGATATCAGGATGTGTCCTCAGGATGTACGTGTGACTTTCTGATGGCTCACACAGGAAGCTATGTGGCTAAAAAAAAGGGACTTTGGGGCGGTTGAAGGTAGGTGAGATGGACATTACCCTGACACAGGCTTATCTGTGTCACTTCACCAAGCACAAGTAATAATATGGCCTTCAACATGACCAGCTGTCATATCCTGTATCCAAAGCCATAGAATAATAGCCATTATATAAGAGAATCCACAGCATTTTTTAGAGAAGGGACTCTGAAAGACTTGAGGGTCATGGTCATCTAAATAAATGAAGCCATGATCAAAACAGCATATGCTAATATTTGTAGCATCAGGGAAAGAGTTAGGAGGGGACAACTGTTTTTCTTCTACAGCTGGCTCTGATGTGACTGATGCTGGGATGTAGAACTCCATTCTGGTCTCTAGTCTTTAAGAAGAATATTGAATAATAGGGGAAGCAAAAGCTACAATAAAGATTAGAGGATTATAGAACAATCCAAGAAGCGCAACCCGTTCAGGTAACTGGATATAACCTGTCATGACGGCTTGCTCATAGTCACTTAGGCATCCAAATTGTGAAAAACAGATCTGATGACAGCGATTCAGGCTAACGTCCACACAGTATGAATCAGGTGGTAAAAAGTGAAGCATAAAGAACTCAGTTTAACATTCCCACAGAAAACAATCTTTCCTATGAATGGGATGGAAACAAGGCAGCCTGAAAGTTATGTGCCTTTACATGGGAGCATGTTCACATATTCTTTCCCCCATAAAGAATCCACATATTAACTAATTTCTCTCACCACTAAAACTGTGAATGGGGAGTTTGGAGTGAATGTACTTTTCTTGGTTTCTAGCACTTGATTGCTGCTGTGATTATCACTCTAAACAGAGAGTTTTCTTAAAAGAGAAACTCTAATACAAATTTCAATGTGTTAAAGATACCTAACTAATCAGTCAATCATCCTGGAGGCTCAGAGTCACAGAAGAAGAGTTTCATCCATTCTAGTATTCATGGAATGGCCTTTTTTACGCAATAGAGTCTAACTCCAATACAAGAATGAGAAAAGAAGTTAGTCCTAAAAATGGGAAGGCATATGCCATCTGTTAAGGAGAAAATCAGGGTGGATAAAACAGAAGCATTTTGTGACCATAATATCTCCAAGCAGTAAGCAAACCTGGGCTTTCCTGTTTGTTCATGAACAAAAGCACATGTTATTCTCCTTGTCATAGTGACTTCAGTATTTTCTAAGGCTTTTTGGCCTTCAGTGGTCAACTTAGTGTATGCTAAGCTCCAGAGTAGTATCTTGTTAGATAAAATGATCTAGGATTAATTATTATTTTAAAACAACATTCTTCTTCTTCTTCTTCTTCTTCTTCTTCTTCTTCTTCTTCTTCTTCTTCTTCTTCTTCTTCTTCTTCTTCATAGTTATAGTAATAGCAATAGTAATAGTAATAATAATAATAGTATGACATCTCCAGTTTACCCACTTTTAGAAAAAACAGACGAAAGAGTGACAAAGACTGAAGTTTATAGTGTCCATGTGACTAGCTGGTTCATTGAGAAGATTTCATGATGTGATGACAGTTATGTAAAAGGTTTCCTTTATTTCTCGTGCCACTAATTAAGTAGATTGAGGATTGTTTTTCTACCACATGCAATACTATCTAGCTTTTTTACTTATTTGTCAAAATGCATCAGTGACCTGTGGGGATGCTTTTAGTTTGTGGAAGAGAGGAGTTCAAGGGCACTGTCTGAGGTCACCAGATGACTATGGCATGTTAGTTCTGGTGTTTGTCTGTCTTATTCTCTAAGGGTGTCATGAAAAACTAATTTTTTTCATATTAATACACTTTAATAGTTCATCTCCTTGTTAGAATGGACATAAGACTGCAATCATCAAAGTTGGAAAGAATTTCTTATGTCCTCAATGTTCAGTCCAGTAACTACCTGTGTGAACTCATCACTACTATGTGGGAATGGATGTCAAAATATTATTAAGATTTGCCTGTGAGTGTGTGAAAATTGTTAAGAGCCTGCCAGGCCGGGCAAGAAATCCTGTTGGAAAAGGAATGTTTTTTTTCTCTGGGCAACAGAGCAAAGGTTGATCAATCCCTGGTTGCATTAGTTCTTCTCCTGATGAATTATGCACACAGCCAGAAGACACAGTAAAGAAAAATACATGCCAAAAATAAGAATAAAAGGTGAAAGAGACAGGAAGGGCCTGAGGATCTGGTGAAGATAGTGAGGAAGGCAGGCAAAAAAGGGAATGCACATGTAGTGTATGTAATGGATCTAGAAAAGAGATGGCACAGCTGGGAACTTAATTTCTTCCTGCCAATTCCTAGCTGCTGTCATAGCACTTTTGTGCTACTGACAGGAGGGATAATTTAAAGCAAACAAGTTATGTTGGAAGATCAGATCAGCACGTCACTAGTTTGGGAGTGGCACATTGCAAATTTGGCCCGAAACTCCCTTTTCGCGTTTCCTGTGTTGTGTAATATTCTTTGTAGTCCTAGCCAAAGATCTAGGGTGCTACATGTATACCATCAAGACACCATACTGATTCGTATCAGGATTCATGAATGCAGACATATTTTATATATGTATGTTCCCTATAAATGAGTTAATCATGTAATTCCTTTTAGTTGTGCAATGTTGCTCTCACAGCTTGCTCCCAACTCTATGCACATTTGTAACATGTTTGCTAGTACCTATATTGAACACTCTGTTTGAAAAGCGCAGTATAAAAGCAACAAGATTCTTCACTGGAATTAAGATTTTGGCAGTGAAAGTGCAGATGAGAAGGTAGTAAGTACAGGAGAGTAGCACTCAATGTATCTTTGCTTTTATTTTCACTGCAGTGATGTCAAGACCAGGCGTGCTCTTTATTTTTGGCACAAGTAGAGGGATACTCCTGGGGTTTCTGATGTTAACCCTTTACTGTATTACACATATAACCTCCCTTTTCTTATTTTCTAGTTGGAACAGTTGTACATACTACAAAGGTAAAGAAGAAAACTCCTGTAAGACCAAAGGCTGCTGAAGAGAGATTCTCCAAGAGGTATTTCTCATCACTGCAGTGTATATGAGCTACTGAATTGCTATAAAGTAATTGCTAATTTGACTTTCTCTTCACAAACCAGCCATACTAGCCTTTGAAAATTTTAAGTAGGTCGTGAATAGGTTCAACTTGCAATAATTCAGCTGAAAACAATAGGTTAATTAATCTTATTTAAAAAACAGTGAAACAGAAGTTAATTAAATTGTAAACAATGGTCTGTATTGTTACTGACAACTTTAGAAAAAAGAATCTTAGAAATTCTTTGTGTTATGTTTTTTACCTGACTGCCCTCAGAGGAGAGAGTGGTTTTGCACCAGATCACATTACCCAACTAACCTTCCTTTAACTTTTAAATGAAATATATTCTTTGCTTCTTCCAGTGCAGTGCAGCTGGGCAAAGTGGAGCTAGTCAGAAGCTGTCAGAGCCCTGTTTACTGGGGAGGTACCTGCTACCAGGAGGCTGCTAGACATGAAACACTGAGGAGAGTGGCTGGAGCCCCTGAAGCAACCAGAGCATGGTGTGCCTCAGCATTGGGAAGAGAGAAACCGATGACCTGGAAAGTCAGAAGGCAGTAAAAAATGTCAGTCAGTGAGAAATGATTAACAGCTCATCCAGTTTATGCCAAGGACAGAGGGTTCTCTCAAGCATTCTTGTGCAGTCCTGGCTATTAGCTGAAACATGCTGAGAAACAGGAGAAATCCGATGTACGGGCCTGGTCCAGAACTAACTAAGCTGAGCAAAAAGATTCTGGAGGTTAGGATTGGGCCCCTATTAAAGGGGTTTTGTGTTTTTGTGTTTTTCAGGGTTGATCTTGTTATTCCTGTTCTTCATTAAAAAAAAAAAAAAAGAAAGAAAAAGGAAAAAAAGAGAAATATATGCCAAATAGGTGTGGCAAAAAAAAAAAAAATCTGGAATTTATAAGCCTGAGGGGAAAAAAGAATCTTTCCAAGTTATCTTCCTACCTCACCATTGAATTATTGCATAAATATATGTCCTCTAATTTAGTATAAGCTCCATATATCTACAAATGCTACAAAAGTCAAATTTAAACAAAAAAAACTTACAGTAGTGAAAATAACATATGACCAGTCATGAGATTGACAATAGATTTTATTTTTGGCTCCTTCCTTTGTGGTAGCTGAGTAAGCCAACTCAGATTAGCAGGGTATGTTACGCCTATTACCTGAAATGGTTTTCTGGCCCACATCAAAAGCTGTGAGGGAAAAACTGCAAGTGACTCTTGTTGTTGTTCACATAGAAAAATGAGGTTTTCAGTAAAGACATAAATGGATTCATGGAAAGGTTTAATTCCCCAGTGTCTTACTAATGATGATGTTTTGAAACTGCAAGTAAGAAATCAGCCTTAGGGACTTTCTACAGCAAAAAACATGTCATTATATGCAAGAAAGGGTATGTTCTCATAGACTATTTTTTCTCTACTACATATGCTGACATCACTTGTTTATTTACATTCTATTGCTTCAAGGTATGTGCAAAAATAAATTAATAATAATAAAGAAATATTGTCATCAAAGCCCCATCATCGCTTTTCAAATTAATCTACTGCACAGTAATGAAACCAAGGAACAGAGAAATTCAGTGACTTCTTAAACTAAACTGTAATTCCTGTGACTGAGTCCCTGGCTGTGTGGTTGCAAGTGATATTTTGGTCTCAGTATAACCTGTAGCAATCAACAAAGTGTCACTGACCCAGCTATAATTAAGAGAGTGAGACAATAGGCATGAAAACCAACTCACTCCTAGACCTTGAGGGACTAGAGTAAGCAGAGCTGTTGTGTAAGTAAACACTAAAACACAGCCAGCTTCCTGCCAATGCTGTAAAACCCAATTCATGATTCAGTCCTGTTACACTTGTAGCCCTTTTTGTTTGCATTCCTGGAGAAATTGCTGTAACCAGCTGTTGTTAACACAGGTCCCAGGAAGAGGCTTTATTTGGGCATGAAGGTAAGGAGACAAGATTTCTCATCCAGATGGCTTTGCCCTTAGTGTCCCAGGCTGACAGCCAGCCACGATTTGGACTTGGGACATCACAGGTGCCAAGATCAGTGGAGAGAAAGTAGAACAGAGCTTAGCCTGACCACCTATAGCTAAGTGACCCTACAGCACAAACTACAGCTACAAGAAAAGGTCATGCAGGTTTGCAAATGGTGCTTCCTGCAAGCCTTCCTTAAGCCTGGCCTCTTTTGCAAAGGTCAGTGAAGGAGGAAAAGTGCACATGCTTGAGATTTAAACACATGGGGCCTAAAGGTTTTGTGGAGCGTGTTACAAAGTAAAAGAACATTTTTTCTATTCACAGTGGTGAAGATAAAAAAAATTCATGTGTATGATATATCCTAGAATAGATTTTATGTGCATGGTCAGGCTAAACTCAGAGAAAACAAAGAGGCAAAAATTGGTTTATATTGATTGGTATTTTAACTCCTCCAATCCTCACAGAATGGTTTTCTTCAAGTGAATTCATAAAGTTTCTCTTCATCCAAGTTCTCCAGAAATGCTAGTAATGATGGCAGCCACGTGTGTGAATTCTTCTGCTAAGGGAGTCACATTTTAACCCTGGTTCCACTGATAATTGACCAGGGTAAGAATAAAACAATATATATACACACCAATATTATAATTCTCTCTACACATAAGTGTATGTGTACTGTTTAACAGGGTTTTTGACACCTATAGTGTGTGATGTGACAGAGTGCACCCTCAACAAATCCACACATGGTACCAAACTGGGGAGAGTTGGGTTGGAAAAATAGTGATGACAAGAACAACATGAGCTCATCAAAAGAAATGCTAAGACTTTTATCTGGGAGGGAATAAGCCCGATAAGCAACAGTTAAGGCTGGGGACCAGCTGCTCAGTTTTGCAGAAAAGGACCTGTATGTCCTGATGGACAATAAATTCAACATGAGCAAGCTATGAGCCCTTGCAGCATTAAAAGCCAGCAACAACCTGAGCAGCATAAGTAAAACCATAGCCAGCAGGCTGAGTGATTTGGAATGTTTGAGATGCCGTTTGGAGTGCCGTGTCTGAGTTCTCCAGGACAAGAAAGGCTTCAGCTAAATGGAGAGAGTTCATTCGATGTCACCTTGATGTGGGGAGCCTGTAGAAAGGACATACAGTTTGTAGCTGTGGGAAAAGTGTTTGTTCAGCCTTCAGAAGAGAAGGCCAAAGGGAGACCTTACTGTTATATTCAATTACATGTAGACATGTAGCTGGGATTTTCTTGGAGTTGCACAGTGAGATAATGAGGCACAACAGACATGAGTTACAACACAGAGAAATTCCTGTTGGATATTAACAAAATATCACCATGATGGCGGTCACACATGTTGCCCTGGCTATGAACTCTCTTGTTTTTGACAGCGTTCAGGACTAACTGGAGAGCTCTTCAATCTGATCTATTCAACCCTATTTAGAGAAAGGACCTGGATCAGACATCCTCTGGGTGTGTCTTTCAACCTAAATTATTTTGTGGCATATGATTCTGTGATTTTTACACAGCATTACACAGATTAGTTAGAATGGAATTGAGATGGAGAAGTCACACATGGAACACAAAAATTAAAGACTTGTGGCAAATAACTTATACTCAATAGAGCTATCCTAAGCTCATTTCTATATATATCAGTTTACAAAAGCAGCATTTAATAATAATCATAGTGATAATGTCATTTACACAAGATATAGTGTGAGCCTACTCTTGTTTCAATTCTGCTTGAACTCCTGTGATTAGCTAGAAAACTGAAATAATATTTGGTAACGAGAAGCACAGCCCAGCTCTCTTGCAGGAGTTAGCTGATCACTGCCAAACAAGGTTTTCTTAATCTTAACTGTCAAAATTTATTTTTCCACAACAATTTATTTCTCATCTCATTTCAGCAGGTAAGTATGTGTTTGGTAAACTTTGCTTTCACTGAAATCCAGACCCCTGTTTATGATAGCAAATTAAAAAACACTTGCAAGTACACATTCTTTTAGAAAGAACATGCTGTTTGTATTTGCACACAGAGCTTAGCACTACAGGGTTCAGGATGTGAGCGGTACCTTTGCTACATTCCAAGTGATAACCTGATTAAACAGAGAAAAGAGAAGCAAATGGAAAACTTTATAAAATATCAGCAAGCTATACATTTCTTTTTGTCTTCAGCTGACCTGACAACAACCAGTGAGCAATCCTGGATGAGTGAGCTATGCTACTGTAATTTCTATAGGTAGTGAAGGGAAAGAAAATTAGTTATGCAGGTCAGACTTACAGTGTTGACATGTGATCAAGTGTAAATAGTAAGGCTGCTGGGCAGAGGCTTTGGCTTTAGATCATATACTCGATCCAGATTATTCCAACCTTTTAAAATGGGCTTTTATTCTTATGTAGAGATGTTTTCCTGTAAGACTTTTGGCTCTGGTCCAGAAAGAATCAGAAATGAGACACACAAGAGAAACTAATGTTCTGAACCCTCCAAAGTATTAGATGAAGACTAGTTTCAGAGGAGATTTAAAGATAGATGAATTTTCCATGTATGGATGATCAGGACACCAGATGGGGATAGCATTTTTTTTGGGTGAATCTAAAGGAATGCTTCCTAAATGTAGATTGCATATTGAATATAACACCAGGCTCTGAGTAGGATGTGTAACATATATGTAAAAGGAATGCAATATATCTTAGAAATACAGGGCCAAGACACAGTCTCTCAATGATTCAATCATGTGCAAAGCCTCAAGTGAAAACCAAATAATTGGGAAGCATTAATATGTCTGGCATAGCAGTTGTTAACATGTAAGTTGGGAGCCAGACTAGAATTTCTTTGTTGCAGATACACAAGTTGTTCCTCTGCTTCTCTATTCTTTCCTTTATTCCAGCTCTTGTCCTGTCATTGCCAAAAGTATTCCCTGTCTGTTCTGCCATCCCTTTTCATAAAACAGCCATGTGAAGGAGGACTCCTGCTTTTCAAGGTTCTGTGATGATTTTGATGACTGATCAGTTCTGCAGTTCTGCTTCACATAGAAAACGTGCATATCCTTGTCGAACACCAGACTTTGTGCTCACTTTCTCTTCTATTTTTAATCTTTATATCAGAGTTAAATTTCAATGAGTGTTTCAAGACATTTTTGTATCTGGCTGGTTTTATTTGCCTATATGCAAAGAGCTCATTGTGGTCCAGCCCAAATTTGAATCTGGGGAAGGAATTTAGTGATGGACAGTCTTGTAGAGCACTTCATGAGATCACCACTTACCTGACAAGAAAATCTGGAAACTGGCAAAGAGATGATAAAGAGAAGTTTGGAACAAGACATAGGAGGCCACTGAATTGAGAGAAGTATTATGATTGGAGAGTTACTTAGCAATTAAGCTGGCAGATAGGGTGAAGTTGGAGAGGAAGGGCCCTTGATTTTAAGAAATGCCATATCAGCTCAGATAGTAATGTAAGTGTGAGATGGAGACAAGGAGTGGGTGTAGATGCCCATTTTGTCCCTATCTGTGTGGTGCTTCTCAATGAAAGAATTCTTGGTATCTGGTACTCCTTGGAGTTTATGTGTCTGCTCCATATATCTCCAAATATAAAGCACTACCTCAGCTTTGAGGCCCTGGCATGGATGGGACATAAAGATACCACTTCACTGAGAAGGTGACAATCAAAAATCAGAAAAGCAGAGAGCTCCAAGAATCAGGCAGAAGACAGCACATCATCCTGTTTTAGTAAGTCCAATACTGTAAGTTTTCAACATAGAAAGTCTAGCCTCCATGCCTTAATGGTACTTGGGGACTGAAGCAAGGGAATGTAAGAATGATAAAAAAACCAAAAAAAGCCAACTGTGTGTATGTGGAATCAAAATTGCACTGTCATATGTCAAAATTGCCAGTGTCATATGATCTGGAGCCACAATGATAGGTAAGTTTAGGTGAAAGTGCTGGAGTCCTATCAGTCATGCTTCTAAGGACATAAAATGCCTGCCTGCAAGGACATCAAATTTTGTTTGGAATGAAAGACAGATAAGGAAAGATTCACTTCTGTGCTTGTCAGTGCAATGAAGGACACATGGCCACCACACTTGAAGAGAAAGTGGGGAACAAAACATACTCTTGGAAACAGAAGACAAGATAGAAGGTGATGATAAAGAAGGGGGCATTGTGATGCCCCCTTACCCTCTCAATTACCTGAATTAGTAAGGTCACTAAAAAGATCCTTGTGAATAGATGCTGAATTTTTCATTTTGACTTATTACTAGGAAAGAAGTCAATGGGTAGATGTTGACAGCTAAGAGGTAGGATAGATGTGGTGATTGAGGAAACTCAGTGCCTACCCTTCCCAGAAGAAATTAGGGTGGTTGCAAGCAGAGGATGTCAGCACTCTGATGAAGGAAAGGAGGCAAAGAAGTGTGAGAGTTGCAGTTAAGCTCACAGTAGCTGCCACTGGACAGAAAAAAATTCCCCAAAGAGGTGTGATTCAGCTTCTGGGGAAAGTCATGAGAAAAGACTGTAAATTTTCCTTTAGGCTATATCTTTGGTTTAGCCAGCCGCTCTGTGATGGAACCTGAGCTGGCCAGGGAGCAATGTGCAGCAGCTGGAAATGAGAAGCAATTGTGTGAAAAGGGTGTGTGGTTCTCAATTCAGACAGGGATACCACAGTGCCAGGATGCTCTGCAGATTAAAGCATTTATTTTGCAGCCACCCAAATGAGACAGAAATAGGGATCTGATCTGAACTTTTTCTTCCAGGATACCTGTACTGCAGAATTATCTGAAAGGAGACTTAAGCAATGCATTTGCAAATGGACCTGTACACATTCCTGAAGCTGAAATTCTTATTCCCAGGGTATGTGAACCTCTTGGTATACATGAGGTTTGGCCAGGTTAGGGTCTTCCCTATTATTTTCATAGTGACTAAAGCAAAATGAATTATAAGGATGCTAAGAGTTAAATCACATTAAAATCTGAATTCACATGCCTTGCTCAAACTCTTCCTACAGCTTTAACTTTCTGGAGCTAGCTGGCTATCCCATGCCAGTCAGACACTTTCCAGCATGAGTCACTATGGTTTCCAAATTTTTCTTTCCCAAATAAAAATGAAAAATTCCAAATGTCTTACAGTTTTTTTCTATAGAAAAAAGGAACAGACCATCAAGTGCATATAGTCGAAGAATTGTTTTCTATTTCCTTTTACATCTCTAGTCTAGACAAGAGGTACTATGATGAACCTTGCCTTTGCTGCCAATACCAACAGCACTTAGTGGTCTTGTTACCTCATGCCTGGCTAATTCCCAAGGACAGTCATAGCTAATGAGTAGCCCTTTCAATGGCTATTCCAGCAATTCATTTGGGCTACCCTTTCAAACAGCATGGAGAATTCTTGAGAGAGAAGGTCTTTTGTGTCGGGCAATGTTTCACTCCCTGCGTTTAAATGAGAAGGGCAGTCAGGTTGTAAAGGTTTATATAAATGAGAGCATTGTGCACTGGAAAGGAGATTGGTATGTTTGATCTCAGCTGTTATTGATTTACCTTTTCCACATGATAACATTCATTAGGTAGGGTAAGTAAAGGCTGGGGTGTTCCATTTCAATTATCTATGGTTAAAATACAGACATTACACAGGGTGGAGTGTCAGTCTAGTTTCAGTGGGCTGAAGTGTGAAAACATTTTCCTACCAAGTCATTACATAGGATGACATGACTTTTTTTTTTAATCCTTTCCTGTCTCCTCCCCATCCACCCCACCCCTTATGTTTTTATGTCTTTTTCATTGTTTTTGAATGTTTGTGTTTCTGGTCAAGGGAGCTATTCTGCCTCTTCAAATTTCCTGATACCTTCACTGCTGCTGTTGCTCTCTTGTCATGTGTGAAGGACAACAGTGCTGGTGCTACACTGGTCTGCCTGCCTGACACCTGGCTCGTATCAGTGTCCCAAAAGGTTTATAGATTTATTCACGCAACCTCCTGTACCTAGGAGGTGACGCTGCTGTGAGAAGAGGTTGGACTAGGGGATCTCCAGGGGTGCCTCCCTACCTCAGTCCTTGGACTGAGGAGCCAATCTCTGCTCCTTCCCCACAGTGTACTTACAATATAAGGCTGTTGCACCATGTTGCTCCAGAGAACTAAGTACTTTCAAAATACAATTATCTTACTTTAAAGGAAAAATAAGAGCAACAAAAAAACAAAAGGACAAAAGCCAGTATCACCTCAGGAGTAATTTCTTTCTCACTATTGGCTTCCCAGGAGCCTACAGTAACTTACTCAGGCTTAGGTATGTAAATAGAATTTCCACAGCTAAGTGAGATGAATACTGCCCCAAATATTTTGATTTTTCAATTGAATGAATGGATGTCTCTCCAAAGATTCTTTCCTTCCATTGAATAATGTTTTCAAAGTATTAATAAGTTCCCATAACAAAACTCAAGCACTTCACATTAGATATATCTGTTTTAAATGCATTTTCTTTTTACTTGTGTCTTTTCTAAAATGCCAGAATTCATAATTTGCTTCCACATACCTGTAGGCATATTTGTGAAAAGACAACATTAACTTTAGCTTCCTTTATATTAAGACTAGCGAAGTGTCCACAGCTCCTGTTAGTCTGTGTAGAAGACAGGAATAGAACTTCAACAGAACATGGTTTCACCAACTTCAAAAGTGTTTGAATACTTGAAAATGTTGACCTTTTATGTCCATCACATATCCAAATTACTTCGATATCATGGAGATGACCTTAGCTGTTGACATCAGCTTAAAACTTGAATAGAAATGCATTTCATTGAACCTGTGGAAAACAAGCTGTGTGCTGCATGATGTAGCTGGCATGTGAAAGTGGTAAAATAATAGGGGATTGTAAAACATTACAAGCAATGACTTAGACTTTGTCTTGTACTTGGAGCTGCAGGTACTGAAAGCACAATGTTTTCTTGATTATTTTGCCAGGCAGAGAAATGGAAAAGCTCATAGTAAGGATTTGCACTAATAAAATGTCCCAATCTTATCTGAATGTACTTTATAAAAAAAGCCACATGCCTTCATTGTCTGGAGATGAGGCAGGAGCTCACAGACATTCCATGCCAGGCTCCTTTTCTTATGTGTTTGTTCTGGTAACTTCTTTTCTCCTTGATCTTGTCACTATGGTAGAGAACTGGTGGCACCAAATTCTTCCTCAGTTGTGCTTCTAATTCACTAGGCAGAGCCAGGCAACAACAATCTGTCTATAACAAAAATATTTAAATGGTGTTCACAGTCATGGAGGGGATATTCCAGGCGTCTTTTCAGTGAGCAAGCTCATAATATATTTGCCCTTTAAGATAGCCTTGCAACTCACAGCACCCCACATGGTTCAAAAGGCTTTTGGACAGGGAGAGACACTCTCTGGGTCATCTCAGACCATGGAATCCAGACATTTCTGGGTTAGGTACATGCAGCTACTGTTTAAGCCAGAGGTTTTATTTAATAGACATAAAATGGGTGACTGTTGCAACCCCAGGCACATTTTGATAATGTTGACTATTGTGCACCTGATTTCTAGTAAAAATTTTTTAACTTTTATAAATCTTATTTCTTTATGGCATTTTCTGCTTGATTGAGGTTCTCATGAGGTTCTGAGACCAGAGATGTCTTCATGGCAGAATACTTTAAATGCAAAGAGCATCATCTCCTTAAAGGTCTATGTGGACTGGTCTTCAAAAAATGTGATGTATTCTGGAAGATATTTTAAATTCTTTTTAATAAAAAAAAATAGGAGAAAGGTAATGGTATGACTTTTAGCATTTACTATGTAGTGGCAACAATACCATGTACTGTCATGAAAGATGTCCAACGGATGTGGAAAATTAGATTATTGGAAGAAATGGCTAAAGTGAGTAATTTAATTGATAAGGACAGGTATTTATAGGAGATGGTAAGGGTTTCGCTTGAGGAACCTACAAAATTAGGAGAAATAATTAAATATTTAACACTTTTATTGGTGATACATAGCACATGCATTGTTTGGCACTGTCAGTGAACAGATTTGAGCAGGGTTGGACATGTTCAGGTCTTGACGTTTTTCCTTAGAAACCTTAGCTTTGTGTTTGTGTCTTAGCGTGGGTGCTACAGCTTTTTGGGGAGAACATCAAGGAGAAAGTTTTGCAATCCTGTTGTTAATGAAGATATTTTGACCTTGCTACCTGAAAAGCAGGACAAGCCTGGGATGGTGAAGACCTGGAGACATGTCCCAGCTCCACCCCAGTGAGGTCAGACAGTTTTCCAATGGCTTGGACTGGCTGACTGGAAAGATGACTTGTGCTTTTGTGTATTTGTTTTCCAAAAGGGTCTATCCTTTGCTAGCCTTGTCCTTGTCCTTTAGATCTCTGTTGTGTTTAACTCACATACTGAATTGTTTTCTTCTGTGGTGGGCAAGGTTTTTGCCATGCAGCTTGTGAATGACTGTATGGTACCTACAGGTTTTGCAACCAGATGAGTCTCCTGCACTCAGCTGCTCTATGAGGTGAAACAGCTTTAGAGTGCCCAGTGCTTTGTCTGCAGCACATGGGGGAGTCAGGGAGGGTTATTTTCTGGCTGGGGAGCTATTTACTTTTGTTGAGCCTCTGTCACATATGTTTTGCAATTGCCTTTCTGGCCTTCCTCCCCCTTTTCCAGTATGTGCTTCAGTGGAAGTCTTGGCACATCCTGAAAATGTGACAGTGCTTATTACCCATGAACATATTATCTCACTTTTGATTGAATGTCAGCACTTCTTTGATCACATTCCTTCTCCCTGAATTAATTAGGGCAGGAGTGACACACTCCTCCATGGGCCTTGGCTGGCCTTTAGCCCTGTATCTTTGCAAGGAGGTTTATCATGCAACTGAACCAGCATCAAGTCATGAGGAACTGGGAGAATGCAGTGAGAGGAGATCAAGATCTTACTGCTCTATCTGTGAGCAGAGCCGTTCCTATCAGGCTACATCGGGGATGTATTTGTGCCTGATTTACCTAAAGTATGACCTAGTTTTTCCCCTTTGGGCCATGCAAAGGGAAAATTTTTTATATTTCTTCTCTGTTCCATGCTGAACTTGCTACTGGTTTTGTTTCTGAGTGTTTTGCTTGCTCTATTCAGATTTTCTCTTGCTCTGTGTTTATCGTTACTGTCCAGCAAAGCCCAAGCTCCATCAGTTCTCCTTATGTGTGGAACCAGATTTCAGGCTTGTGCCATGCCTCATTCCTTTACTGTGGAGTATAAAGTCACAGAGAGAAGCAGAAAAAAAAAGACTGGATGGGACCAGGCCTTTCCCTTTCTACAGTCATTTTTATCTGTTCCTATTTTTTTTCCCCCTCTTTAAGAAATTCCAGTACAGGTTTAAAAACAGCTGTGGTGTATTCTTGAAAATTTTATATTGGATCAGGGAAAACTACCTGTTTTGAAAAGCTGTCAATGTAAATTACTTCTCACTAGCATTGCTGTATGTTGAATTTAGTTCAGACAGTAAACTTGTATATATGTCTAGTATCAATTTATTAAACAGTGGGTTCCTGAGCATGGCTTTTTGTGTTNTTCCTGAGCATGGTTTTTTTTTTTTGTTTTTTTTTTTTGGTTTTTTTTTTTTTTTTTTTTTTTTTTACATAAGCAACTGGGTTTGAAGTGCTTTTTTCCCCTGAAATTTCTGCTTTTCTTCTACCATGTGTTTTCTGTAATTTTGTGGTTTAAAGAATTTTACAAATCAAACCTAGCCTTTCCTTGTTTCAGATTTGTCTAATGGTGAAGAAAAAACGTGTGTATGGATATGCTGGTGCACATCTGTTCATAGGCAGGGTTATGGCAGAGATGGTGGGTGAAGCAAGTGTTGTGATCCTTTGGGTCTGTCACTGGCACATAAAAGTAGACAGTATCCTTTTGTTTCCAGATTCAGGCAAGCTTGCTACTTCTCGTTGCATGGTTCCTCTGAACTGGGAAAATCCAGGAAAGGGTTTCACATGTCCCAGCCATCCAATTCTTCTAGAAAAATACTTACTTTTGTTTTTGTGGTGATGAAACCAGGCAGGGGGAAAAAAGGCAGTCATAGTCCTAATTCATGATCAAAAAAAAAAATAAAAAATATTAGCCAAAATCAACACCAGAGTAAATCTGGTGAAGAAAACTTTTAAATCTGCTCTGGGTAAAATATTTTGATGAGTCTGTTTCTCTAACTTTTTCCTTTGTTAAAGTTGTTAAGATCTCTTAAAATTTTTTTTCAGCTATAGCAGGTTAGAGTCAAATTACTGCAGAATGGAGATGTTCCTGACTCCAGATATTCTTTTCTACCCTTCATCATCTCTAACTTCATGTCACAATCACAGAAACATTGCCAGAATCTGACTTCTCTTTTCTCTCCATCTCTGCAAATACCTGTTCATGCCTTAATCAATTTGGATCTCATTTCTCCACGTGCCTGCTACTGTGTTCTTCTTAAGTCTTTCTTTCTAATCACGTTCTGCAATGAAGCAAGTTGAACAATGGGAAGAAAACAAAAAGAATAAAGTCCAGACTTGTGTCTGGTATAAATCAATGAAACTTCAATGACCCCATTGTTGTCACTAGAATGATGTTGACTTTACACCAATCTAGAATATCTGTCCTGGAATATGCTATAATTCTCCTTTGCCACATGGAAACCTTTCCTATTTGTTGTTAGCAAATATTTTTTAAAATTTTGGATCTATTCAGTGAATGATGACTTTCACTATGTATTCACCTAGAAACAGGTATAGTACCATATGGAAGGAAATAATATCTACTGCTTATTATTCCTAAATTACTTGTTTTCTCCTACTTGAACAGTTTTAGTCATTTTAGTCGTGATCAGAGCGAGCTGACTACTACTCATAAATAACTAATAGCTAGTATTCTGTGTGCATGATGAAAATAGATTTGCATAAATTATGGGATAATTAAATATGGAAAATTCTCACAATTAAGTAGATGCTTGCCAGTGATTCACTGACAGAAAAAAACCAGCTGATGCCTTCAGATACTTTATTCACAATGACTTTTTTTCCAGTTCTCTCAGAGAAAGCGTGACTGCTAAAAAAGGGTTTAGCTTTCTTCTAGACCAGCTGCCTGTGCTGCTATCCAGCTCTTCTATTTCAAATTTCTTTCCTTTTTTGTTTTGTTTTGTTGATCCCTCTATTCAGGCATTCCACTTGCATCAATCCTCTCCCCAGCTTCTCTTCCATTTACTCAGGCTGAGGTTTTTTTGAAGTAGTGATGTCTTGGAATTTTAATGAGGAGATGGATAGCATTGACATTTGCCCCACGTCTGCTATCATAGAATACCTGAGGTATGAAGGCACCTCTGGAGATCGTCTAGTCCAAACTATTTGCTCAGAGCAGAGTCAACTAAAATGTATATTTGGATGTATTTTCCTTTCTGGAACTGGAGTGTGTTGTGGCCTTTCTACACCAGTTTGACTGTAGAAAAGCCTTTTGGTGCTCAGCAAGCCTGTGTGTTTATGCACAGCACCACAGGCTGCCATGCAGACATGAAAGAGACTCAAGATGTTGGATAGCCACTCATGTTGCAAGCCCCTGAGTCCCCTCCTGCCTTTTTGAATGCTCTTCCATAATGACCAGTCTGTGTCCACTCCATAATAATATCCTCTTCACATCAGGAAATGTTCATTGGTTGCATGTATTTCAACAGTACATTTAGGCATGCACGTGGTACAGTGATATTCTGGGAGCAGCCTTTTTAAGAGGGTCAACTTCGGCTCTATTTTTGAAACTGCAATTCAATGCATAGTTAATTGCTGGCCCAGCTGATACCACTTATTTATCTCACTTCCTGAATTAAAGGCACAAACATGTAATAGGATTCTAAGTGTCATTATTTGCACATGAGCTTGAATAGCGATGCAAAATATAGAAAGTAGAAGAAAAGATTCATACTACTGTGTTTTCCTGCATACTGTGTATTGGATAATTTCAGCTGTCTTTGGCTATGTTACTTCTGGGTCTTCTGGAGAGGATAATACTAAACAAGAACATTAAAAACAAAGAATGTGATAGGAAATGTAAGCAAAACAGAACGAATTCCCCTACGTTATTTTTGTTTCATATCACCACTAAAGAGAAAAGAGTACTAAAGCAGAATAATCTGGAAATCTGCCTAGACTGGCAGGTTTGGCAGCTAGTATATTTCATACTTCATTCATGCTAAATGAAAAAATCTCAAATCTCAGATCTTGATAAAAATAATACATTTTTCTAGGAATTCTCTTAAAAGACTCCCCTTGAAAGCTGGTAGAATATGGTATAATCACTGGATATCCTTAATAAGCATAATTGATTCTTGGATTAGGATAGATGGATGTACAAAATGTATCTAGATTTGGGAGTACAGCCCTTTCTCTATTACTTTTTCATTTAATAGGTAGAGAAAGAACATATTACTCTCTTGCTCCTGGAGATAATTTGACTGTAACACTGATGTTTAGGATCATCTACTCAATTTATTTTTAAGAATTATCAATTGTCTTTGTGTTCATTACTGCACTACTCTGTGTTATCCTGTATTAGGGAAGAGAAGATGTGTTTTCTGTCCAAATGTGCTTTCTGTAAGAGAAACATTGTGTACAGAGGTGACTGAACTGGTTGTATCTTTGGCTTAGTAAGAAGTGGAAATGACAACTAGAGTCATGTTTGCTTTCCATTTTCACCATCCTCTTCAGTTGCCATTGGCTGTTAACTGATAAAATAGATTAATTTCCACCTTGGCTGTTACTTTAAGTTTCTTTTCCTGCTTCAAGTTAAAGTTGTTCAAAAAGTGATTTCAGGGATGTCTTAGTGTTTGCCTGCTGAAGATAAAATATTATACAGCCTTTCCATTAAGTAGGTCTACCGTGATCTAAGTTTTGGCCAAATTGTTTTATCTGTGAAGATTTGAACGTGAGATTAAAAATGAGTGACTATTGCTGTCCTTGAGAAAACCAAAGTTAGAGTCTCTGAGAAACCCCATTTCCATGGTCAGCACAAAGGTCTCTGAAGGCTCCATACACATCAACTGTGGGCCGGGCTGAAACTGCAGCACCTGTGTGGGGCTGCCCCGGGACAAATTATTGTGCCTTCCAGAGGACAAGGGGATAAACCCAGAACCTGCCCTGTCTTGTCCTCTCAACACTCTCCTGTAGCTCCAAAAGGAGAAAATATGGATGTTTCAGGGGCAGCCTGGCTGGGAGGGCAGAAGGAATTGGTTAGGGAGCAATGACAAGAGGTGAATTGGAACAAGGGGAAAAGGCAGCAAAACCAGAAAAGATGACATGGGGAACAGGGAAAACTGGGACAGGTTGAGGAGAGGATAAGGGTCAGAGCAGGCTGGGAAGATGGTAATATGAGGCACAGGACAAAGAGCTTATAAAAAGGAAGGACTGTGCTTTCTAGATGAGGTGCCTTGAAAATATACATATATATATATGAAGGCTCAGTGTTCATGTTCATGCACTTGGCTGGGCTGCAAACATGATGTTCATGATGCCTTCTCCACGTTATTGATGAAGTAGTTAAACAGTACAGATCCTGGGATTGTTCCCTGCATTGCTTCACTTCTGCTGGTCTCCAAGTTGAGTACAACCCACTAATCACTACATGCTGCACCCAATCATTAAACCATGTTTTTTTAAAAAAGCCTTGTAATCAATTAAAAGTCTCAACTGCATTTGAGGTTTAGGTTTCCTGACATCATCAAGTTCTTTGTTTACTTGCTGGATTGGAAATATTTTTATGACAATTATATCTGAATTTTGTACAGCTCATTTAAAGAGCGTTGTGCCTCTTAGTCAGCATTTCAGTATCTACAGCAACTGCAGTAGTCATTAAGACAGAAAGGTGGAAGAATAAGAAAGTACATGGTAACTGTATGTCCTTTAATGTAAATGTAATTTCAAGGAGGAAACACACAGCTCAAAATTGATCTAGGTAAGATATACAATGCATTGATTTGCAACTTTAACAAATACTTTTGAGGTTTTTTTCAGGAGGAGAGAGGGTTTAATTTTAGCTTGAATTTATTATACAGTCTCTTCAAATTTGAAACCAGCAATTTCCTGACCTCTCATCTGCTCTGCCTCTGATCATAGGACACACACCTGCAGATCTTCTAGTCACAGTTTCTGTAACCTATTTTCTTCTGTTTTTAGTAACACATACATAAAACACGGAACTAAACATTCCTACTCTTATGCCTGGGAAAAAGGAAGAAATGCTACATCCGGAAGTATGGTCAAACCTTTTTTTCCCACTGGACAGAAAAAGCACTGAAAGAAGAATGACATGGAAGATCATGATTGCCATGAGCATTAGAAAATCTGCTTCTGCATTCTCATGAAAATAGTCCCTATTTGGGGATTTCTGTCCTCATATCTGACCTCCTCTCAAATTTTTGTGTTAATTCTCATATCAGCCTTTTCAAGTAATTATGCACTTGCTATCCGCATTTCACAAACAGTGAACTGCAGTCATTATTTTGAACTACTTTATTTTATGCTGAAGGTGGATTTAGACACGTTGATTGGGAAAAGTTCACCAGCCTGATTGCCTTTGGTAGCGACCCAATGCCCTCTGCTGCACAAAGCTCCTCCACAGGACCTGTGGGTGCTGTCACTTGCTCCCTTCACTGCCCACTGTGTCCATCAGCAGTGCAGGGCTAGACCAAGTGATCCTGGACACAGCCATCTGCCAAGGGACCACATCCCATGGAGTCTTACTGAGCTTAACAGAGGTGCTCAGAAAGGGATGAGGTTGATTTGAAGGGTAGCAGCTGTGTCCCCTTTCACCCAGGGTGACAGCTGGAGAAGTGGACGGAGGACAGGGTTAGCACAAGGTGTGTGCTAGCTCAGAATGAGGGCAGCAGTGCAGCAGTGGGGTGCCTGACCTCAGCTTCAATCTATTTTTCAAGCAAACAGCTTCCTTCTGGGCAGTCACCTGTTTAACAAAGTCAACCCTTTCTGCTTCATTTTGTACTTGAGTGCTCCAAATGAAGGAAAGAGGGCAGAGGTGCTCGCTGGAGCACTGGGGCTCCCAAATACCATGTGCATAGCCAGAGTTCTCCTGTTAGGGACACAGCCAAGCTTGGAAGTGCAAGGCAAACTGCTCAAGCACTCAGTGCTTGCTGTTTTGAATGCTGCATGTCCAGCAGCTCTGATAATCTTGAATTAACCCCCATCAACCTAAGGGAGATGAGGTAAAAAATTCCTAGAAAGGGAATCACAGGGAAAGGACAAGAGAAGTTTTGGATGTTCCATCCACGGAAGTGTACAAGGCCAGGCTGGACTGGACTTTGAACATCTAGTCTAGTGAAAAGCATATCAGCCCAAGGAAGGGATGTTGGAGCTAGATGATCTCTAAGGTTCCTTCCAACCCAAACCATTCTAAGACTTTGTGGCAATACAGGGCATGCAAAATATCTTGGTAAAATCAAGAAATTGGTCTATACACAAGTGTGCCCATACACCCGTGCATATATAAAAGTTTTTGCCTATATTTATTGATATTATGAATATGTTAATATAAACAGCAGCACACCAAAATGTCTGCTAATTTTATTTGACATATTTATATTGATTCCATTTGAATAATTGGACCATTTTTATGATTGTATGTCACAGCCAAAAGGAGTTCAACAGCTGATTTTCTGTTTATTCATAACAGTGTCAAAATACAGATTACTTTTATCCCTTCTTTTTCTGAAAACACGGGGTTAAGCTATTTGAATCCTGAATTTTCGAGCTTGGGAAAGTGACCTTATAATACTCAGAAACACTTTGTCAAATCACTTTATTTGGAACTCTTTCTTTGACTAGAATTGGGAAACATGACAATTATAAAATAGCTTATGAAGACTAGCTTATTGCTATTTATTTAGTAATCAGGTTAATTCTTCAGTTTCTGCTTTAAATACCACTTTTCAAAGAAGAAACATTGCATCCATTTAAAAAACCCAACAACTTTGTATTTGCTCAGAAATCAGTCAGTGAACTAATATTTTCTAGTGCCAATCCTTTTCTGTGTTTTTGCCTAGCTAGACTCATTTTCACAGCTTTTATGTTCTCTACTTCTCTTGCCAGACTTTGAGAGTTGTGAGCTGGTTTTTTTGTTTGTTTTGCTTTGATAGCCTTGACACTAAAATTCAAGATTTCCAGACATCCTTGCCCACTGCCAAAGGGTTAAAGAAGAGCATTGGCTTGTTTGGTAGGTTTTTCCATGCTTTTATGGCTCTGCAAAAGGCAACATTCAAAGCAGTAAAAACAAAAGGCACTGAAATGCAGATTTACTATGTTTTTTCCACCTTCGTCATTGTATGAGATTTGCCTCTACACCCATTTTACTGTGGGAGTAGCACAATGAACACTGCTCTTTAAAATGAATCTGTCACTGGCCAATATGACAATGAAGATCATGAACATTTTGTGTGATTCTCTCTTCTTGTTACTATGTGGTCTCTTCTTTAAGGAAAGGTATGACTTTTGGGCATCACATAATTTTGCAGTGAACATCAACTGTTCTTTTTTTCCAGAGTTTTTACTTTTTTTTCACGATGTTATGATTCCTGAATTCTCTTGTTATTAGATGGTATTTGTGGGCAGTTTTCATACATGCCTGTCTGATGCCCATTCTATTCTATGGACTTGCTGGCAGCAGGTGCCAAGGGTTATCAGGTGGAGAGGATGAGAGGAGAGAGGATGAAAGAGGATGACAGACTTAGAGAGTGTATTGGCATGTTTATTTGCAGTGTCATATTCAATCAAAACTAGCATTTATAACTCAGCTCCTTCATGGCATTCTCAAGCGTGGTGTAAAAGGCAAAGGATAAACATGTCAGCTTGAGATAGAAGCTCATGGCAGCATCTGAGACAGATTGTCTTCTCATCTTCAGGTTGAAAATTAATATTTCGTAATGTGGTTAAACTTGCCTACTGTTGCATTTGCAGACAGGGGAAAAAAAAACAGACAAATGAGAATATTCTGAGCATTGGATTTTGAAATGACACAAAGTACCTTTCCTGTCAGTAGAGAAATAATGCTCTGTTGAACGGATACACCTTTCTCATTGCATTCTCAGTCTGGTGCAAGATATCTGTTTCTGAACAGGGATATATATTTTATAGGCCTTAAGGAGAACATTTTATTGAGTTTATGAAACTGTCTGACTATTGCTGAAGCCAAAAACCCCAATCATTTGTTCTCTTTGATTCCCCTTTTCTCTCTGAAAAAGAAGAGTCCTTGTTTTTTCTTAATTGCTTCTATTTTGCTGACACTCTCCCAGTTCCTCCAGCAAAGAAACAAAGTAATAATAACGAATGCCAGGAATAATTTTTCAGTGTCTCCAGCAGGTATGAATGCCATGTTGTCAACATGCAAGACATCAGAGAAGTGACTGCCTGGTAAGATGAAAAGAATTAACAGAAGCAGCTGGGCTAGTAATTACCTCTCTAACTAGAGCACACTGCAAACTAAACTAGCTGCTGGTGCAATTAGGTCTCCTCATGCTAAGTAATACTGAATGGAATTCCTCTGGAATGGCACTTTTTAGGATTAGATGCTACTTTAAGACCTTGTCTTTGTGCTTCCCCACATGCCTGAGATGACCACAATGCGCGGCCACTCTGGCCCCAGGCAGGCAGGCAGTGCCGAGACATCGTCGTCCCTGTGCTACGATGACCAGAACAAGTGTCTGGGCACTACTGAAAATAGTAACTAGCCTACAGATTTTGCTTTTAAGGAGCTGGGTGGGAGCAGTGATACATTAACAGATGTTTCATCCTATTCACATATTTTCCATATGACAGATCCTCCGACAAGCAGCTGTCGAGTAAGAGAGGGCGAACAATGCCTTGGATTGGTTTCTTGTCCTTTCAGCTCAGGCATACTTGTGTTTCAAGTATGATTGATTTTAAAATTGACTCTCCCACAGCATTTTAAATGTGTACCTGTGCAGCTCAAATGTGATTATTTTTAAGCTGCATCAGAATTTATGTTCAGCTCTCAGACATAACCTCCAGAAGATGGGCTTTTTCTCTTACTCTCAGTGCCACTATGACTTTGCATCTGAGTAAGGGGTGTAGAATTTGGACTCATCATGACAGCTTCTTCAAATAATGCCTTGCAAAAATAGCTATTACCTAGATCATCTCAGTCCCCAGTGGCCATAAATCAATACAGCTTGATAGTACTGACTTGGACAGAGATATGTTGATTACTATGCCAGTCAAGAAGTTGGTCTACATATAGGTAAATCAAAGTCAATGTTGGTTCCCCTAATTATTGACATATTGATGTTCATGGTCTCAATCAGGTATTTACCTTCCTGGGGTGACAACAAATTATGTCTCCTATGCTCTCAGCATTCAGTTCAAGAAACTAATACTTTAATCTATATTATTTTTTTCTCTTGTTTGATTCTCAAGATTCAGGATTAATCTGACTTAATATTTGTACAAATTACCCACAGTAGTAATTTTTAATTCTTATGAGGCCCCTCTGATATTGTTAGAATTAATGCCATATGGTAATCCTTTCAATTTTCATCCCTCTTTGGGAAATGAGTCAATGACTATTTAATGTTATGTTATTATGGTTCCTTAGTAACTTTTAGTTTAATCAGTGATAGTTACATTTGTTGAGATAATTCTGCTTATGTCCTGCTTCCTTCTCACAGGGTAAATTTTCCCAATCCAGTAACTCTGAGCAGGCACTAAGTGACACACATCCCAGCTGCCAGGCAATGTGGAAATGCTCAAATTCAAATTCACAAGTCAACCATATATCAGTTGCTATGACCTCTTCTGAACACTTTCATCATACTTCCTTTTAAAGTAGACTTGACCACATTGTACCTATCTTTCCTTCTTTCTGTACCCTGTTATATTCTGAATTCTCCCATCAGAAGTGACTGGTGATGCTGTAGACATCAATCCTGGAGTAATAGACTACCAGATGTTTGCACTGCATAGTAAATTGCCTTATAGTACTAATATTAGAAAAACTGCAGTGTAAAGACCTGCACAAATATTCCCACTCCAGGCTAACAGATGCTGTTCAGAAGTTGCTTATTTGATCACAGGTCCAGCTGAGCCGTTGGTTCAGTAGAGATGATGTGTTTAATGCAGAGAGTGCTTAGAAGCACACTCGGAGCACTGAGGTCTCAAAGCTGACATCTTTCAAGTATGTTTTAATGTGATGACTATAGGAAGTAGAATATGACAAGGAAGTGATGAGAACTTAGGAGTATCTACTGCTATTCTGATTTAAAAAATAATTATTTTTTATTTTTTATACTTAATATTTATGGAGAGATTAAATAATCACCAGTTATTAAGAGGCTTCACAGATAGGACAGTGGACCTAATCTGGAAGAGAGAATCAGTAGGACGATGAAATTTTTCATGGAATCATAGAACATGATGAGCTGGAAGGAATTCACAAGGATCACCAGCTCCAACTCCTGGCCCTACACAGGACAATCTCAAGAATCACACCAAGTCCCTGAGAGCACTGTCCAAAAGCTTCTTGAACTCTGTCAGGGTTGTTGCTCTGACTACCTCCCTTGAGACCCTGCTCCAGGGCCCAATCACCCCTTTTCCTAATATCCAACCTAAACCACCCCTGACTCAGCTTCAGGCCATTTCCTCAGGTCCTGTCACGGGTTATCAGAGTGGAGAGTTCAGTGTCTGCCCCTCCACTACCCCATGTGAGAATGTTGTAACTGCAATGAGGTCTCCCCTCAGTCTCCTCTTCTCCAGGCTGAACACACCAAGTGACCTCAGCCACTCCTCATATGGCTTCCCCTCCAGACCCTTTACCATCCTTGTTGCCCTCCTTTGGATACTCTCTCTAGTTTAATGTCTTTCTTATACTGTGTCACCCAGAACTGCCCCCAGCACTCGAGGTGAGGCCACCCCAGTGCAGAGCAGAGCAGGACAATCCCCTCCCTTGCCTGGCTGGCCATGCTGTGTCTGATGCCCCCAGGGCAGGGCTGGCCCTCCTGGCTGCCAGGGCACTGCTGGCTCATACTCAGCATTAGTTTGCAACTAACATTTGTACAAGGTATTTGGCTTTCTTTGATCAATTCTGTGTTATCAAAAAGGAATTAAGATTTATGTAGAGGGACCATGGCAAGATTTAATGAGGTAAAATGCCTACCAATGATTTCCTCCTGCATGTTGTAATGCTGGTGCTATGAAATGGCTCTCAGTCCTTTACTGGGAAGATTATAATTTGAAGATCACAACACACATCAAATGATCATATTGGGAAGAACAAATAAAAAGGAGAAAATAAATTCACGTGTTTCAGTGGTTTTCATTCACGGCGTTCCTTGGAGGAGGCACTTTGGAGAACAAAAGAGTTTCAACTCTTTCTGCAATCTTTTAATGAATAAGAAAATGGAAGAAGATTTGCTATATTTCCAGCTTTTGTTGTTTTCTACATGACACTTGCATTAGAGAAGCCATATACCAGACTGAGAGCTTTTTAACTGCTAACTTAACCTGTGGGTGACGCCAGAGGAGCAGCATGTTTTAGCCCCTTAACCATTTTAATATGGGAATCTGTCATTTCTGCATTAGGAAAGCCTTGTGTTTAGAACTATGCTGCAAATGAACTAAGTATGCAATTGCTAAGAAATAGTCAAACCACTGAAAAACAAACAGCTTCAGCATGTTGTTTTGCTCTAATTCACAGTAAGGACCCCTAGAGAAAGAAAGCTAATTTGACAATGCCAAAAGGACCCTTCAGACAATAGTCACATGCTTTCAGAAGAAAAAGATAAAAACTAGAGAATTATTGCTAGTTTTAGCTTGAGGTAGCTTGATTTTACAGTACATAACTTTTATTTCTTTAAAGACTGGCAGAAGGTCAATCCTTGCATATGAATGATTTTCATGATGGAGATTAAACTCTGTAAAAAGATTTATTATGTAGGATATAGGATCCCCTTCATGA
The DNA here is from genome assembly GCA_013398275.1 of Promerops cafer. Classification (NCBI taxonomy): domain Eukaryota; kingdom Metazoa; phylum Chordata; class Aves; order Passeriformes; family Nectariniidae; genus Promerops; species Promerops cafer. The sequence continues at coordinate 4,765,741 of VZSE01013631.1, read as the reverse complement.
TGAGGAATTTATTGCTAGTGCAGCTGATAGAAACTGTAAGTGGAAAAAGCTTTCCTTTTCCTTTGTAGATTCTGACTAAGGTGTTAGGCTCAATGCTGCTCTCTTTGCTGAAGTAAAGCTCCTCTGGAGGAGCACATATTGAGACTAAGAGGTTTTACATGTGTGAAGACTTAGCAGTTTTCTGGTTTATCTTATCATGTAAGACCACTTTTCATTAACTGTAAGCAGAAAGTGACCTTAGGTAAGATTTTAGTGTCAAATGTTCCACGAGGTGCACTTTATTTAGTGTGTATGTAAACTATAAAGTGTTCACATCTCTGCTTTGAATCTACTTTGTCATTGTTGTTATAACAAAAAATTGTAATGATTATATACAAAAAAAGTACAAATACAAAGCACAAAAACTGTACTGAGTATTTCCATCTTACTTTGGGAAGGTACTTCATTATGAGCCTAACTAGGATCACAGATACACATACGTTACTGAGCAGGGCCAAGTGAAAAGCAATTCACTACCCTCAAGTTTTACCAGCATGAAGGACTCTCTATTGGTGGTGGGTTTGTCTTATATAAAAAACCCTGTTTCATGGACAATACAAAGCTGAGTGCTGCTTGCTTAATGTAATCAATCTGCATAAACACCTCGACTTAAAGTGATTATTGGCATGAAAAGAACAGAGGGGTCAAGGCAATTGTTTTTACTCCTATTCTTTTATCCTTATATTTCTTCTGACAAATGAACATCTCAGCTGAAACCCTACACGTTGTTGCCATCCAGTCCTCGAATTTCCCTGCGAGACAGAGACCTCTCTGTGGGAACATCTGTGGTCAAAATCTACTTCATCTCCACTCCAAGAGATTATTTCTCCTTCTTCAAAGCCACCTTTTCCTCCCTAGCCTCTTCCTCAGCAACACAACCAGATATTTCAGCATTTGGCAGAGCTGAGGGGCTGAGGAGGGTGGAAATTCCACATGTTAAGGAAAAGGGTGGGAACAGTCATGATTTCCTTGTTGGGGTATTTTTTTATTTTTTTTCTTGTTATGTTTTTGAAATTAAGAAACCTATATTCTTATTCTGTAACAGTAGGAATTTTCAAAGCTGCAGTGCTACCTAAACACACATTTGTTAGCATTCTGACATAAAAATAAATAAGTGTTCAGAACAAGTCTGGTAAGTTAATGAGCTCATTCTGCTTGGTCAGTGCATATTTTTAACAATAATGCATTTTATTTGTTTTAAACTTATTAAAAACATATTTTTGAATTAATGATGTTATTTGCACCAGATTCCGAAATGCTTAAGAATGTCTGTGGCATAATTTTAGATAACCAGGCCAACTGAATACCTTGGATTTCTTCATTCCTTACCACCCATCCTGGAGCTTCAAGCTGGCTGAGTTTGTACTTATCACCACATCCCTGAAAGACATCTGGCCTCAATTGTCTTGCATTCATCATGGGAACTTTTCACACTGTACAGTACTGTGAAACAGAATTATTAAACCCTTGATTTTTAAACTTTTTGAAACAGCACTTTGTTTCCCTCAATTATCTCTGTGAAGCATTTCAGATCATATTGGTAAAAGAGACTTAAATTTGTGCTTTTGGTGTTATTTGCAGACTCGCTTTTCCACGTGGATATAGTGTGGCTGGTTGAATGTGCTGTTAAATGAATGAATGTTCCACCAATAAACACATTTGCTCAGCCACCACCTCTTTAAGCAGAAAGAGAGGCTATAATTTTGCCATTCAGGACAGAGACAAGCACCCTTAAAGTAGAACAAATATAAAGCCAAATTTTAAGCTAAAGATACTGCTGACTGAGGCGTTTTGTCTTCTGATGGATGCAAATCACATTCACAGATTAAAGTAATTTTCTGTGGCCTAAAGGGAACTTTCTGGATCCAGTCATTAAATTTTTGTTTAAGCATTTTCACATGTGGAAAAAACCTTTTTTGCTCAAAAAATGTAAATTTTTAACACAGTCCTTGAGAAACATATCTCATTATGTCTGGGATTTTTATTTTGGCTGCAGACAAGTGATGCGATGATATGAACTTCAAAAATGCAGAGATTAGCAGAAATTATTTCACTGTATAACACCTAGAAAAATTCTCACAGTAAACTTTTGGAAGCCTCAGATCAACAACATTTTTGTTTGCATCCTAGACCTGCCATTGAAAGTGTACAGGCAAACAATTTTTACTCTGTCAGTGAGGAACTAAGAAATCCACCTTCCAACATGCAAAGTGTTAGAGTTGATGAAACCTTGTCAGATGTTGCCTACATTTCAGCATTTTACAAGCTACAACCTCAACCTGGAATAAATTAGTAGGAAATTGCTGTTTACCAGTTGTTAAAAATGTTTCACTTAATAGCTGTGTTAATACACAGTGCTTGTGACAGAAGTAATTAGGTTATCTTTTGTCTATCATTTTCTATGTTGCCTTCAGCAGAAGAGAAATAGCCTAGAAATACCAACAAGTTAAACACACCACCTTATAAATACTATTTTAAAAACAAATATATGAACACTTACTTATCTGTTAGGAGGAAAGGAAAAAACCTACTTGAATTCTATTTATTTAGGAAAAACAAATTTGGAACAGCTTTCTTTAACTAAATGCTAATTAGTAACATTCTTTTAAACTAAATGATAATTAATAACATTAGTTAAAAATGTATTATTTCCTTAGAATATCCCATTCACCTAATTTTGAGAACTAATTAAAAGATTTTGGAGATACATACCCAGTCTGTTTGGTTTTTTCTAACACATTGACAAGAAGTTCATCAAGGAAAAACCTACCTCGCCGATAGGTGACACATCCTTGCTGTTGAATACCTTTTAATGTGCTTTTATTCTTCTGAGAACATTTTTCTGGGATTTTGGAGTATGTAAAAATAGTACTGTTTTAGAAACATCACACAGGAGAAAAAGCAGTGCCCCAGATAGACACTTTTCCATGTGCAGGCACTGCTGCATGAAGTCCTATTGATCCAGTAAACCATATTTTCTCCTTAAATTTTCTCAATCTACTTTGCAGATTTGTCTCAGGCCAGTAAAAGCACCTGGTCAGCTGCATTTTGCCCTGTTGCTACATTCTCTGTGCCCTCGTGAGCTTGTCCATGTTTCTCATTTGTGACTGATATTGTCTTTCTTGCACGCTTTTTCTCTTTCCCATTGACTGTGGACTTCAACATTAGTGAAGGAGTAGAGTGTTTTCCCTTGTTTTCTTGCAAATTGCTGATGGGGAATATGAAATGCTCTGCTACAGTTTGGATACTGGTTTGCATGTGAAATAACCCCAGAAGAGAGATACAGAATGGGTATTTGCAAGAGCTGAATCAACCCAAAATGTCTATAGCAGTCATATAGCTTATATACTGCACAGATAAAAATGCCTGTGTTTCAAGAGAAATTAGGAAATTTTTGTACTTGAAAGGGCTATAAAGTATAACCATTTCTTTAACATATCAGAATTTTTCTGCCTAATTGGATTAGGATCAACTTAATTAAAAGATGCCTGAATCATTTAAGTTTTCTGTGATACAAAGTGAGCTAAAACAAAAACACCAGGGATAATATTCATGGTTTGTATTAAGAGTTCACATCTGTAGTTAAATTGAAACAGATGCTTTTCAATACAAGCCATTGTTTTTTACTTGAATGTGACAATATGTTTTGATGTTTTCTCCTTAATTATAAAATCATGTAATGAAGTCTCTTTAGTATGTGTGTGGCAAACTGCCAAAACCCCTGTTTTTCCAAAAGCCTTTGGTAATATTTCTCATGGTACCTTAGTAAAGATTGTTCATCACAATCAGATGATTACCCTTTTGGATTACAGAAGGTCCAGCTGGGTATTCTGGAGAGCTCTCAGCAGGACTGGAAACATAAGAATGCATCTCTTAGGTTTCCCTAAGGCTGGGCAAGACCAGGCTTTCCTGAACAAGGTGGAACTTCTCAAGAAAATCTCCTGTTAAGTATGTCTTTATTATTTCCAATGATCAGTATGAAAGTATTTGGTCTTGTGCTAGATCAGTTGAAATCAAGGGATAAGGATAATGTTTCATGAACCTTCTGAACCTGGTGACTGGGCAGGTGTTTTTCCCTGAACGCAGAAGTCTGAAATCACAAAAGGTTTCATCTCCCAACAGAAAGTGTGAGTGACTAGGAAAAATACCTATATCTGCTTATTGATTATAAGTCAGTTTGTGGTGTTTGGTAGCAGTGATAAAGATATGAAAGCTAGAAATGGAAAATTGCAAGTAACTTTAAGTTTCCTGAAAACAGATATAACAATAACAATGGTAAAAAAATATTGCTAAAAATGATACTTCATTTCTTCAGTATAAATGTGAAGTACATGTATTATGGTGGATAGAGTGAAGAAATAAATAGATCTGAAATCCTGTGCAAAGATCTAAACTCTTCAGCTTTCAGAGATTTGTCTTTGAAATAGAAAACATACAGTTGTTGAAGAAGAATGGGTTAATTAAACTTTGAGGAAACTGGATGCAATTTTCATGATTCTGGATTTCAGCTAGGAGCTTCAGGTAGCACATGAGGAGAGAAGCCTTCCAAATTACACAGGATTGTACTCTGAAGTTGGGTTGATTAGCATGACATCAGCTAGAAAGCCAAGGATACAGACAGGTCTTACAGTATTCCTGGCTTTGGGCAGATAAGGAACTTCTACAGCACATAATGATGTTGTCTGTTTTGGTCTTTCTCTTCCAAAACACTGAGGGCTTTTGACTGCTAATGAGAACTGATGTTTTCATGAGCCATCTATGACAACCCCAATACCCTTCTTTTTCATTGTAAAAATTATTACTTTTTAGATATGCACTTTATATTTTCTACACTAAATTTCACCTGCCATTTGTTGCTTGCTGAGTCAGATATTTTTCCCAATTATTCACAGCATTTGTCCTTAATTATCCTGAATAATTTAGAAAACTCGATGAACTTTTCTCTGATACATTGACTGCTTATCTACTTCTGGATCCCCTTAATGCTAGGGCTTTTCTTTCTCATGGTTTTTGCAGCCCACTTTCCTTTCTCTGAATCCTGCATGAAAGAGTTAGGCTTGAGGTGATCAAGCAGCTGCAAAAAGTTTAATACTTAAATGAGCTCTTGAGTATTTGGGGAATATCATCTGTGCTGTAGATTTATAATTCTTCACTCTTACGTCCTTCAGGTCATCTTTTACTACATCTACTATATGTTGGTATTATAGATGGTTATGAAAGTTTGCTAGGAGAAATTCTTTCTATGGTTTTTGTTGTATTTGAAATAGCTACTTTTACTGTTTTCAGTATCACCATTCAGACTTGAGTGCATATTTTTATAAAGGTCTCTATAATTCTGCTACCAGAGAGTTAGTTTTTTAAAACATTCACCTGATTTTTATTCACAAACATGCTAATGACAGCATCAGATTTGTCAAAGAACCACATGAAAAAACCTAGATTACTGCCACACAAGTTATTGCTCAAGTGATTCTTACACCAAATTAATGCTGAGTTTCTGCATGGGTGAGAATTAGGAACAGCTGAAAGTGGCCTCATAGTATTTTTTTTTTCCAGTGCAGTGATTCCACTTGAGATGAGAATAAGGACTGAAAAAGCAGAGAAGGATGGCTCCCTGCCAGTGGCTGGGCAGGAGGTATGCAATAGGAGCTGGGACCTATTGGCAGAGCTGTTGAACAGGTGAGAGAAGCTTGGAGCAGGTGCAGCAGGGGGGTGGGAGAGAGGGACAAGGTGCCAGTGTCAGTCCTAGGGGCAAACTGAGCTGAGAGCTGAGGTGTTTTATGGGAGCCTTTGAAAGTGTTCTTGTCATGAAGCGAGAGCAGCACGGGTGCTTCTTATTCTTATTTAAAGTGTAATTGTTTGCCCATACCATGAACCAGCCTGATCACAGCAATCTTTAACACTTTGCAGTGACTTGTACACCACAAAGAGCCTTTCACAAAGGAACAGACCAGGCTTTTCCTGACTGGCAGCCATGCAAACCCACCACATCCTGGAGGTCAAACGGGGCCCTTCCTCCCTCAAGCACCATCACCACTGGTGAGGGTGAGGTTTGGTGGAATATCAGAATAACCCCTGTGCTCCCTGCACACTTGCACTGAGAGCCCCAGTGCCTGCTTGGGCTAGGAGTAAAAGCAACAGACATCACTGCTCTGACTCAGAGCTGTGTTGCCTGTGGACTAACCAGGCAGATGCATTCTTGGATGCATTCTTGGATGCAATCAGGGAATGATTTTGAATTCAATTCCAGACTGGAGTCTGGCTATGGGGCCCATCCCCTCTGCCATATCCCCAGAGCCCAGAGTGAATGAGGACCTTGGCATGGACCTTGGCATGGACCTCTATGTTGGTGGCAGCTGGGGGGACAAGGCTTCACAGTCCCAGAGGACCTTTCTGTCCCCACAGCAATCAGAATTATCTCATCTACTGCAATATGTCCCTGGGATGCAGTAAATCCTAGTTCTGATTTCATCTGCTGCTGATTTGACTGGCACATCCAGAGAAAGCTCTCCATCTCTACTGTCTTCCCACTCAGCACAAACCTGTACTAGGCATTATTTTCAAGATTGTTTAGTAAATTGACAAATCAATATTTGTACAGAATTCTGAAGATGGGAAATGGACCTTCCACCTGACAAGCTTCTGTTCTTCCTGACTTGTTTCCATAACACATGTTTTTTACTACTCTGATATTCCTCTGCAATGCCACATTTTCCCCTGTATAACACAGTCAGATTTTTGGGTTTCTGTTCTTGAATTTGCCATCGATACCTTGTGATCTTGGATATAACTGCTCTGCACTTTGTCAATGTGTATAGTGGTTGCAAAAAGTGTCTAGCCAGCTAACAGGAATTGTGAAATGGAGGGACCTGAGGAAAACTTCGGCTTGTTTTTATGGGCTCATGTGAAAGGCAGATAAAAACATGCCAAGTAAACAAAGTTTTACTGCTGTTATTGTTTAGTTTCATATTTACGCTTTGGTATGATGGAAAAATATCGTGATATGACAGAGGACAGCTCTAGCAAAGGAAAACCTCCCTCGGTCCTTTTTGTCTCACATACCAGATAATTAGCATACACCATACTTGATGTGTCTGGCAGAAGAAAAAAGAGAAAGAGAGGGAAAATGTGCATTCTGCAATTCTGTTTTCACCAGGCACTGGCCAATAAATTATGTCTAGACTTTGTCCTTCAACCACTATGCAGAAGGTCTGGAGTGAACCACCTATAATAAATTAATTGTGGTGAGAAAAAAAATCACAGAGGGAAAAGAAGCAGGGTCTTCATTTCTGCTTCCCATATAACTTCTCTGCCAATAAACAGCTTTACTATGATAGCTCAGCCAACAGGCACTCTTTTGAAAACTTGTACTGAAGCCCAGACTTTCTTACAATATCACAGTTCACTGACTTGCCAAATAGTTTTTGGGTAGATAGCACATCTGTATCTGGATCCATCCCAGTATTTTCTTATACAGCTAGACTCCATCTGAAGTATTTTACATAAAACCCTCTGTAACCTCTTCTTGTTTCGAGCTTTGAAATCAGAAGAATGATGAAATATTTAATTATCTGTGTGTCCTGCCAAGGCTCTTTCATTACTTACCTATAGCTGTCAGTGTGCAAGAGGAGGAAAAAAAGGAAGACATTTTCTGAAAACAGGACTGTGTCTGGGAGGTCTGTTTTTGGAAAAATGGTCAGCTCCAGCTCTCTGTTGAGGTGCTGCAATCCTGTGCCTTCTGCACAGAAGAGGAGACAAAAGATATGACACCTCAGCTGAGCTGCAAGTGGGCTGGGCAGGGGCCAGCTCCCATGTAACCCATGCATGGCATGGAAACTGATACATAAAAGGGCCCACAATTTTTAGAGTCTGGCAATTTGCACCTGCCAAATATATGCCCACATACTTGTGGCCACAAAATGAGTTATATGTGTGAACCTCAACATATGCCATTTCTGTTCTGTGATTTATATTCCCGACGAGGTAGTCAGAGAGGCAAACATGCTCAGATTTCAACAATGAAGTGCAGACACAGATTTTCTGACTAGAACTTTCTCTTTTACAAGTGCATCCCATTGCACAGCTTTATTTCAGTAAGATGAGAGAGTCTGGGTCAGAAGCAGGAGAAAATAAAATATACAGCAGTTACTTTATAACTCACTCAGGGTTTATATGACTCTTTGCTTTTACAATGTAATTGCATTCACTCTTATCTTAAATACATCATTCCTATACCTGTGAGTCCAACCTGCTGCTGTGACACGTGGGATGGTGGAGCAGGTTGCCATTCTGCAGCAGGACTTTGTGACACAGAACCTGTTTAAGGAAAGCTTCACTGTTAGCTGTTTAGTAGTAGATGCAAAGGTAGTAGCCAAAGGAAATTAAAATGAAACAGTGGATTTTCCACCTGTCTAACTTACCTAGAGCCCTTCAGTCGCACCATGCTTGTTAGGCTAGCAGGCTGAAACTGAGATGTGCCAAAGATTTTCTGCTCCTCCGTTGTTCCTCCCAAGCAACAGCTCACTCTCTCTGGAAGCACTCTTAGGAACTGTTGCTAGTATCCTTTGTTCTTCTGTCCTTGGATGGCTGCGGGTCCTTGATTGCTCTCAGACTGAGCCAGAGATGGAACCATCATCAAAGCTATCAGTTCTGGCTAAACCTCTTAAAGATTTGTAAGTATTAGGGTTTTTTCCAGGCTGATGCTTGGTGAGTTAGGCCAGTGTAGTCATACAAAAAACATCTCTGTAAACAGGCTAGCACACAACATTAGTAGATTGTTGGATGACAGTGCCAAGTCTATTATAAATACCCTTTGAAAATAGCATTAGAGCAGTCTATAATGTATTGAGCTTGCTTATTTAGTCATTCATAAGCCAGGGAATAACAAAGTTGAGGTATGGTGATTGAACATGAAACCTTTAGTGTGCTATTTGATGCATCATGTCTTCAATGGGACTTTAATTACCATTAGCATACTATTTCTCAAAGAATACCATCCCACTTTCCCTGTCACAACGATTATTCCCATGTGCAGAATTTTGTAGTGCTTTTCATCACTGCATGTTAATTTTTTCCTCTGAATATATAATTAAGTTTTTCTTATTTAGAGACATATGAACATTCACACACCCCCAGCATTTTTATAGCTGTACCTTAAAGCTCTTTCTCAGCCTAAATTATATACATCTCTCTATAAGCAATATGTGAAATAGGATTTTTTATTTTTATTTAAGATTTAATCATGTTGAAGTTCATAGCACTTATGAAGTTGAGGTTAATGATTTGGAATTATATTCTCAGGAACCAAACTGTCTCAGAAAGTCAAGGAGATTGCCCTGCTAATTTTCCAGATCTGTTGAAAATCCATGCATGTACATTACATATTTTTAAATAGTGATTTTGGGTTTATGATAAGAGTTATCACTACTTTAATATTTTAACATAAGTGGAAATGAAAGTGACTTAAACACCTTTTATGAATAAAAATCATGGATGGGACAGGCTCCTGTACTATAGAAAGGTATAGTTCAGCAGCAGCCAGGCTAATGCTGCAGAATATATCTACAGAGACATCACACAGTTTATCTCAGGACGGCTTCTTGATGAGCAGTGTTCTCCCCCAGGAGATTTGAGGATGACAGTGTTTGGTGGACCATGGGTGACCTGAAGGCCTAAGAGAAAATCCTTAGGCTGCCAGTCTCTGTGTGGGATGGCTGGAACACAAAACGCAGTGGGAACTGATGTGGTCAGAGCTGCCTTGAGCAGCTCCAAAAGTGCATGGTAAAGAAACACTTGGTGGGCATCTCCATAATGTCCTGTAGACCCAGGTCATTTCACCAATGCCATTTATTTTGTCCTTTCAAACATACAGTTCATGGGGTGGCTGTAGGCTCTCCTCTTTGGGTGGTGATGCTTTGAGAGGAATAAGAATGGGAAAGATAGGCAAAGCTGATCAGGAAACAACAGGAAAAGAAAGACTCCTAGGAGAAGAAAACCTGAAAGAAAATATGTGGACACTGCTGGGTACTGACTAAAGTGTTAGATGATCAGAGAAGTTCTTTTCAGATGTCTGGCAGAGGCTTGGATAAACCTGCACCGGGCTTCTGTGGTACTTTGGATGTATTGTAGCCTCCTGTGTATAAATATATGAAGCACAGGACGATGTGGGATCTGAGAAGCCCTGGGAAATTCCTGAAATACTCTCACACTTAATGTGAGTGTCTCGGAAATGAGGAAGAGTCCTTTACATTGAAATGTTCAAATTGGATATTCCAACATTTTCATACCTACTTTAACTGTTTGTTTTCATTCCCCTTCCCACTTCCCCAAAGTTGTGCTATTTAATTTTTTCATCCAAATCTGGGACACAAATGTGTGTTTTTGCTGGTATCTTCATTTGAACTTCCTGGGTTTGCTTTTTTATCAGAACGCCTTGAAGAGGAGAATAAAGAAAATCATTTGGGATGATCTGTGTTCCAGTGTGTCAACAGGTACAATAAAACCCGAATGGAGTTGTGCACATAGAAAAACATATGAAATAAATCAGTGCAAGTTAAGAGGACTCGCCCACCCATCTTTTCTTTGCTGGAATGAATTGTGTGTAAGTTTCCACTAGATCATCCTTTGATTGTCAAGATTGATTAAATATTTTCTGCTTTCAACTCTGAGGAGATGCTTTTAATAATTTTTTAATATTTTATTGGAGCACTATGTATGCTGGCTCCCATTAGCAATGAAATCTGTCCAGTGAGCTTTGGATTTGACTGAAAGCATAGATTTTGCCTTTCTTCAGTTACTCTTTTCTTGTGAACCAAATAGATGAGTGGTTAGTGGCAGAAGGACACTAGAAACAAAACAATCCCCCAGATTATACCTCCAGCCCGGTCACCAAATTTGAGTGAATGTTATGTGTTTAAGTCCCACATGAATGCTTTGACTGTTATTACCCATTCAATTGCATCTGAGTTATGATTTTAGACAACTTTTCATAAGCCTAGTCAGTGGGCTTTACAGATGCCTCTCTTTAAAAAGCCATTCAGGTTATGCAAAAGCATGTGGGTGACTGGGTGCAGTATTTGCATTGCACACACAAGTAAGCTTATCCCTTTTGTTTGTCTTCCGGTACCTGCAAATGAAGAGGGCACTTGAGGATGATCTGTTTTGGCCTTCCAAAAGCCATACTTGCCCCACTCCCACCAGGTCCTTCTTGTCTTGCCTGTGCATTCTCAGGATCTCCCTTTGGCCCAGTAGTTCATTATTCCTTACTGGTCCTGAAGCACCATATTCAAGCTTTTTGGCAAGTGCCATCCGTCCCTGGCTATCTATTACAAATTTCTTTGATGGACTTACTTTAAAGCCTCCTGCTAACTTCACCTGTATCTGAAGGAGAAGAATTTTCTACTAGAAGAAACTTTTCATATGTTAATTTTGGGAGCTGCTGTTTTAGTGGGAAAATCTTTGCTTCATTGTCACATGGCCACTCTACAACCTCGAGCTAGTTGGCAGACTTATAGCTACTCACTGTGGGGGCAACTACTTAACTTCTGGATGATGATCACCCCCAGTCAGTTCAGATTTTAAGGAACTAGTCAGTTTAAAGCAGGGAACTCGTATCCTCGAATGACCCATAACAGGTTGAAATATCTCAGTAGGGAGAAAAGAAACGGCAAAAATAAGAGACATAGCAGATATGTTGCTGATCCAGGTACTATACTCAACTTTGAAATGGAAATGAAGACGAGTTGAGAAAAGCAAAAAATTGTGTTTTATTTAGATTAACATGTTAAAAAGGGCTGAGGAATCTGAGAGCATTTGGAACGGAATGAAAGGACTTTTTAGCAGAGCTAGAACAACCCATTTTAATGAATTAAAGATTTGGGTTAAATTGTAACAGACATAACAAATAGTTAGGGCATTAAATAATCATCACCTGGCCTATTAACAGATTTAGAAACCTTCTGACCTTGGAGAAGTCAAGTTAATCTAATTTGTTGTAGTTTGTTTTTTTTTTTAAATCAATAATCAACTTTTCCTCTTTTGAAATTACACATTTAAATAAAGTACTGAAAACAATTAATTACCCTTTGAAGAGATGGATGGATAAAATCCCCTTTTTACAGTTCAAATCTGCAATCATTTTCTTTCATGATTCCTTCAACATGTCTCAGTGCTTGCTGAAACTCTGAACAATTTGGAAGACTTTTTGTGTACCAGAAAGGTGGTGTTTTCTTGGATTTATGTAATCACAGGTTTTCAACTGCTTTAATGCCATTAAGTAACATTTCCAAATGTTTGGTGTGTGGAAAGATCAATGGCTTTATCAATCTAAACGTATTACTCCCCTCACCCTTCCCTACTTCAAATCTGGTTTCTGTTTAAACCTCTCCATAACCTCAGCCTTATTCTAGGTTAAATGTTATATTAATCAAGCTGTGGATAAAGGCCACATATATGACTGAAGCTGTGTTTATTAGCTTTAGTGAAGCCTTTGATTTGGTCACACATTCTTTGCTCTTAACAAAGCCTCAGAATAATACAATATGGGGTTTATGTCAATCCCTAAATTGGTTATCATTTTATTTAAGCAGTAATGGAAAACAAACTATGTTCACCATAGTGGCATATGAGCTGATTTCAAACTCTCTGGTGCAGGTGTTATCCATGGTATTCTTCTTCTGGTGCTCTGGTTGTTTTCTTTGGAAATGTCATATTTAATATGAGTGGATAAATAGAATATCTTCTTTTGTAAAGAACTCTTTTTAATCCTCCCTTTAATCATAAAGTAGACTTTATTTGTACATTCCAGTTTATGCAAGATGTGTTCTGAGGAGAGGAAAACGGGAGATGTTCAAGTAGTTAATTGCTTCATGGTGTTATGAAGAGCTGTTTTGAGATTGTGTGCAGCTCCAGCCCTCCTGTGGCTGGAAGGATTTCCAACTGCAGGGCTGTACTGTGGAAGACATTATTGCCTTGATTCTGCTCTTTGATGTGCTGGGTATAATCCCCACCCAGAATTAAGCATATGGTGTAAACTCAGTCTGGGCCTCTAAAAAAAAAAGGCCACCCTTCCAGCTATCAGTCAGCACAAGGGGGCTATAGATGACACCAACATGCAGCAAGTGAGAATACTTATATTCTAAAAACATCCTGGCTGTCAATACCTGCTCTTGTGCTGGTAGAATAGGGAGCAGAGGAAACAAATATTTTACCCTCTTTTAGTGCATCAGTAAAACAACTGACTATTGTGCATATTTATATACCAACACTATAACGGATGTGTTAAAAACCATTATTACATCTGTAAAGAATGTGGCCACCAGAGCTCAGAGCAGGGCTGTGCCCCCCGCAGAGACAGTGGGTAGAAAGGTTAGCCTTCATCCCCATCATGGACAAATTAATATTGTGCCTGGAGGGCAAGTTTCAGGACTTTGTTTTGACTTGGTCTCCATGTCCATTTTCTACTTACATGGACAATAATTCCTCAAAATGCAGGGGGACCCGAAGGTTAACATAATTCTCCCTTTGAATAGTCAATCCTTGCAATGTATAGCCACTTATGTGGTCTCTGAGGCAGTGACTCAGTCCATGACAACAAGAACACCTGATTTACAATATAGTCTCCTAAGTTGCTAAAGCCTTTTTAAAAAATTTTTCTTTCTCCTGCCAAGACTCATTGGCTGGGTGCTAACAGTGGAAAAAAATTACAGTTGTAAACAGAGTGCAGTTTTTAACAGATTTAACATCTGAAACTGGCACTGAGAGATGTGATGCAGTCATTGGCACAGGGACACTTCATGCCTCAGCACCAGTTGGCACACGGAATGATTCTGTGATAAAAGTGAAAATACTTTCTTCATCCTCTGTTAGAATTCCTTCATTATGACCTCTTGGATTATCTTGGAGATGTGGACTGGCTTATGCTGAAGGCTGGGAATACTGGAAATAAATCTTTTCACCTTTTAGAATGGGTGCTTTGTCAGATTGTTGAGTCTTGTTTTCCTGTTAGATTGTTACTATTAACTAAATCTTAAGGCAACTCTGTGTAAGATTATTGTTTCCAGTGATGTCTGCTGTAGTTGTCTAGATCACTTTGAGAACTGGCATCTGCTTTGATGCATTATATGCACTTTTTAACCTTCAAGCAAATTATTTTCTTAAAAGCAAGGGAGAGAATTTTTAAAATCACCGGTTTTCAAATATTTTCATAGTAGAAAGTCTGCATCAGTGCAGCACATTCAGCACAGCCCATCTCTGCAAAATGAAATAGCTTCCATGCAGCCAACATATTTGATCAAGCTCCAGGAATGCCTAGGAAGAAAAGGCGTATCAGACTGTCTCACAGAGCTGCAGATGTGACATTCCATCGTCAGTGACTTAAGGGGGAGCTATTAATGCCACCAACAATCATAAGACGTAGTGGTTCCTGCTAAGCACCTTCGTGACATTGTTTTACCAGGGTGAATGGAGTAAGAAATTGACAAAATCATGGTGTAAGTATTAGAAAAATACTTACACCAGAGAAAAAGGGACTGAAAACAAGTGCAGATTTGAGAGGTGCCCTGGAGATCTGAGAAGTCCCACCTGAAAACCTTTGCTTTTAGCAAAGTGGAGTGGGGCCGCTACCAAAGAGACAGAAGGAGAGTTAACGGGAGTGTACACTGGATTTTCTAAATTTTAGCTTCTTTGCAAGGCTGTTCACATATGTCATTATGGCATGATTTCTGAAGTAGTCTGGAGGAGCTTTGTGTAAATTTGTAAGGTCACTTGCAGTCAGCAACATCAAAACTTTTAAGTGCTAGAATATCCCTTCCCTCTTCTCCCACTGTCCATCATATTCAGTGGAATGAGAGCAGCAGGACCAGGTCAGAGTTAAGGCTGGCTGCCAAATTTCAAAGCTTTCAAAACCTCTTTATTTCATAACTGCAACATTGTAATAACACTGCTTTAAATTAGCTGATATGTATTTACTAACTTAATCTTAGTACAATGCAGGGGCTTAAGGGTCTGGGAATTTTGCACGGCTTTGATCTCTATAAACCCCTATTAGCACAGGTACTGATACAATTATCTGCAGGGTCACTCTACATACTTACAGGCTAGCAGTCCAATCAACAGATCAAACTACCTCATTTATCATCATGTGATCTGTTTCTAATTAGTTCACTCTAGTTAATGGTTTCTTAAAACTGCCTTTTTTGAGTTATTTTTTTTTCAGAAACACACAAACCACTTGAAATAACTTCTCAACATTGGCTATATATATTATTTATTTTCTGGCATATTTCCAGTTGTATGAGTTACACCGAATTCATTTACTTCATGAAATAGGTAATTTCTTTGCTCTCAGAGAGGGAAGGCACAGAACAATGTTGGGGTGATGGTAGAGTCTGACAAAAATATTTTTAACACATTCAGTACATTGTCCTGGCTCATGGAGTCTGATATTTACAGTTTTGAAATAAGTCTAAATACAGCTAGTTTTATCTCCTTCCAGGAAAGCATAATCATGAGATTTGCTGAATGGCTGGTACTCTATTAACAAATGTCAAAATAGACTTAAAAGCACTAAAAAACTAAACTTAAAGTGTACTTAAAACTACTAGTGTGGATTGGAACAAAAAGGAAATGTCAACAGTTTTGCATGCCACTCATAAATTGCCGGTCTTAATTAAAGTGTAATAAAATTTTTAATTTGATCAAAGCATGTTGCACCTATTGTAAGCCTACTGTTTCAGCAGGGAGATTTATACCCTTTGCTTTCTTCTCAGTACATCTTGTAATTTCATCTGCTTATGAGTATATTTGCTATTAGAAATACACCTCTCCTGATGGTCTGTGGGCCAGGATTTAGTGTTATTAGGCTTGACCTGGTTTGATTCCCTGTTAAAGAAAACCCTTCAGCCTCAAGCATTTCATAAACTGCTGTGACCAGTGTGCCAGGAGGAGTAAAGTGGAATTTAACCAGATTGATATACTGTTGTGGAGGGAGATTACACATGGACAGAAGCCAGGGTTGAAAAGTCTGCTTTACTTTTGCCCAAATCAAGTTAAGCCCAAATTTCAGGTATCATCAGTTCAGCACAACCTCTTTGCTTCCAGGTGGCATTCTAGTTGTTTTTTCCAGAAATTTTTCTTTTTCAGCAAGATTTGAAAGGGAAGGTAATCTCTGAAACAAAGTAATGGTTAGGACTGGCAGACATCTGCACATTGAATGTGGCAGGGAAAGATATGCAGGCACAATCTGTACCTCTAGATTTTCTGTGTAAAATTTTGGTGTCCCAGCTTTAATAATAAGACATCTGTGTGGCAAATGCTTATCATGCAACTTCCCATAACTTTTGTAGGATGAAGCCAAAGATAGGGCAGGAAAAGGCCCACAGTTGAGGAAAGAAATAATTTGGAGAAGGAGAAAAAGGTTAAAAAATAGCAACTAAGGAAAAGGGAGAGGAAAAACAGTGTTTTGTCTCTTCCAAGTGTTAGTGACTAAGGCACTGAGACAAACCCCTGCCCTTGATGTCCAAGCTTCGCCAGGAGCAAAATTTCCCAGTCTCGCACGTTTCCTGTTAGATCGTTATAAGGTAGAAAGAAAAAAAGAAAAAAAAGAAAAAAAAAAAAAGAGACAGAGAGAGAGACACTTCTTCCCTATTTTCTCCAGATTTGGAAAATAATACTTCCCTATGAATGCCCCTCTCTCTCCAGTGACATCTATATTGTTAACAGAAATGAGGACTCAGAAACACAAACTTTGTGGTAAGAGCAGTGTTCACATCTTGTTGTTCCCTGTTTGGCCATCAAAGCTGGCTTCCATATCGTATCTTTTTTCCCACTGTAAGGAGAAGTTCCTATCAACCTAATTATTGCTCCCAAGCTCAAGAAAATCTCTCAATTTTTTGACATCCTCTTTGCAGCGCTTCTTTGTTTCCATGGAGAAATTTTGTGCTAAGATGGGTTTTGTTAGCAGTTAGCAGCTCTAATTATAGCTTAGTGGATACTCCTGAAACTGAAATAAAAGTTGCTTTAGCCACCTTTTCATGTTACATCCAGTCTTGCCCTTCTGGAAGCACCTGGTATACCTGCTATGTGTTGGTGTTGTGCTGTTTTAGATGGTGACTCATTTATAATGAGTTAGACTGAAAGTAGATGAGGTTATGACACATTCCTTTTTATTCAAAATGGGCTTATTCCCTGACTTCTTTGCTTTATTTTCCTTCGTGGAAACTCATTGCCAAAGTGGGAAATGTATGTGTTCTTTTAGGAAAGCCAAGGAATAACCACAGTGTGGTATCTCTCACTATATATAAAGTCACTGAAGGTAGATCAATTTTATCCCAGTAGTAATGGATATGATTTTTTCAACAGAGTGAAAGGATATTGTTGTAATGATGACAAATGTGAATCTCTGTCATAATAGAGTGACTTCTGATCTTTTTTTCCACTTGAAGTTTTGCTACTGTTTTTTCCTTGATGTTTGCTTGTAGCCCAATGTGGGTATGTTAAGGGCTCTCAAGGAGTTTGTTCAACTGTTTAAACTCATAAATGCTTCAGGATTCTTTGGTTCTACTGAGAGTCATAAGGCTCTTACAGCACTACTAAAGAGTACTGTAGAACAAATATTAGGTCATATTGGCATATACCATATCTTTTGAGCCCTGCCAATATTGTAGTTTTGTCTGACCCATTGCTTCATGAGCAAGGCTCATGCAATGTTCTCATCCATACCTGCATGCTTAAGATTATCCTAGACTTCAATTCTAACTTTCAAATATTAAATAGGCATGTTTTTGGCTTTTACTTGCAGTAAGGTGGCAGATACCTGCAAATCACAAAAGAAAATACAATTTCAATTTTTAAATATCAAAGATATCACATGGCGCATGAAAAACAAAAGCCACTATATGCACTGAGCGTAAGTGCCAGAGTTTGTATAAGAAAATGCTAGCATGAATTTCATGGGGTGGATAATAAGTTCTTTACAGTGTATCCAAGACCATCATGATGAAGACTTACAGAAATAGGTAATATTTTTATTTTACATTTTTTATCCTTCTTTGGAGTGGAATAAGTTCTAGTATCATGAGGACAGGCAGGAAAATAAATCCCTTTCAGTGAGTAACTGGAATTGTTTTATTTGTCACCTTAAGGAAGCGGGAAGGAAAAGACATAATTATCTCAAAAATATTTGTATTACATATATATCTTAAATGAGTTCTGAAGAATAGAAAATTCACAGCCTGGAACTAGAACCATCTCTATTTTTCACAGTGTTTGGGTTTTCCTTGAAGGATGTGGAACTCCTATTTGCACTGGCTTGGAAGCTGTTCTTGTGGTTTTGAATCTTTACATAGAGACAATTTTGAATCACATGCTGTAGCATATGTCTAGCCCAGCTGTTCTCTCTGTATTTATATGATCCTCTCACTATAAATCTCTGAGTGGATCAAAAGTAAAAACAAAATTACTCTTGCAGTACCCATGGTTGGGGAAGCATTTGGTGTCCACCATTAATTATACGGGTAAATTAGAGATGAGGGTTATGAAGCATTTAGTCTCAAATCGAGCAAAATATCTCTGAATGCTTGAAACTGGTCCCTCTGCTGGGTCCCAACCAAGACCATCTTCTTCATTACACCTTTTTCCAGGAAGCAGAGAATGTGTGTATTTTTTGAAATTATATGTATGGGCAGTCCTCATGTGGCACTGATGTCTTCAAAGATTAAAAAAAATTGCTGCTAAAATCATCAGTGCTGTGCAGCTGTATTCTGTACAGCCCTGGGAAGGCTGAGCAGTTCCAGAAAAGGAGACTGAAAGCAATTATCTCTGCATTTTTTATCTGCCTTTTACACCGTTAGTACCCCAGTGAGCCATCTCTACTTATATACTTTTCCCTAACCCCCAATAGTTTCTAGATGTAAAGTTTAACACAAAGACCAGACCCAGCAGATATTTTTGCCTTTTTTATACACTGTGCTATTTTAAATGGGGAAAAAAATAAAGAAGGAACGCTTTTGATCAAAGCATTTTTCTCTGACATAGCAAGGCATAATAATGTATCCTCACAAATACCTCAGCTTTCAAATGCAAGAAGGCATTCTCACGTTTATACCATAGAAGGTACTACTGGGATATTCCAGATTCCCTTCATTCCCAAGAGATCTGCTAATCTCAGAAAAATGAGGGAGGCAGTTTGCTTGGCCCGAGATTTCACAATACTGTGATGCACTTGGGGAGTGTCAGGACCCAGCACCCAGGCATAGGCTCCTCTTGCACCTGTGTGTACCACCAGCTGGACTTAGGGGAAGATCCCAGGCTGGATGAATTAGCATAAAACCACTTCTGAACAGCCACAAACTTTAAACAGCTGCCCCCGCTCCATGACCCGTTTGAATTTGTTATTGGTATTAGGATACATGAAATTAACTTGTTATATATGCTTAGCAGATAGACATATCAGATGGGTGGTGTCACCCAGGCAGTGTGATGGGAGACCATCTCACCCATGGCACGTTGGGCAGAGACTAAGGGAAAACTGTGTGTGCTCCCCCAGGCTCTGGCTTGTGGGCGTTGCCATCCCAAAACATAACTTTTTATCAGAAATGAAACTAAAAAAAAAAAGATCTGGTGGAGCTTTTACAATGCCTTGCACAATTAGATTGCACTTCCCCTCCAAGATGAACAATCAGTCAAGCCTTGAAGAAGAGGGGTGGTATTCAGGACGAGTGAGCTGTCCCAGCCGGGCATCCTGCCTCAGTGGTTGAGTGCAAGAACATTATTTTATATCCTTGGGCAGTCCACTGGGGTAAATGGTGCCTGAAAAGACAAGTGAGATCTACTGATGTACTACTTTGTAGTGGAGTGTGTTATACTACCCTATGAAATATTTGAAACACACGGTCTAGAACTCTGTTCCTTGACAAATGGCTGAACTACTGTTAAGATGTCCTGCATGTTTCCCTGATGAAAACATTCTTTTCAGAAATTCAGCCTGCAAATACCAAGTCATATCAGAGAAATCTATAGCAAATAATGTAAATAATTGAAAGATGTACAATCAAGATACATGCATGACTGGAATAGCTGCATCAGGGTGGGAGTTTCAGGAACAAGGGGTTGTTGCTCTCTCTCCAGGAATGAATATTACTGTTTTAGCACTTTTTTGAGGACTATTGGAGCTGTAGTAACACACATTCATGATATTGTTATCAATAAAGACTTAGAGGTTATTCTCCTGTTCCTCCTTCTAGCTGCTAAGGTTGTCTGTATTTGGACTGTGTCTAGAATGTCACAGGACCTCCCAGAGCCAGAAAGCCTCTAGCCATGTTCCCTGAAGGAAAGGCTGCAGGACTGTGCTAGGGCAGTACAAATGATAGAAAGGCTCCAGGAAGTAATAGCTCTAATGCACCACCTGATGACCAGCTGCAGTGATCAGTGTGGCTGAATAGCTTTGGATGGGACAGCCAGTGAGAGTGTCTGAATTATCTGACATGCACTTGATTTGGAGGGACAGAAAACACTTTGTAGTGAATAAAAAAATATCTGTCATTTTGGTCCTTGATGTTTATCCTCAGAAGTTCCCTCTTAGACTCATATCTGAAAAGCAGAGAGGATCCTCATTACATGTGCCATCTCCAGGCCACCAATGCCTCAAATTTATTTGAACACCATCAGTGTGGAGAGGGAAGCATGCTGTCCCAGTGGTGGCAGCAGTATCTTCTAGCTTTCTGTCAGGCCCTGGGCTCATGTAGGCAGAGATGTTCCTTGAGGTTTGCCATGTGCTTTGTCAGGGATGCAGCTGCTAAGAAGAGGCTTTTCCTTTTGACAGAAAGTGAAAAGGCAACCTGAAAAAAACTTGTCTTCCTTTTTGGAAGTAGCATTTAGGATCTGAGTTGTTCACATTTCACAGGTTTAGAAGCCCAACATGCATCTGTACATCTTTGTAGCACAACTCGTCCTCCAGTTACTCAAGTGAATTTTCCTGAGCATTTATACTCGCGGGACTCCCACTCAAATATTTGTGTGCCAAGCTAGACTGAACAGTCAGTACATGAGCAGTGTGATTCACTTTCAGATGTAAGAAAACAGTTCTTGAAAAGGACTACAGTATACAGCAACTCTGGCAAGAGGTTCTGTAGGAGTCCAAAGTCTCCTTGACTTCTGTGCTAAGGCAGGCAATGTTATGGCAAGACTGAGCTCCTTTCCTCTGCAAGAAGAGCAACTGTTAAGTAGAACAGACGTGAAACACAAAAAACCCTCAGGAATTCCAGTAACCACCCTGAGCCAGATTTTAGGGGTTACATCCAATACATCAACATACCTTCCTTTCTTATGTTAATGAAATACTAGTCAATAACTTGTGTAGAACAAATCCTCTCATATGTATAAGCATGTAGCTGTAAGTCACCCGGGTAGCCCAAAGCTCTAAAGCAAGAGATCTTCAGCGAGGATAAGTCAGCTTAGCTGCATTGCAACATTTCCAGTAGACACCAAATGAAAATCTGGCTGTACAGCTGAGAATTGTGTTATTGCCCCAGTGCTGCAGTTTTCTAAGCTGTTTCTTTTCTGTCATGTGGTGACTCTCATTACCTCTATGCAGTTCTTGCCTCGCAAATTCAGCTGGTGTGGTTTCCAGTTTGGATCTAGATCTGTGAAACCCAAAGGAGGGGCATTCCTCTGGGACTGGGCTAATACTGCCTTCTCTAGTATGAGCAGTCTTTGTATTTATTTTGAACTTTATTTTCTGGTGGCTTTGAAGTGACATTAACTGCTGTATTCTCTAAGTGGTGCTGAAAAATCAAAAGCATTTCATATCCAAGGATTTACTCTTTCTGAAAAGAACAAGAAAATACACTGTATGTGGCAAAGGGAACAGAGTGAATAAACCAACAAAACCCACACACCATCAAAATACCAACAGTGACTCATAAGGCTTACAAATTGCTACCTACAGATTCCAGGTGTCTGAAATGAATTATTTAAACTCAGCATAAACCAAACATTGTGAGAGGTCAAATTCTTAATTTCGCTGCCAACAGTGGTGTTCGACAAATGCAAATACAAGAAACCAGATTTTCTACATTATTGTTATAACAAAATTCTTATTTAGTATTCTGTTTTGTATTTTAAGCCGTGTCTAAGTTATCAGGAAGGTTTTCTTACCTGACTCCTAAGAAAACAATATGCTCAAATATAGCCTAGTCCCAAGAAACACAACAGGATTATTAGATAGCTAAATCCAGTGTATCTGCAAACCCATTTGGGAATGTCATTTGCAAAACAGACTCGAATCTACTATCTACAGTCAATCACTAATAGTTTTTCTACAGGTAACTGAGTCATCACAATAGCCTAAATAAAGATGCTCTTCCCCAGAGCAGATGATCAATTGGGCACCGGCTCATCTCTCCAGAGGTATATCGTAGCTGAAATAAACAAACATGCAGGTTCTTCATAATTTTGGAAATCACATGAAATTTGAGTATAAAATATTTATAGCTAGGTAAAGAAATAAAAAGGACTGTATACATTCAGTCTCAGTTTCTCTGTCACATTCAATATTTTGTCACTTAGGATTTTGGTCAAAGTTTTCCAAAATTTTTCTTCCATATCATGGTCACTGTTTCTCTGAAAGTTTTTCTTGTATTTTTCTGCTTCATCTCTTCTGTCTTTATGAACCACAGAGGTTTTCCAAGTGCCTCATGTTTTTCTTTTAATATGGCCTGCTTGTGTTAAATTTTTTTTGGGAAAAAAGTGAGAGGTAACTGGCTCTGTTTAAAATATGGCTCATGCAAATGCCAGGTGTAATAGTGCTCCATTATCTCTGACTGGGAATGATATGACAGGACTCTCCCATATATACCCTAAATGAACTTACGACTTGGAAAATAGTATTCTGATAGCCATTCTGCCTTTATGTAGCAGATTTCATGTACCCTGAGAAGTCCAGTGGTGTAAGATGTTAATCGTAACAGCTAGAACTCATAAGCATCCTAGGAGAAATTGTCCAGATGGTACCTGCTGGCATTTAGGATTAGTAGTCCAAGAACAGGAGAGAAGGGAACAGGAGGCCATTGCTGTGAAAAGCTGACGTCACTCAGGTGTGGCCACTCTTTATGAATGTATTGTGGGTTTCTGTGCAAGACAATGCATATGAAAGGGTAAAACTGAGGATGGAATGGGAAACAGTTTTGCTGGTACACATATGTGCTCTGCACACTCTGAACATTGCAAAGAGATGCTCCTTTCTTGCCAGTGCCAGTACTTTGACCTTTGACTGCTGACAGTGTACATCTTTGGAAAAATCTGAAAATTCAGAGGAGGTGAAGAGAGCTGGTGGTACCTAGTTGAAATAATTTGCCTAAAAAATTACTCTGTATGTCTGCTCTGTGCATATGTGTATATATGAATGTATTTGTCTTTACTTTGTGATTGTCATGCTTGTCTTTGATGATGATACATGTACTGCTGTAAAATGGAAATGTACGTTTTAGAAAAAATGGGATGACACTGTACATCTAAATATAGATGAGGAGTAGCTGTGCAAGTTGTTAGGTTTATTCTGCATGTAGTGCAGGTGATGGGAGACAGCTTTCTGTGCTGAGCAGGAAGGTCTCACTTCCTGAGGCACCAAGATTAGGAAGTCGCTGTGTGTGTGCAGGGAACAGCCGGGAGGACACGGAGTGTTTGGAAGACAAATTAGGCTGTCCAAAAGCTGACATCTTTGACAGAGCAACTGTGGAGAAGTCTCACATGCCAACAGACCTGTTGGAAGGAAGCTCTGCAGGGCCCTGAATGCAAAAAGGAGAAACTGAAACTTAAAAGGAGTGATAAACGGGAAATTACTGAATTTGCAATTACTGTGTTAAGGAGATCATCCATGGGGGAAGTACATGAAAAGACTAAGAGTCATTTCACTTCAGAGTGGTGAAGAGCTCTCAGATGAGCAATAAGCCTGTAATGAACAAGTTTTTAAGATGCCACCCTTTAGGGAAAATTTCTTAAAACCCTTGCCAGTTCATTCTCTCCAAGGTAGATTTCAATTTGTGAGAGCTACTGAGCATTCCACAGGGCACATCACAGCTCTGTTCCTTATTTAACTTCTTCCTAGAAGTGGCCACAAGTCTTTAATCTGGGATGTGTGGATATAATTTTTTTTCCTGACTTGGCTATCTGTTCTTCAAATGCTGTTAATTTCAGTGGGAATCCTTCCTTAGCTAGTTTGGAAAGATGACTCAAATCCTCAGTGGCTTCAAGATCTGTGCCAATGGGCCAAGGTCATGAGATGATCCCAAAGCAGCCCCCAGAATTACAGTTGATACCTACCCTGAAGACATAAAGAGGAAAAAAATAGAAAATACTCTGTTACTTGTGTTCACTTCAAATCATGCAAGAGTAACATTATGCTGTTCTTTCACATCAGTGCTCTCCATCTTCAACTCCTTTTTTCCACTTGAACTGAAACCTTTCCAAAGGATAAGACTGGAGTTTACAAGAGACTGCTAGATGCCAGTCCTACAAATATCTTTGCACATGGTTAGCTTCATGCACAGGGGTGGTCTTGCTGATGTCAAGTTAAGCACATGCCTAAGTGTTTAGAAGACTCAGCCTTACATCTGACATCCAAGTAAACAGACAATCATCTTAAATTCTCCAGGAATTTCTGATCAAAAAGGATGTTTTAGTAAAACAAATCTTTCAATATACCTAAATTCAGCATAAAAATAGCTTTTAAATGAAAATTATATTCATAGCTTTAAACCTTTAATTAGTGAAATCCCTTTTTATACATTGAAATTTAAAACTTCACCTATATTTTAATATCTAAATGCTACTTTATAAATTATGAAAGGTCAAATACATTAACCAGAATTTACTCTATTGATACACCAGTTAAGCATCAGTCACTCACCTTCATTTTAATTAAACTGATTCTCTTGTATTCCAGGATTTCCAGCTAAAAAATTTTTCCTGTATTGATGAATTCAGCATTTTTATGACACCCACAAGTAACAATTTGAAAGACAATCTATTATACTTGCGCAGCCTCTTCCATCCATTGATCTTAAGCCAGTTTGTAGAACTCACACAAGCATTCTTAAGCCAGAGGAGCATTATTGTCTGCGTGAAGGGGGGCAGGTATGACAGGGGCTCCTGCACGGGTGCGTTCGGTGCTGCACCATGTGCTACAGGATCAAGTTCTCCAAATCTAAAGAGCATTGTTTGGTTTCAAGCTTCTTTGTTGAGGCAGGAATCCAAGAGGACTCTGAGCAGTAACAGATCCTTCGAAGTACAGACAGACAGAACAGTGGGTATTTTGTGGTCTCAGGTGTCCTCAGACCTGGGAAGGGGCACAGTACCAACAGTCTGTGCTTTAAAGGTATGACAGGCTGAACAAATGGCTAGGTGACATTCTCTGAAGGTAACAATTTAGTTGACAAATTAAGACATCACTCTCTGTTTTCCTGTTTATAAGTTGTCTGTAAAGTAACTGACTTTTCCAAATCTTTATATACTGCAGTAGCTTTTTTTCTTTTTTGGCCTGTGGGTTAATAGAAAAATGGCTTCTCTGAATATTTACTCTGAGTTCATTACTGCTTGTGCCACATGGTTGGCCAGCTTAATGGTGTGGTCTTTCTGTTTCCTGATTGCACACGTCAAGCTTTATGAGCAGGAATAATCTTTTTGTCCCTTCTTTGTGAGTTATTCATGAACACACAAAATTGCTCAATGAATACACAGAATTAAAAAAATATAAGTATTTAAGTGGCTTTTGAGAGTTTTCATGATATTTTTATGCTTGAAAATATTTATTTGGTGCAATGCCTTTGCATCCCAGGGTTATTAGAAAATAAAGTCTTTCATCTTTGAGATTGCTGGGATGAATGAGTTTGCACATACCCGTAAAGCAAGATTTTGTTCAGGAATCTCAGATCTGGTTTTGTGAATATTGTACTTTGCCAGACCTAAACCATCAATTTCCTCCGAAGTGACTCTGTTTAAAATAACTTCTCTTTTGGCTTTGCCAAATAATAATTAAAAAAAAAACAAACAGCTTAGAAGAGACTCAGTAGCTACATGAGAGAACATAGGATATTCTTTGAACTACAAATAGATTTTTCCTTGTATCTTACTGTAGAATGAATGTGTATATATAGAAAAGGCATCTGATATGCCTCAGCAGAAAAGATGAGTCTTACTTATCAGCCATGAAGTTTCAAAACACTTTCAGAGATATTTTAAGAGTAATAAGTAATAATCTATATATTTTTTCATAAATATGTACTGAGGTTACCAGCTAACTTACACAGTAGATGGAATATAGGACACATGACCTTGACTTTGAAAATCTACAGCTTTCTTCCCCTTTGACTGGAAAACCACCTTCATTCAGTCAAAGAAATATGTAATCACATTATCTTGTTTGACATGGCAAGCAAGAGCCCCTCTGGGAATGGTGTCAGTGCCCAAGAGGCAGCACCAACACATATGCAGTGCCCTAACAGAGTCCCATCGAATTTAGAAGGGCATAAGGGAGGTCAGATATCCCATCCATCTGCCTTGCATCTTGAATCTTTACCATAAAGCCAGTGATCTCTGAAGACTTTTTTCACAGTTAGAAAACTCACTGATTCACATCTGTTGAAGGCTTGAGGAATAACTTCTAAACCTAAGATTACACTTAGCTAGCTAATGCACCTGGCTTTGTACTACTACAGCCTTGAAAGAAAATCACAGAATAGTCTGAGTTGGAAGGATCATCACTTCAGAGAATGGGCTGTACAGGGATCAAGAACTTGGCATTATTAGTGCCATTCTCTAACAAACTGCTAATTCATGATCATAGCACGTCAACGGTTTTCTGGAGCCTTAAAATTAGTCCTTTTTCAAAAAGATTTACATTATAAAAACTCTATTAGCCTATCTACACTAAAATTAGATTAAATGTAATTAGCACAACTTCAGGTGAAAATAAAACCCTTATGGACAAGTTTTAGGAAACCCTAGACCAGAAAAGCTGGATAATTGAATAAGGAAAAAATGGTGATTTTTGTATCCAAATTTTAGATGCTAAAAATGGTGTAATGAATGTGTAAAAATCATAGCTCCCTTTTATGGCATTATTTTATGTGATCCTGAGTACTGGTGACCAGTGTGGCCTCATTTTGACAAGGAGCATTCAGGGTAAGAGGGAAGGTCATGCCTGAACAGTGTTACAGAAGCCTTTGCTCACTGGGAAAACCACATCTGAGTCAATGTAAGTGCCCTAGGAAAACAGCTTGCCTCTTTCTGTGGCTACCTTGCTCTAGGTCAGGCTGTCAGGACTGGTGGCATGGCTCCTAAAATCTCTTTTTCATTTCCAGAATAGTTGTCTGCAAGCATAATCATGTTCAATAACTTAAAATGAAAAAGAAATGCCTTTTCAACTTTTTTACTTTGTTTCCAGGAATCCCAAAATATACCTTTTCTAAGTGACTCTAGAACAATAGCTCCAACTGTAGCTCCAACCTCTGCACACACCCTTGCCCCCTGTAGCCCAGATGATCCAAATCTGCCAGTCTTGTCATGCCCTTATCTCCTCTGCTTGCTGCTCACCCGTGACCTGCTCCAGCTCATGTTCAGAC
Source organism: Promerops cafer (assembly GCA_013398275.1). NCBI lineage: Eukaryota > Metazoa > Chordata > Aves > Passeriformes > Nectariniidae > Promerops > Promerops cafer. The sequence goes on along the minus strand of VZSE01013631.1, from coordinate 4,738,088 downwards.
CTTGCAGTGGTGAGCTCTGTTCCCACACGCCCAGGCAGTAGTGATGGCTTTGCTCCATCCTAGCAGATACGCCATGAGCAAGAAAAAGACACTTTCCCAGCAGTGCCTCTGTCTGCTAGAGAGGTTACCTGTGATCAGTCCCACAAGATGAGGCCATATAGTGTGGTGCTCTCTTTCCTGCTAACATGAGGGACAAAAGAGGCAAGCTGTTTACTTGGGCTGCCAACCTGGCCCCCAGGAGTCCAGCATAACACTGGTGTTGCTGTGGGGATGTAGCAGCCTTCAAGGTGGTCTTTGCCTCACTGTCTTTATTTTGGCTTTAGATTATAAGTGGCTAGAGACTTACATGCCCACTTTATCTTCTTTTGAGTACCCCCTCATGCATGAATTACCACGGTACTACCCAAGCCTCCTTTTCCCATGCCAGACCCCAGCACTGCAGAACTCCAGGCCTTAGCAGCAGCAGCAGTGAGGACGCAGGTGTCGAGCTATGTCAAGAACTGGCAAAACAGCTTCTTCTCACATTTTAGCACGAGGTTGCAGTTTAGAGTGTTTGAACTCTGCAGATTTGTAGGAAAACATTGTTATAGTGATCTACACTTAAAGAAAACCTCAAATCCTTTTCCTCTTTCTCCTAGTATGTCTCTGTTGCACCATTTATCTGTGCAGAAAGCTGTGACGTGGTCAGGGGTGTTGCTTAGTTCTGCCAGTGCTGCACCAGGCAGTGAGGCAGATTCACCCACCTCTTGCACTTCAGCAGCTTCTGGTCTCACAGCTACTAATGCTGAAATACATGGTTTGCCCTTTGGTGCATTTGTTTCCCCCATGTTAGGGGTACTTGAAAAATGACTCCTGGTCTGACAAGTGGTGACAGCAGCCGAGCGGGGCACACGGGGCTGGGGCCATGGGGGCCTTGTGGTGCTGGCTGGGCGCCTTCACGACCACCATCTGCCCGCTACACAGGAGGGACGTGGGGCCAGTGGCCACGGGGGAACCTGCTGCCAAAAGTGCTTTATTTGTCCTCTGAAAATGGTGATGTGCCTTCCCACAACTGGCAATGGGCCTTGCCACAGCTGCTCGCTGGCAGTACGTGGTCCCGTGGGGATGCCATGTGGCAGCCCCAAGCACCATGCCTGGCCTGTGTAGGAGAGAAGGAGGTCCCTTTTCCAGGCAGTGTTTGGCAGGACTTGCCAGTGGGAATGAGGGAGGGCCTGGGGCAGATGTGGAGGCTGTCGGCAGAGTAAACCTTGGGAGGAAATGCTCTGGCTCTATGTGTGTGGGGATGCCTGCCTGCTGAGAGAAGGGAGGGATACAGCAGGGTGCCCGGGGATGTGGGGAGCATCTCTGTGCTAGCATGGATACAGCACTGTGGGGACATGCAGACTCCCCTAGCAAGGTGGACATGGGCTTGTTCTTTCTGCAGTAGAACTGACTCACCTTCTTTTCTTTGATGATCTGATTAGGCCTGTGAAATAAAGGAGAAAACAAAAATGAGATTAATGAAGTGTGAAAAAAAGGGAATTATAACAGTTAAATGTTCCTACTAATTGGAAATATTTAAAAGTCCTGGTTAAACAGCTGATGTTTTGACATAGGCCTTGGGAACAGGACGCACATATCACAGAGGTTCTCCTCAGCACAGTTGTGTCTCCCCTTATCTCTTGCAGTAAATAGCAGAGGCTAAAATGAAAAATCCCCTTTCAGTGTTCTTCAAAACTCTATAATCTCTGGAGAAATCATTCCGAAGCATCACGTAATGAGGGCTGTCAAATGCTGAGCTGCTCTTCCTTGATCTGGTGGCAAGTCACTCACTTTGCTGGCAGGTTCAGAAATGCCTCAGTTCAAAATAGCCTCACAGATCTTATGGTGCCTCAGCCAAAGGCCACATTCTGCCTCTGCTGTTGCTGCTGTACCACGGGTGAAATGTTTGCTAAAGAGTTCTCCTGAGTATTTACAGGGTAATCAGGTGAGAAAGAATTTCTTGCCACTAGTAAATCTACTTGTGATCCTGCTTGGAGTAATATTTTCTAGGTATTTCTGTTCAAGTAGTAACAGAACAGTACAGATCCTATGTAACAGGAAAGGAGAGCAAGACAGACATGGTGTAAAGAAGTCTAAAATATTTAATGTTGGTTCTGCCTAACTTTATTGAGAAGACAGGAGCTCAGGTAAAATAAAGGAAAAGGACATGCTAAAGACTAGATAGATGTATTCAGACTGTCAAGACCTGATAATCCTGTGTAATTTCTGAACCATTAGTGAGTCTTCACAGTAACAGGAAAAGATGCAAATATGGTTCTTCTGAAAAAATCAGGAAGCTATAATAAATCCCTTACAGGAGCTCCTGGAAATGTTCTGAATTAATTTATTAAATAAACAATAAATAAGTTGGAGGATCCTAAAGAGTTAAAATAGCCCACCTAAGCATGCAAAAAATACACTGTGTCAAATAAATCTTAATTCCTTCTCTGAGAGTATTTGATTTAGAGAATAAGAGAAAAGCAGTATATGGGATGTCTCTCTGATTTAGACAGACAGGTCTCCTGCAAAGCTGAGGAAATAAACCTAGAGTTGTCAACCTAAACTGATAGAACAGCTGTTTGAAATGCTCCTTTCAAGAACTTCAGAGGCTTTCAAAGGCATAAGAATTTTGCTGGTTAGGTGTGGCTCCAAGTGTAGTCTTACAGGAGTGGGAGGTGGAGAGCATTTCTTGCTAAAGTCTTGGCTTTCAGTTTAAAAAAAACCTTGACATATTTGCTGAAGACATTACAAGCAGTTTGTAGTACATGATCAGAATTTAAAGTGACCTTAATAAATTAGGTGGATGATCCAAAATCAGTGAGATGGAACATAAAAGGCCACGGAGCAGCCATACAGTAGAAAGGGAGAATGGATGTCATATGGGGTGAGTCAGAAATGTGAAGGTGATGCAGACACAGAAAATATTATGCCAGGAAGAACTAACAGGCTGCTGTGAGGAAGATGCAAGGTGCAGCCTTTCTGCCCAGTGAGGCCTTGGTGGATACTTGGGATCTATCCTAGCAGCCAAGGCAACGTAAACTGGAGCAATGGCATTTTGGGAATGACTTAGGCAAATTGAAAAGAACCTGGAAGAGTTCAACAGGAAGAGCAGAAGGTATGGCCCATAAGGCTGAAGAAGATTTGGCATCAGTCTTTTAATAAGGCTGTATATTCATCTTTATGACTGTTTGGAGCATTTGGTGAACTCTGCTTGGTTTAAAGTAATGCATATTCAGATTTCCCGTTTTCGGGCATCAAATTTCCAAGAATGTAAAGGAAAAAAAACCACATGACATTAGTTATCAGAATTTGGGAAATAAATTTTTTTGGGGGGGGGAGGGGAGGAGGGTTGTTTGTTTAGTTGTTGTTGTTGTTGTATTTGTTTTTTTTGTTTGTTTGTTTGGGGGGTTTTTGTGTCTTTTTTGTTTTGTTTTGTTTGTTTGGGTTTTTTTGTTTTGTTTTGTTTTGTTTTGGGGTTTTGTTTATTTGTTTGTTTTTTTGGTTTATTTTTTTTACTCAGAAATCCATTGAGGAAGGTGCCATGCCCAAACTGCTGAGTGAAAGTCAACCTTTCTCCACATTGCACCATTTTCCATTCAGAAATTCAGAAATTCATTGCCTTCCTACTTTTCTGTCTGACAATGATGCCAACTGGTGTTTAGTAGATCAAAATGAAACTATGACATAGTGTCTATAATTTAATCACAAAGAAGTGTGAAATGATTAACGATTTGGAGTTTCTAATAAAAATCTCAGAAACATTAAAGGTATTTAAATTAATTTCAGACATTTTGAATCTGTGAAATTGGGATGGGTTTAATTTTTCTTTCCCTAAAGTGATTTGCAATGAGAATTGCTAAATTTTGAGAGTGCCTAATTTAGTCTCTGATCTCTTTTGGAAGTCTTACCATATTTTGAATTGATTTAATGAAGTCTTTCTTTGGAAGTGCACACTTACAGAAACATTGCAGTTGAAAAGAATAAATAAATTTGGGGAACCTTTTAGAAGTCAGTAATTGCATGTCATAGGATTTAGTGTAATGCCTTAGCTAATATGCAATGCCAGTCATAAATTGCTTTCTGGAAATACAAATGTTCAATAAAGCAATTACTGGACACTTAAAGCAGTGACACTTCTCTTGCCTATGGTAAGACACTGCTGTGGCTGGAGTCCTTACCTCCATAGCATAGTTTCGTTTCTTGTTTCTTATTCTGAATTTTAAAGAATTAATTGTGAGCTTAGCTTGTAAACGTCTGTCCATTCAATCTCTATTCTCCATTGTCTGCATGAAGATAGACATTATTCATTCTGAGTGTATATAAAAATATTTCACCTTTCGCAAACTGCTCTGAGACAAGAAGAGCAAAACTAAAAATATGAACAGAAGTGTTGTCTCCAGAGTGAATTTATGTTACACTTTTCCCAGGTCATGATCTCTTTCTGGACATGTCTGACAGGGAAAAGCTGCATTCAACAGTGGAAGACATGTTTACCCCATGATGTAGCAATTCAGGATCAGCACATGATCTGCAATGAGAAAAAAAATGAAATTTGAAGAACTCTTTTTAAAAAAATAATCCAAAGTACACTTTGTATTCTTTTTCTGTTCCATGTGATGAAATCTAGAGACTAGATTTTGGGAGAATAAGTGTGGGAGATTTCAGTGCAATAAACTCCTTTTGTGTTTCTTGCAAACATTCCCTTGTAATAACTAACATATATGCCGAATAACTTAGATCCAGATAAGCATCTCTATTGAAGTCCACAGATGGGTTTTTGACTGGAGAGATGAGAGTAGAAAAAAAAGCAGGCCTTTCAAAAACAGTGAAATTAATCGTGCTATTTGTAAAAGCCAAAAGCAAAAATTTCCTTGGCCACTCTTAGGCATGAACAATTGTGTTTATATATATGCACCTATACTTATACATATATATGTTATTTATGTTCTTAAGTAATGTTCACATTAGTAGATCTTCAAAGCTTAGTCCAGGAACAGATTTTCTACGATAAAAATCTTATTTCTCTTCCTGGATGAGTATCTAGAAGGAATGAAATCAGGGAGGAAAACTGGAGGGAGGAATGAAGGTAAAAATGGAAGGTAGAAAGTGCTCAAGCTTTTTCATTGCACAGCTTCACCTCTATAGCTTCTGGTTCCTCTTCTGAGCAGCAGCAAGGGAATGACAAAATGGAGGGTGATAATATAGTCAACTGTAACGTTATCACATTCCAGAAGTGCTCAGGGGCAAATAGGAAATGGGTTACACCCAGATCATATGTAACTATACGAGATAGGGAATGTTTCCATAAGGAAACGCTGGTTTGCAGGCTAATGGAAGTGTTTTTGAACCTCCTACACTGAGGCAAACTAGCACATCTCAGCCGAAAGCAGTGAGGATCTGGCCCACGTTCCCTATTATTCTTTAGGATTTATAGTATGCTAATAAAATAAAGGACCTGGCAGGCATATCATGTTTTGGGCATATGGGACAGGGAAAAGAAGTTGGTACATTTTTCCATTTGTATCCAAGACTGGTGTTGAGCAGTTACCCAGTCTCAAAAATGTCATTTATATCTCAAAAAGATGTAGATATGTATTTTACTTGCATTTTTATGGTCACTATAATATAATGGTGAATATAATAACCTGAATAAAAGGCCTTTGTATTTGGATTTAACTACAGAAAATCTAACTGCTTGTAAATTGAAGCAAACAAGTAGTTCTGGGAGCATAGAGCCGAGACAATCTGATGTCCTGGGTTATTATATCAGAGAGCCAGCAGCCATCCTACTGAATGTGCAAAGGTTGTGTTAAAGGGCTGAGCCACACAGCGTGATGTTACTCCTACTCCCACATTCTGATGACACACAACATGGACCAGTCAATTGCTCCACATCCTTCTCCAGAAAGGGAGCCAGAGTGTGAGATGTGGGTGAGAAGTTCACTCCACCAAGTCCCTCAACAGGATGGGCAAGGATCAGTACCCCAGCTTGAACACGTTTGGTCCAGCAAGAGGATCTGGGTGTGTCTGTAGTAACTTGCCTAGGGACTTTAATAAAATACAAATGTGAGGAAAAATAATTCTCATTCTAGTCCCCAAGATTTGCATTACGTTAATGTCAGTATTACATCAGAAAAATGGAGAGAAAATTTCAAACTTGCTGTAGTCCTGGAAGTGTCTGTATCTCCGAAGGAAACAAGTGGAGAGAAACTAAGAATTAGTCTATTTGTTAAGAATAGATCTAGAGGTGCATTTTAGCCAGGAAATCACAGTTCTTGCATAACTTCAGGTACATAGAAGATAATGTCTAATCGGAAGTAACTCCCTAGGAAAATTCTGCACTTCAGAGGGGTGCCTGGAGATGGGCAACTTCAGAGCACCATTTTTCAATTATACTTCCTCCAGAAGTAACCTGCTTGAGATACTGATTTCTGTCTAATTCAGGCAGTTGCTGAAAACTCTGAAGATGGAGGTTAGCTGCATTTGAAGAATCGCTGTCACTCATAATATCATTCTGCCTAAAACTTACACAGGAATTTACAGTACAAACAGGTGATTACAATATTTCTTTAATGTTTCAGATAACATCTGGTCCTCAGAAAAAGAGAAACACTGTGTTCTATGCACAGTCTAGGCTATAAAATCTTTCCAGTGGAAGTGCAGAAAAGGCTTCAGAAAGGTAGATCTGTTGTGCAACTCCTTTAAAAAAATTGGGCTTGAGAAGTGTCTTGAATATGGCAAAATCCTTCATCTGAAGTGGGTCACTGAAAGAGCCATCTGACCAGATGGAATTCTGGATCTGTTTGTTGGATGCTGGTGAAGGTGGTTATCTAGATCATGCTGCACAAACACAGGTTGTGTATTGCAGTAGAATTATGTTTAAAGTGCAAAGCAGTTTAACACACAGGTAGTGTGAATTTAACAGAGATTTTTATCCACATTCCACTAAGTGACACCTGGGAAGTAAAAGTGCCTGGCATTTGGAGATAAGTGAAGATACAGGTCCATTAATCTGTTTAAACATAAATTAATAATGATGATATTCTGCCCTGGCACTTTACTGCTAGGTTGAAGGCAAAAATGCAACAATAATTCTTTCACAAAATCCCTAATAATATTTTATAACTGAAGTGGAAATTCTAATGGAAAGTGTAAAAAATGTGCAGAAAATAATGCAAAACAAAAGTGAAAATGATAGAAGCTACTTCCATGAAACAGAATAAGAATTCTGAGAGCAGAAATAGGAATAAAATGGAAATGAACAACCTGGGAAACAAACCAAGCTGCACTACTTTTGGTAAAGGAATTCCTATCATCCCAGGATATAAAAAACATGGCTTAAGAGGGTCTCTCTGATAGTCTCCACACAAGAACTATTTTCATTGGGAACTTTCATTTTGGCAACAGCAGTCCTTGAAAGTACAAGGATTTGCCTTGGGAGTCCACAGGCCCCTCTGCCTGACAGATTGACAGCTCCAAAAAGGAGGATGGGATTGTGTTTATAATGGGACATAGCTGAATGCAGCTCTATCCAAAAATGTTATGGATTTACATACATTTAATATCCACATTCCATTAAGTGACATCTAAAACCCAGGGAGAGACTTTACTTAAAAAGAAAAGAGACACTGGATGATTCAGAGACTTAGTAATGGAATACAGAGCCATTCACCTCTAGGTCAACCGTCTGAGTTCAGCTCAAGTTATTATTGACCAAACATTTATACTAACTGCAGGCTGTGTGAAATATCAATGGCTTTATGGCTCTACTAGATATATTATTTGTTCATGTCTGAGGTGTCCATATGGCTAAAATCACCTCAAACTCCCTTTATAGTCAAGGAAAACCAGGTACTTTTAAGACATAAATCATCTGGAAGATGTCTTCTTTAGGATGAGATTAATTGCACCCTAGAAGTATCTATTTTTCTCTGTTGACGACAAAAAGAGCACAGGGTGACTTGCTTCTATGTAGATGTTTATACTGCAGGAGTCTAAATTTGGATAAGATGAATACCATACTAAGTGATTTCTCTCTAGTCACCCAGAGGGCTGCGGTAGGTCTGCAACTGAGTGTGGGTATCATAGCTCCACTTGCAGAGAAATGCTAGCTCACATCTGCTCTTGGCCACCTGAATCTCACTTTTATTATGTCTCAGTGTCCTCTGGCAAATAATTAGCAGCCTTTCTTACTCCCTGTGGGAGAGAAGAACCAAGCTAAGGGAAGGTGCATCTTGATATTAACAATGCCCTTTTCCCTAGTACCTGTCAGCAAAATTTGTTAGTGATAGTGTGGGTGGCCTCCTGAAAGGCAGTGGGCTGGGACATGTGTCTTCCCCTGTGCTTAAGAACCTGTGTACAGTCAGGGGCTCTCTGATGCTCTACCAAATTTTCCTGCCTGGCGGATGTCAAAATACATTAAGTTGGCACTTTCAGTTTTAATCTGTGAATGGGTAAATTACTTCCTCTTGCATCTTTTTTACAAGCCTTTGTTGAGTGACTGAAATAAGAGCAGATTGTGCAAGCGTTTGCCAAGAGATTTAATAATATTAGTACTAAATAATAACATTAGCTTCATTCTCAAGGAAGTGCTTGCAGTTAAGACAGGCAGGTTACGACAGTATGCAGAACATGACGTGTGAATTAGTCATCCTGCTCTGCTCCTGAAACCTTGGCTCTGTTGTAGGTGATAATGAAACCAGAGGAAAATCTTCTGAAGGTAAGGTGTACGTTTATTTGTTTTAGAATCTTTGGTGGTTTATTGACTGCTATATGATCCATACTGGGTTGTGAGATGTTGAACACAGCCTGTTTCTGAAAGTCCTGGTTCATGCCTGACAGAAAATTTCTTCAGTAATACCAGTGATGTCTTGCCTTTTACATAGCAAAGTTTTTGTCCTCTTCTCCTTGCATCAGCTGGTGTGTGCAGAAAACTGGACAAACAGCTTTTGGCATGTGCTCAATCATAAAACAACTTTTACTAAGATTACTACAAAAGGCTGACCAGGTGTGTCTTTGTGCTGGATGGAAAATGACTTCTAGGTGTAAACTAAGACACCCCCACAGTTTTGAACTATTTTGTCCCTCCCATGAATAATTTAAGCTGTTTGTGGTGCATTGAAGCATATGCAGCTTCTCAAGTAACTTTGGCAGTTATGGTAGATCTTTGTATTCTAGAGCAGAGATCCTGTTTATGTTAACAGCATTGCTTGCTTGCTGTAAGATCTTTCTGTTCTGTCACATTAATCTTTCATCTCTCTCTGAAAGCCTATAAGAACGAGTTGAAATAATGGAAGCAAGCACCCTTTACCCAGTTAAATTGATATTATTTACTAATTACAGATATCTGTCTCTTCCTCCATCTCAAGAAAATCTGATAATGCTTTTGCAGTCATGGCAACACTTTTAGAGCTGTAGAGACCATAGCTAGCAGTCTTCTAACCAAAACCTTTGGGCATTGTGGTTCTGTCATACTTATTAGAAGTTAATGTGAATCACATAATAAGGCCAGAGATATGAAGTCAGAGGAAGATGTATATGAAAATACTGAACTTGGCTTTAGCCACGGGTGCAACTCTTGCTCTTTTGACTATGTTGCTTGAACAGCCCCTGGGTCTTCCCTCACCTCCTGTGGCCTCAGTGCAGCTGTCATGGCATGGCTCCACTCAGGCTGCTTGGCACTGCAGTTGAGGACATTGTCCAAATCTGGAGCAATTTCAGTGACTGTTTCTGTGTTACCTGGATTCCAGTGTGCTGTAGATGAGGCTAGTGCTCATTGTGTGCTGTTGCAGTGTGGATTTTGTTTTAACTAAATAGGTCGAGTCCATACTGTGTTCAGTTCAGTCTTACAGCTGTGCTACAGCAATACTAGAGTACTATGCCCGTCTATTGCACACATACAACAAAATATCTACTACACCATATTTCAAATTAAGTGACACTATATTATCTTATCTTAGGCTTTTCATGGTAGGGATGCTTGTTACTTAAGTTTGGCTGATAAAACTGCCATCTCTAGTTTAAGCTCCTATAGGTAGAGACACTAAGGATGTTTTGGGCTATCGATTCCATGATATACTTATAGGAACAGTATTCAGGTTACGTGGAAGGGGCCATACTTTGGCTACTGGGTGAGTTTAGACAACCAGCCTAGGCTAAAGCCTTAACTTCAAGGTGGCTAATGTAGTTTAGATGACTCCATACGTAACCTCTAATGAGGCAAGCCTTCCAGTGAACTGAAGAAGAACATAAAGCTCTCAACTCAGTCTCTTGAGGAGAGCAACAATAAATATGGTGAGCAAAATAGATGCAAAACAAATACATCTTATGAGTCAAGCTAAATGCTTTCCTTTTCCAATAAAAACAAAATGATGAGGTAGTGAAGCTATATTTGGTGGTGATTTAAGTAAAACATCTGTCAGACTTTCTCATAGCAAAAATTGCACTCTGCTAAAAGTTTTATGAAGAGGTTTGCACTGAAGTTACTGATAAACAGAAATGCTTTGTATCGTAAAGGAGTCTGTAGAATCAGGAAGAGGAGTGAAGAACCCATTAAGAATGGTGAGCAATGAGATTCAGTTTAAGTCAGGCTCTGAATGTATCTCACTTAACACCAGCTGTTATATTTTGACACTTATATTTCTCAATTTCCTGGTTTCTCTTCTACACCCCAGCCCAGCCCACCCCCTGCCCAGTACCTGTTTCTTAAAAATAAGTACAGTGCTATTATATCAGGTAGATAGGTGTTGGGTCCCTCTATCAGAGCTCTTGTGTCCTGCATCCTGCAGGAATAGATTTCATCAAAAAAGATGTTCAGATTGGAAGGCATTTCAAAAGGATTAAAACGATCAGGAGGATGAAGAGAATGAGTGCTGATACAGAATGGGAATTTTATTCTGCAACTTGTTTTCCAGTAAGACTGAGATCCATTGTAGTAAATGCTAGACTGAGATCAAACAGATGTTTGTAAATACTTTCCATTTAGTGAAACCTTGAAAAAAATTTCAAATCATTAAGAATGATGGTAAGAAAAATGAAGCTTACTTTTAGTATCTGTACTTCAGTTTACACTGTTCTTCCTTTTTCTATTTTGTTTTGTTTTGGTTTGGTTTGGTTTGGTTTGGGTTTTTTTTCTTTTTCTTTTTTTTTTTTTTTTTTTTTTATTTTTTTTTCCTTTTTTGTTTTCTTTTTTTTTTTTTTTTTTTTGTTTTTTTTTGTTTTGTTTGGGTTTTTTTTTTTTTTTTTTTTTTTTTTTTTTTTTTTTAATGATTGCTCCTTTATTGATTTCCTTTAGCTTTACTAGTGTGGCAAATCTGAGTCTTCTGGTCCAAATGACCTATATCCATTTACCATCAATACTGTTCCAACTCCAGGCTTCCTGACACCACTTTAATGTGAATTCCAGACATTAGCACAGCACTGCAACATTGATCTGACTGATGCATATTAATATACAATGTGAACATACACAGATGTTGACCAATCTTTTCTTTAAACCCCTCAAATATTTTTCTTGTCAAGATAAAATATTGAAATGTAAAGTGTATTTTCCAGAAGAGTGGGTACATTTAGTAAAATCACCATTTATTTTAAAAATAACTTTTTAAATCCTGTTTGGGAAAGTAGTTAGGCACATACTTCAGTTATGTTGACTGAAATTTAAAGCCATACCACCACGTGTCTAGCAGAGCTCTTTCTTGCTAAATGCCTACCCACCTGAAACAGTTAATCCCAGTACACTGAGCCTCTGTGGTCTTCAAGATTTTTGTCTCAGTGCACAGCAATGTTCTTTATTCCCTTGAAGTCTTGCTACTCTTCTGGGTCTCAGGCTCTCTGTCTGTGCCTCCTTCCTAGATATAGGGATGTACAATTCAGCTGTCCCAAGTCAATAGGAGAAGTGATATCTGACCTTTCCTTTAATTTCAGCTCTCAGCAACTTAGGTATGAACCCTTCCAAGATGTGGGCTGAATTAGTCTTACCTTTCTATGGAATATTCACATTTCTTTGCCTCCCAAAATGTTGTTTATGGCAATTGGAGATTTCTTTTTTTTTTCTTTGTTTTGGTTTTTCTTTCTCTCTCTTCTATGAATGACACAAAAGTATTCCTTCATCAGCATTGTCTTTTTGACTAGCAGCAATGTTGTCAAAGTAATAGTTTGGTTTTACCTGACCTGGTGGACCCACGTAACAAGCACATTCAGCAAATAGTGGACCTTATACAGCACTGCTAAAAGACAGGGTCTTTACAATGGTAACCAAAACTCATAAGTTGTAGGGACGTTGTTCAAATAATCACCTATTTTTTAATAAATCCTGAAATCAATACTCATCCAGAGTAATACCAGTTCAGATGTACCAACTGTGGGCATTTTTCATGTCTATATTACACTGTAACTTTAATGGGCCATAAACTTCAAATATACAATAGGAATGCATTCAAGAAATGCCTTATATATACTAATTGTTAGATCCCCTTTGGACTGAGCAATATTTCACAGATCTGATCTTGTATACTTTTTTCAAAGATAGGTGAAAATCTGTCTGGTCACACTGGTGGTGTCAGAGGCTGTGTGGAAATATGGGGAGGAGGATAACAAGCAGGGAGACTTTGCAACTTTGGACATTATTTTTTGTTCCAGTGGGTCTTACACGTAGTATAAGAATGGAATTACTGTTTAGAGTGAAAAATTTACTGTCTGATATTCGACTCAGGAAATTAAACCTAACTTAATCAGTGCCTTTGGCACTTCCAGGAAAATATTCATAGAATCATAGAACGGTCTGAGTTGGCAGGGACCTTCAAAGGTCATCTAATCCAAACCCCCTGCAATGAGAAGGGACATTTTCAATCAGGTCAGGTTGCTTAGAATCCCATCCAACCTTTTGCAAAGGTTCTTCAAGGGATGTTCCTCTATATGATCAAGACTTCTTTTTGTTTCCCTGCATGAAACATGAACTTTTGTCACACCTCATTAGCATAGCAGTTCTGGTCAGAGAATAAATAAGAGCTAGAACAGTACATAGCCAGAAAGAGTTAGAATATCCTCAATATATGACTACTTGTGACTATATATTTTGCCAATGGCTCCACAGACAAAATTTCCATTTGCTTTCAATGATATAATGGTTTAATTCAACATTTTCAGCATAGAGCCATTGGTTTCCTTTTTCATTGCTAGTTGTTTCTAATGAGGAGGTAGGTTACTATAAAGAGCTACCTGTGTGGTCTCTCAAGGTACTAAGCACTATTTTTTCTCATCCTTTGCTGATGAAAAGTCTTTCAACATTTCTGATAATTTGAGGAAATGTTCTTCCTTATTCTTTGTGCACTTAAGTAAGATCTCCATTTTATTTTTTTTTCTATTAAGTTGATTGCACAAGTTCTCCAAGCTGAACTTTTTATCTTCAGTTTCCATCTCTTGTTTATAGTGTCTGATACTGTACTTAACAAAATTCTGTCATAGCCCTAAACATTTAATTGTGCAATAGTTCTTGGGAAGAACTGTAGAGGTGGTCTGATTTAGTTTTGAACTGCCTCTTCCAGAGGCCTGTGCATTAGATATATCTAGGTGTATACACAAACCATACTTTGCATGTTTTCTGCTTGGAACTGGAGAACAGCTCCTCAAAAGCTGTTGGGAGAAGGAAATAATGGCATAAAATGGACTGCTCTTGCATCAAGATTCAGGAAACACCTGCTGTTTTGATCAAAATGACATGACTATCTGGCCATTCATTTCTCTGTATTTATTAGAGGTGGGAGAACCCACCCAGGATAAATATGTATTAAAGTGAGAGACAGCTTGAAATACAGCATTACTCAGGTAGAGAAGGCAGTTCCTGAGGGATGGATAATCAGTGGAGGAAGCCCTGACTGCAACAGCAAGAGGTAAGACAATGATCCAGAAGAGCATTTCTGGAACACACAGCAAACAGGCTAGCGGGTAGTCATGGATGAGGATTGTAGCAGAACTGGGGTAAATTTGTGGATAGCAATAGGTGTTTCTGAAGAAAACTAACAAGTCAAAGATGACACCAAGAAGCTAGGCATGAAGAGCATGGAAGCCAGACTGAGTAGAAGAGCCATGAGCGGGGATCGAGTCTCAGATTTTCTTGGTAAACAAAGAAAGAGTGGCAAATATGGCATGTAAGGGTGGGTAACTGAGATCCCCTTGTAATTAACAGATGGTTGAAGTCATCAGAGTGGTGGGTGAGATTTGACATGAACACAAAATGGAAAAGTAGAAGGAAGAATACTGAAAAGAACAAAGGATTAAAAAAAAGCCCCAAATGTTAGAAATTGTAAATGGAGGTTGTAAACTGCATTCAATTGACCTCTGCCTCTGAAGGGGAGTGCTAAACCACAGCAGTCAAGGAGAAATCAGAAGGAATGAGATAAGAGAGCCTGCTCAGATGCTTTGGAGATTGCTATTCTGCACGGGACTGTACAAAGGCAAAGGAAGTAATGGGCAAACCACTGAAGCAAAATAAGACTGTGCTCTTTCACTGTAGCCAAAGTCTGCAGTGTGTTAGGGAAAGAACGTATAAGAATGGAATGAAATTGCCCAAACAAGAATTTTTGCAAGTTCACAGGATATTTTCAGACTGTAAGCCCTGGGCTAAAAATTTTGGCAAAAAGGAATGTATTGTAATTCTGACTTCTCTTAAATTAATGAAGAGGAAGATATGATACATCTTGTAGAATGTAGATCCTGGATTATGCTATCATTTATTTTCAGTTGTTCCACCTCAAGATTATTTATCTAATTATCTATATTATTTATCTATTATCTAATTTCCTCAGGGTTGTCTTCTCTAAATTCAGCTGTTATTAGGACTCATTACTCTGAGCAATCAGAAAAGCTATCAGACAATCCACACTCAGAACATTTTACATATCCTTAGCTGAAAATTAACTTTAGGAAAACTAGGACCTATTTATAGTAAAATCCACACTCTTTCAAACTTCTGCTTTCACATTTTAGTTTCCTAAGTCATGATAAAGCTATGGTTTATGACTTTGGTCTGTACAAGTGAGAAGTAGCAATGCTGTGCCCATTCACTCTGGTCTGGTGACAGCATGATACTACACACCAGGACACACTATCTAGGTCCTGCTTATCAAACCCTAAGGCAGAGAGAGGCCAGGGATGGATGCAGATAACACCTGGTGCTCTCCACAACCATGTGTCACAGGTCACCATTTAGCCCCACACACTGGCATTGGGCATAAAGCAGCAACTGAGCACCGTAAGTTTATTCTAAGAAAGTCCTAAAAAAATACTTTGCTTTTTCAAATTCCAAGTTCAATATAAAATTCATCTAAACTGCAAGAGGATAAAAAGTTATTGGTGGTGGGGGTTGCAATTTTTGGAAGTTGTAAAAACTGGGATGTTGGTTTTGGAAAGAGAGAGAGAGGTTTCCACAATAGAAACATGGCATTTAACTTAGTCAATGAGAGAAGATAAAAACCTTTTGAAGAAAACATGCAATAAAGAAAACATCTCTAAATCATTAAGGTTTCACAGAAAAAAAAAGGATAGTTGCATGGGAAGCGACAATGACAAAAAAGAAATATTTCCATATTCTGTATTTGAGACCTTGGTAGAGTTGCTGTTCTTTGCAGCATGTATGCATGCCAAGGAACAGGCCTTGCAAGCTGCAGCAGGACATAGCTACATATCCTGACCTTGTTCTTTGAGGCAATCCAAGTCACAGAAGGTGGCATGAAATGGACCTAGCTGCTCCCTGCACGCTCTTGCCAGAGATATCTGGGGAGTTACAATGTGTCCCCTGGGCAGATGGAGACACACACATGCTTCCTACCATCTCTGGGAATGTCCCCGAGGAATCCACCTTTGGAAATAGTCTCTTAGTGGGAACATTTCATCAATGCTGCCAGCTCAGGACTGTGCCTAACCACACTTTCCAGATCACAGTTAATAACATGTAGACAGCCTTCAGCAGCCAAGTAGATACACTGTAGAGAAACACATGCAAACAAACACACTTAAATTTATTTTGAATATAAAAATACTACATAGGACAGGTTTAGCATCTTAGATGGTTATCAAGCAAGAGCTAATTCTTTCACCAAAACAGCTAAATAAAGGCTTCAGTATGTGCAGCGTGATGATTC
Source organism: Promerops cafer (assembly GCA_013398275.1). Taxonomy (NCBI): domain Eukaryota; kingdom Metazoa; phylum Chordata; class Aves; order Passeriformes; family Nectariniidae; genus Promerops; species Promerops cafer. The sequence goes on along the minus strand of VZSE01013631.1, from coordinate 4,721,928 downwards.
AGTGAGACTGAGCCTTTGAAGTCTGTCACCAGCTTTGAATCCCAAGAAGTCTGTTTCTGTCCATGTCACTGCCACCCACATGTGTCTAAGCGTCTGTCTCTGTCTGTGGTTTTGCTTTAAATTGTCAGTTTTCCTCAAGGCAATCAATGCATCATCCTCAGGACTCTGCAGTGAGCAGCATGGAGAGCTATGAATAGCCATTCCCTGGGGAGCTGCACACTGAGTGTCGCTGAAGGGAGCAGGGACATCTGGATGCTTGCACTGCAAGTAGCCCTATATATGGAAAGCGATTTGCAGGAGGGGAAACTAAATTACAGAACCAATACACAAGGCACTCGGGCTGTGTTTGTGTCTTCAGTCAGCTGCACTTCAGCTTTGCTCCACCGTAGAGAAAAGCCTGAGTGTGCCAGTAGGAATGATAACTGATCGTTGGTATCAGTAACTAAAATCATGTATTCTGTCACCTTTTTCTCACAGACCTTCAGGAAGGGCAAATATATCCATTTTGGAGTAAAAATAACAGAGCTTTTTATTTTGATGTTTACATACAGCATCTCCCAGTATTTTTAAATATAAAATAATATTTGTGTGAAGAATAAAATAAACATATTCAAGTAGTTCCGTGCGGATACATCTAGTAGTATTTTAAATCTCAAGAGACCTGCGAAAAATTTATGAAGACAACAATACATTTAGATGCTAATGTGCAGATATGATACCAGGTAATATTTGTCTTGTCACAAGATATAGTTTTATTTGTCATTTTGTTGTAATTTCAATTTGCTAGAGCAAATCCCATCTGCATTGGAAATCTTATCCTATTGCTGTTGGTAAAGTTAATGAAGTCACAAACTCATTTAAGAGGGTGCCAAAGGCCACTCTTTACCCTGATCGAGTGTGTGAAACCTGAATACACTTCCAGAATACTGAGTAGGAAACCCAGGGTGGTTTTTAGGCCAACTAATGTCATTGTTTCATTACCATATGTATTTCAGTTACCTGATGAACTTATGTTTAATCACTTGATTCTGCAAATAGTTTTGCCCTCTGTAGGCTTTCAAGGGCCTGTGTGTTTCTCTGTATGGGTGGGACTGGGAGCCCAGAACACAAGTGTGATTTAAGTGTTGAGGCTGGTGCTAATCTCCACTCAGAATAACTAGTGCTCTCACTGTCATATACAGAGTGGAAGCTCCAGAACAGCAGATGACAATGTTGGTCTCAAAGGAGAATCTGGTACTACAAAAGACTCTTATGAGAGCACCTCTGAGATTTGGCTCCAACAGATGGGTGATCAGAAATTAGGGGTAGCTTATTCTTCATGCTCCATTCTATTGCAGTACCTAATGTTTGTTGACTACTGGGTCTAGCCAGATGTTTTCCTGACTGTTGCTGGCCTACTTCAACTTACCCCAGGTAAAATGCTCTTCCCTTGAGGCATTTCAGTTCACTCAGAAGGAACTGAAAGCTATGGACAAAAGCAGGTCATCCTTCACTTGTGAACATTATAAAAGTAGGGTCCTTTATTTAGAGGTCATAGGCACAATAGTCACCTAAACGTAAAGATAAGATTCATGCCACCAGTGGGGCTGGATAACATGAAAGGATCAGTTTTTCTGTCATGAGAATTGAACTGTTTTAATAGTTTTTCACTGGGTTTAAAAAAATATTTTAGCTCCTTAAAAATATAAGGACGTGCAAACATTGAGGTAATGGAATAAATTAGTTTTAGATGCTACTGCAGTATTATGCAAAAGGTCACCTTTTATTACAGCAAAAACTGGAGAAGGAAACATGACTCCTTAAAGAAAATGTAAAAATACCCCTCATGGTCTAAGACACTGTCCTACATGAAGTATTTCTGTTTTCTTTTGGACATTCATGATTAGGAACATCAGGATGTGAGTGAGATCTTTGTTTCTTTAGTGTTCATCTGCTCCTGCCACTTACTGGCTTTGCTGTTCACTCTTGTAAAAAACCTTACATTAAGTCCCCATGGAAGCTATTTATACATTGTTACTTGGCTAAGAATCATGTTCTGTCTTGGTTTTCTTACTCCAAATCCACCTCAGCCTGTTTCCTATAAACAGGCTCAGTGACTTTGAAAAGCAAGCACTGTCATGCTTCTTATCCTTTGAAAAGCAGTTTGTTCAGTCATTCCTAGTCACACTTATGTTAAGGTGTTGCTTAACCATTGCTCTTTTTAAAGCAATTTGTAGTGTACAATTGTAAATTATGGTGTCACTAGCAGAAAACACCAGAATAGGGAGTCCTCAGAAAAGTCAGGGGTCTGTATATGGATGCTGGTCAGTGTCACCCAGTGGCCTCTTCCCTGGAAAGAGCAGTCCCATAAGCTGAGATGGTGTGAGCTATTGATTCAGCAGGTTTTCACGCAAATTTTGGGGTTGATGGGTGAAACATTAGCCATTAGCCTCAGCATGAACGACTTCTATGGAGAGAAACAGAGGAGGGTGATGAAAAATGCAACTTAAAAGAAAATGCAGCTTATGGCAGTGTCTTCATGTTCACCTGTGTGTCCCAGCTGCTTTGCCTGAGGCCCATGGTGACAAATGAGGGTTGCATGGCAGCTTAAATTCCTCTTAGATGGTGCTGTTATGGACTTCAGGTGTAAGAGGCTGCTCACATCATGACATCTCTGGCACTGTCTCGCGGCTTCTCAGCATCGTGGTATTTAGCAGTTCCTGACCAGATTTGGCTGAAGGAGCTCAACCTCATTCTCATATTCATTCTAGGATGCACCAGCAGAGTGATGCAAGGCAGACAGATGCTCTAAGGTACATAATGACATCACAGCAACCACTGCAGGAACGAAAGTTTATTGACTACTTTGCTAGTCCTCAAATTTTAGATCCCTGATGAAGCACTTACTAGAAGTCCAAATGCTCCATGTAGCCAAAGGCGTGTGCTCAGTACCTAAGGCAGCTGCCTCAGGAAACAGCTCTGCAAATAATACTCACTGAGCCCTTCTCTAATGGAGATTTTTCAATATCTCCTGAAGACTCTTCTACATAATGAGTCAATAGTGCCCATTCTCACTCTAGTTATTGTTGGACAGAAATTATCCTTAGAGTCCCCAGAGCTGCGTATTTCCACTTAAAATATAATATTATCACATTAAAAGACTGAAAAATGTGTACTCATTGTAAAATATGTTTTATTATTGAGTAACATCTCTTTTTACCTGTAAGGAAAAATTATTCAGAAAAAAAAAGTAAATCTGATGCCTATCTGAAAGACAATATCTCAGTTAGTTACAAGCCTACAGATTATTAAAAAAACTCCAACAAATAAAACATGGCTTCTTTAACTTCCCTGAGCTGAATAGGGTGCAAGTACTTGGAAAGATCATAAATCTCTCAAAGTCAATGCTCATGAAATATCTCCTGCTTGTGAGGATGTTCAGGTACTGTGGTGTAAAGCAGAGTCTGAGATAGTACCTAGGGAGTGAATATGATACTGATGGTGACAATGTCTCTCAGTCGGGTTCTTCCCATTTAGTCAGAATGGAGTACCAGGGAAGTCCACAATGTTCTGCTTGCCATGGGCTTACTCCTCAGTTTTTGTCACAGCATGATTGAAGAAAAACTGTTTTGAACCTGTACCTGGTGCTTTGCATGCCAGAGACAGACTGTGGAAGTGGCAACGAGCCAGCTTCTCTAGTTCAGTATCGCATGCAAATTCACCTGTAAGGGGAAACCCAGAAATTCCACTTTATAGTTGTATTTATTTATTCTCTCATAAGTGTTCCTTATTCTCATGCTTTTTTTTTTTTTTCTCCCTGAGATAACTTTCAGGAGAAGCCACAGTGTTGAATGCACTTTGCCCCAAAATCACCTTGTCCAGAAGTGTTTGCAGTCTTTTGCAAAGCACTCAGTTTAAGCAGCCCTTATGTAAGGGCAGATAAATTTTCAGTGTTCGTGTAGCAGCTAGCAAGGATGGACACTCCACCACCTCTCTGGGAAACCTGTGCCTCTGCATGACTCTTCTCATGATGAAAACTTTTCTCCTTAAATTCCAGCTGAAACTCTCATGTTTCAACTCCTGTCCATGGTGCCTCTTCTTCCCACCATGCACTATTGTGAAGAACCTGTCTCTGTCACCCTGATAAGCTCCCTGTAGACACTGGGAAGATGCTGTTCTGCTGAAGCCATCTCTGCTCTAGGCTGAAAAAGCTCAGCTCCCCTATCCTGTCCTCTCCTCAAGAAGCTCAGGGTGGAAGCAAGGAGAGGGAGTGGAAAGGAAGTGGTTGGTCCATACTATGGGGCCATTGTGCTTTTGGGGTCTCTCCTTGTTTTGCCCTGAAGCAGAAGAAGTGAGCTGTGTTAAAGATTAATGGCATGGCAAAAATTACATTTTTAACCAACAAACAACTTCTTGAAGTAGAACTTCACAAAGTAGAATACCTACACTAAAGCAACCTCTACCAAAGAGCTGGAGGGAGACTTACATGTTTCTGTAAAATTATTTTAATAAACCTGGAAGATTATCAAGCAGTTAGGAAAGTTAGAAAAAAAAAAAATTCAGTGCAACAAAGCTGTTCTGCTACAGCTAAAAATATATTTTTAAATGAATGCTGCATTTTTTAAATTAAGAAATTGGACAAAGTCCTACAGAACCCTGTTTCAGGTTTGGCATTAAGCCTCCAAAAATACTATTATGGTCAGTCTCTGCTACTGAAACATTTATTACGGCTGGATGTAGGCAGGCTTGGTCAATGTGAAAGATGCTTCTAATCTCCTTTGCTCTTGATGAGTATGTTTTTCACCATGTTCCAATTCAGTAGTCTGTCTCACTGCAGAACAAGCTCCCCACCCCCACCCCATCAGATTTTATTACTTAACTCACAGATTTGTATGAAAGCTATTTTTGTTCCTAGCAGGGTGCAAGGAATTTTATTATTTTTTTTAGATAATTACTATGCTGGCGTTGCTTGTCTGCATTTTATTTGGGATATGTTTAAATTTATAAGTTGATAAAAGTGAGCTTTCTGTTTGATCATTAAATGGTATGAAAATTGGTGAAGTAAGACCACAAAAAAAATGGTAACATAAACATCTGATACTGTTGGAAAAAAAAAATGCCTTCAGAAAAGTAAGAGTAAAAGAATATCTTATAATTATTTCCTCTATGGAACTGGAGACTGAAATAGATCCTATAACCTCTTGTCATTATTTAGACAAGGTTCTAATTACTATGTGCCATGTTGATCTATTATGCACTGTGGTGGAGCTTGTAGCTCGTATTAAGAAGTCTAGCTTTCCTTAATTGAAGAGAAGTACCTTAGGTTTAAAGAGTTAGCTGCTGCTTCATGAATGAAACCTTGTATAGTCATTTACTGCATTCTTCATACCTTATTGCCTTGCCCCAAAGAAATAAGTCAACTCATATTTTGTTCGAGATGTTGCTAGGTACGGTGGCTACACCTCTAGGTTTTGAGAAACAGACACAAATTAAGCAAGGATATAGTATCTCCTCCAACATTCCTGAGAGCTTTCTACTTGTTTACAACACACAGAAATTTTTCTGCATATTCAAGCCTTTTTTTTTTTTCTCTTGTGCTGTTTTCTGCTTGAATTTTGAAGGTAAGTAGAGGAACTAACTATATATATGCATATTGTTGCTCTAATGGCTATCCATATTCTGGTCCTTTTTAAATCTTGTTATACTGCAAGATATTTGGAACAGGAAATTATGATAAATTTCAACAGGGCACCTCACAAAGACACTGCTTCTTGAGGGAACAGTTAGGCATTGCTGCAAGTCTAATACAAAGAATAATCTTGCACTGTCATTAATTAAAATAAAAAGAAATAACTACTGCAGTTCAAAACTTGCTTAAATACATCTTCCAGAGTTACCCTCTTAAAAATTATTGGGAAAAAAGTATCAAGAACAGTAATGGTCTATTTAATATGAAAAAAATACTTACACTGATCTTTCTAATTACTGTAGATAATGGAATTCTCTCTCTTCTAGCTCCTGTCTTTGCATGTGTATGAAGGAAGACATTTTTCAAAGCATAAATTTACCACATCTTAGCATCTGTTTCTGTAGCAACAGTTAAAAGCACAACTTCAACATAAACCCAGTGTACACAAACCAAAGTGTTTATCTTTACTTTAGAAGGATGTTTGCTAATCCTTGTGAGAATATAGAGAGAATATAAAGACATCGTGTACTATGCAGCTCTGACATGGAGAACACCACCTACTCTTTAAAAATTGAATTGCTCTTGGTTCCAAATGATCTTTATGAAAGCACAGTAATTATTAACATGGCACCTGTGTCTGTGTCTGAGTGAAAGGTAGCTTCTCTGAGATGTGTTTTGAGTGCCAAAAAAAGGTGCATATAAACCCAGACGTTTATTTTTTTTTCTTTCAAATTTCAGGCTCATGCAGCACATTATTTTGATTAGTCAGCTCATGTGGTTGAAGGTAATTTTTGAGTTTGATCTTTCCAGCTTTTCTTTTCCAATTAAAGCAGGCCCATTTAAACTGCCTTTATAACTATTTCAAAGTTTCATGAATGGGTGCACACATACACATGTCCATAGTCCTCCATGGCTTCAGGAGCTCTTGGATAGCAAATATCACTGATCTTCCCACACTATTAATCTTTAATTATCAAAGTTTCCTCAGGAACCTCCATGAATTATTGTTGAAATTTCATGTATTTACTGACACACGATGATTTTTACAAGCCTTTGTGGTCAATTTTATATTTCATTGTTGAATCCAGCATGTCAGACATTTCTAAAGAGAATGAGAAAAGTTTGACCAACATTCCCAAAGCCAATTAAGTCATCAATGTGTAAGAACAAGCAAATTCAGATCATCCTTTCTTCCTTTCGTGAGGTGAGATGGAAAGAGTTACTGAGCAGCCCTGTGTTTTTCAAACAGGAAAAGAAGAAGGGACCTAAAAAAAAGTCTATAAGTAACAGTGCAGGAGGGCATGGTGTTGACTTGTTATGCTTCTAAGCAATGTAATTTAATACATGAGGAAGACGCCCTTAGTCTGGTGGTGACCATCAATATTTCTGACACAAATACAGAATTTACACAACAAAACAGTTTGGTCCCAATTTAAGATTTAAAAAAAAAAAAAAAATCAAATAAAAGAGTGGGCTTAACAATTACACAGCATCTAGAATCTTACATCAGAAATAGAAATAACCCAGATCCAGAAATAACTTTCAGGCACATCAGTCAATCAAACAAGGATGCTACTGAAAAAAGATCTAAATATCTTAGTCACAACAAAGACAACTATTTTCAGAGGGCTCTGCACATTCTGTTTGCAGCTGCAGCCCAGCCCTAAAAAGAGAGGTCAGCTGGGTTTGGAGGCAATCCAGAGTGAGCATCTGAATGAGCTCTGTAGCCTAACCCTCCAGCTGAATATAAGCAGCTCAAGTCAGATCAGGATTTTAGTCCACTGTAGACATAAGGGGAGTTTGAGGTGTCTCGACTGTACATCTGAGCCATAAATCAATTTCCATTTGGGTCAGAAGAGCAAAAACATATATAGTTTGTTTTCTTGCTGCCACTCTTCAGAGCACTTCCAAAGAAGGGATGTGGAGTAATGCTTAAGACTTAAATGGTACAAAAAGCAATATTTTTAATCAGATGAGTTGTATAAACTATTGCTTAAAGGACTCTTAGGTGCATTCAGTATCTTGTGAACAGAGGTACTACAGCATGAGAAGTCAGGGGGCCAATTCCTCACCTGGTATAAAATAGTATACATACACTGACCTGCTGTGTTTCAGATCCACCATAGAGTTGAATGGTAGTGTCAGAGATTACTTTAAAAAGGAAAAAAACCCCACAGAAATATGGAATCTATGACTTAAAGGCTTAAATCTTGATGGTGATAGGCACACAGATAACCTCTTGGAGGCACTTACTACTCAGGTGGACTGACCTTTTCAGCTGACATGAACAGGGCAGATCTTTCCCACGTGTAAACAATGATAGCCCAATGGTGAGGTTTTCCCATAGAGAACAAATGCAGAATGCTGCAGGCTCTTTCATGCAGTGCAGTGAGGAAAACAAGAACGGGTGGGATGCTGAAATTATTTGATTTAAGCCGGAAGTGAGACACACAGTATTTAAAGGGAGAAGAAGATTAAGTAAAGGGTCATATTATCATGAGAAATGGCAAAGCCTCCCTCTTCCATATTTGCAAGCTGAGGTGAAAACCTGGGTAGCTGTTGGAGTTTCTGCAAATGCATCTGAAATACCATGGCGTATGATTTAATGACTCTTTCTGGCTGTCATCTCAGCGGGGTGTGGGTCTCCAGATAGGGCAGTGGGGACCAGCTTCCAGAAGTGCATGGCAGAAGGAACATGGCAGTAGGCTATAGGCTGCTTCTGCTATACATAAAGACACAGCCACCCTCAGTGAAGAGAATCGGAGGATCTGGGAAGCTGGGGACATGCTGAAGAACTTATTTCTTCTACAGTTTTTACAGTGAGAAACAGCTGAATGTAGGGTCATTTCCTCTTACTGTTTGAATGACAAGGCGTTGTACTCCTTTGAGTCCTTTGCATCTCACTCTGTTTATGAAGGTGAACAGTTATGTCCCACGTGGATTTGCTGTGTGAAGAAATGTCTTTGTCTCAATTTAAGCACATCTTTTACACACAGTTAAAAAAACAAAAACCCACCAAACAAAAAACATGCCCTACTTTCTTTAATTCCTTGGAGATTCAGTGGGCTTTCAAAGAACTTATTGCATCTTCTTTCGCCTGGCAAAACATTTGCTGTTGTGAAGGAGATGCCTTCTCCCTGAAGAATGATTTGTTTGCTCAATAGGAATGGAGCACTTCTGTGGACCTGGGTGGCACATTATCACAGAGATATTCTGATTCTCATGTGTGCCAGAAACGATTTTTATCAGGATGATTCGTGGCTCTTACCTTTGCATAAAGTCAGGTCATCTGACGCATTTTGATGAATGATTTGTTAACTACTTATCTGTGCACCTTTTTCTATTTCTGTCTTCTTGGAGGAATTACCTCTGATCTTTCCATTATACATACATCATACAGGTGTTCTTGAACTGCCACAGGCAAGTCTCTTACCCACAGATCTGTATAATTTTATAATTTGAAAGAGTGATGGGCGTACTTCTGCTGCATCCCATGGCATGTAAGGAAGAATTCAGTTTCCCTGAGGCTAAGGAATGACCCAGGGTTCCCTGCCGGAGGAACTCGCTATTGGATCACAGATTTAGGACGGTTTAGTGTAGCTGAGATCTCTGGTATGTAGGAAATACTGGAGAAGATATAGCTGCAATCCAAAAAAGGGTCATAAAAAGGGACACTCAAAACTAGGCATGGATCAGGGAGGAGGAGATTTGCATGATGGTATTAATGTGAAGTTCATAAACTCCTAACTGGGTTCATAACACTGACTTTCCAACAGTTATTCATTCAGACAAACATAAACAAAGCCTGGAGACATTCAGACACAGAATGTGGAGATATGTACTTCTGAAAATGTGCTTCTTCCTAGAAAATAATCCACTTTACAGATCTTCTAAAAACAAGGAAGACAGGAAGAGGGTCACTGAAGAAGCAACGAGTATGGTTATTGTCAAGGTAAAATATGTGTTAAATATGTTTCTGGACAAGCCAAGTGACCTTTGCCTGCTGGCAATTTTCTTCAGCAGAAACTTAAATTGTGTTTTAAATAGAAAATTAGATTGCCCCCCAAGGACCACAGAATTTCTCTTCCTATCTGAAGTGGTGTTACTTGGCACAGCAAGGTAAAATAATTTAAAAAACAATAATAAATAATCTAGTTTTTTAAAAAATTAATGGTTTTTTGTAGAGTTATTCAGAATGTATTTACAAAATATCTGTTGAATTTATCAGTGATAATGCTTTAATTCAGAGTTTTTGAAACATTCATTCAGCAAAATGCTATGAACATTGATAACGCAAGTAGGGAAAAGTGAGGTTATTCCTTTGTCTTAATAAAATCAATAAAATGGATGAAATGAGAGCTAAATCTAAAACACACTAACATTGGAGATGTCTATACTCAATAAAGACATTCTCAAAAACTCACGTCTATTTCTTCTGACGGGCACAGTAGTACTACACACTTTTGGAAATCTAGTTCAATGCAGAAGACATAGGTGATTTAAGAGTATACATTCCCATGGCTTCCTCTTCTGCAGGTGTCATTGATGTCCTTACTTCCTTGAGTTTCATATGATCTTAGGAACATGACTTTTACATCTTCCTCTTCATCCTGTTTAATTCTCTAGCCCTGATGGTTTCTGCGTGAAAGGTGTGATGTTCACCTTACCTCCACACACTTCATAGCTGCCACTTCATTTGCCCCAGTCTAAAGAAAATCTGATGGCCAAAGCCTGGGAGAAGTGGGAGGGAAGGACTGGTGGCATTTCACAAAGCTGTTCTTGATGACTTCAGAATGGCACAGGGCTCTTAACACATCTGACTAGTGGCAGCAGTCTTCATGTCAGTGACTAGGAGTCTACAGGGCTGGATAGGATCCACCCAAGGGTACTGAAGGAGCTGGCAGAAGAGCTGGCCAAGCCACTTTCAAACATTCACTAGCAGCTGTGGCTAATCAGCAAACACATTGCCCGTCTACATGAAGAGATGGAAGGAGGATCCAGGGAACTACAGGCCTGTCATCCTGACCTTAGTGCCAGGGCAGGTCATGGAGCAAATCATCTTAAGAGCTATCATGTGGCATGTGCAGGACAACTAAGGGATCAGGCCCAGCCAGCAGAGAGGGTTGTGAGGAACAGGTCCTGCTAGACCAAACTGATCTCCTTCTGTGACAAGGTGACAAGCTCAGTGGATGCAGGAAAGGTTGTGTATGTTTTCAGCTTGGACTGTTGTAAAGCCTTTGACACGTTCTCCCACAGTGTCCCCCTGGAGAAACTGGCTACTCATGGCTTGGGTGGGTGTAGTCCTTACTCAGTAAAACACTGTCTGGATGGCTGGGCAGAGAGAGTGATGAGGATTGGAGTTACATCCAGCTGGGGGCTGGTCACTACTGATGTTCCCCAGGGCTCAGTATTTGGGCCAGTCCTGATTAATACCTTCATCAATGATCTGGACAAGGGGATTGAGTGCACCCTCCGTGAGTTTGCTGAAGTTGGGTGGGAATGTTGATCAGCTGGAGGGCAGGAAGGCTCTGCAGAGGAATCTGGACATGTGTGTGAGATGAGCTGTGGGTCTCAGGTGCACAGGAAGAAAGGGAGGCTGATTTCAGAGTTTGGTACCGCAGGGTCATTGCAGTGTTACTTTCTCCCATAACTCCTGAGGCAGAGAGATGGCTGGAGAAACCACAGAGATAACCTCTAAAATTATTCTGAGTGAACTTCTTTACAGTTATGAATGAAACTAATTTCAGGCAAGGGAAAAGCATAATCCTCAAAGTTCCACATCACTTTTGGGCAAGGGAGGAATGAATTTAAATGATAATAATACAGCCTAAGTAGATGACTCTGCTTTCAGCTGTTTTTCTCTTAACTCTCATCTACAACTCAGATACAACCTGGTCTCACTTGGAAATTCTCTACAGATGTTTGCCAAACACAGCTCACATTTTCACACCAGATAGTGTTTTGTCCAGTACACATAAAATAAATTGATCCCTGCTTTAGCAAGTATCTGTATCTTGCAGGGAAATCCTTGCTTCTTTTGCCTATCATGCAGCCACAGTGCATGGAAACAGATGGATTTTGCATTTATTTATCCCCTTTCAGCTGAAGATTTTAAATCATTCTGAACATATTAACTATGTCTGAGGTGATTAGTCTGATAGAGGGTTTTCTCAGTTTGGTTTTCCTGGACATGGAAAATGTGAGACTCCTTTAAGAGCACAAACCATGTCTGGTCTTGACTGCAGTGGACATTTCCAGTGATGGATCGTCACTTGTTGAAACCATCCCAAGTAAATGAGTAGCACCAATTTAAATCATGATGCAATAATACCTTTTAGTCTGATTTTTAAACTAAATTTGCTGGGAAGATGTGAAAAACTGTAGCTTGTCAAGGGTGAGGCTGCTGCAACTCCATGCCCTTGAGTCCAACCTGTCATGAGCCTGAGCCTGTATTTGCAGTAGGCACTTGCACACCGAGCCCGCTTACAAACCACAAGCAGATGTACGTGCAGGGTTGGCCAAGCAGATCACAGACAGACACACAGAGGACTCACACGAACACAAGAAGTGGCACTGGCCTCATCTTCCTCCCCTCTCTGACTGAGCAAGGTGGAAGTCTGTTAGAGGGAAAATTTATACGCCTGTATGCACAGTGTAGATCCCTGCAGCAGCTGGGCTCAGACACACAGATTGGCCTGTAGCTGTCCCTGGATCCCAGGCTTCCCAGAAGCTGACAACTGGACATATGAGTTTCTGGAGGTATGGTTCCACTCCATTTGCTGGTAAAGACCTTCTTGTACACACCAACACACATGCATCTGAATAAACCACCAAATCCAATAGTGGCTTCAGCACGTGTCTGAGACATCCTGGACCCACCAGCAGCCACCTCCTCCAGGTTTCCCAGGCCCAGACACACAGCCCTCTGGCTCCCAGGTCCCCTTACCTACTTGACAGCTCATAGCACTTGATCTTCACTGGCACCACAGGGTGCACACCTGCAGTGGCCCCAGGTGTTGTATCATGAATACAGAATTTTTGACCCCTGGTCCCTGGCCTGTGGCTGCACTCAGATCCTCATGCACACACATGTACACAGAAGACCACAGTTCCTCATGGAGGTAGATGTAGAAAGGAATTGAATAGGATAAACTATGCCCATGAGGTACAGGGCATGGGAGGCATGTGTACTGACCAGCAAACTAATTACCCACAATGAGCTTTTTCAATGCCCTTTTCTCCACATAAACTTGGCCATCCCCCAAATTACCTTGATTCTCCCTCCTGCCTTTATTTTCTCCCCTAACCATCTTATAATAAATCATCTACAGCCCCAAAACCCTTTGTCTGTCTCCCATAATAAATCTCACAACCACACAGGCAGTGACCCTTAGCCCAAAACCTGCTCTGGAGATCCACTCTGGAGTGTTCCCTTGCTGGTAGGGCTGAGGGTCGCCCAGGACAGCCCTGGGAGCAGCTGAGTTGGTGCTCGTGTCCCTGACAGGGATGTTTGACCCTGCTTGCTACCCTTCCCTGTTCTTATTTGTGTATGTGGAGATGAGATTTTTGCAGGTAAGGGAAAAATTTCCACTAGTATAAATCACCTGTTTGCACCTGTTTGGTTTTGCACTAAACTTGCTGTATTAACAGACTTGAATATTTTTGGCCAGATGCTCTGCTTGTGCCATAACTCTACTGGCATCAAAGAAGAAATGACAATTGTCCCTAGCAGGTATAACCATGTTATGGAGCCTGGGAATATACCCCAGCCAGTCTTCTATTAAGTTTCCCTTCTCTGAGCCATCAAACATCAGCAGATGCAAGTTTTGTTTTGTTCTTTCTGATGCTGGAGTGATAGGGGAGAAAAAAAATTCCTTTTTGAGGTTACATGAGAAGGAAACTAAGAAGTTCATGTACTCTTTTTCTATGTTTTGTTGGTCTCTCCTCTGGTTCTTTTTATGACAGGAAAGTGATATGGAAAGAGACAGAAATGCAGGGTGAGAAAGAGACAGCAAACACTTATGCAAGAGAGCCTAGAATATTTCAGATGTTACATTAAATCCTTGCTTGTTTTTCAAGTTTCTCTTTGTGTGCGTTAACAAAGCTCCCTTGAGCTTATGAAATCAGCTCAATTTCAAAAACAGTTGCTAAAAGGAGAGTAGTTTCTTTTCCCAAGATTTCCCTTATTTTCCTAGACAAACTCATCCATTTTGCAATGTTCTGTTTGTAGAGACACTTTCCTGGTCTCAGAAACTCAAATGACTTCTAAGTTAGTTTTATAAGAGTAAATATTTAACAGATGCATGACTGCACCTTGGAACTGTGGAGGAACATATTTTAACATCTTACCCATTCACAATGATGTTTTCATCTGCTCAGGTGGTGAACACATGTGCTGTCTTTCTAATTTCATTACATATATAACAACAGTTATGAATAAAAATAATACAATACTGACAGCTAACATGTTCCCTTTTGTGGTGCAGAATAATTTTTGTGAGTTTGCTGAAATCTACTTGCAAAAATTAGAAAGTTTTTAGTCAGGCTCCTTGAGCTGTTGCTGTAGCAGGAGAATGGCTGCAGTAGTTTGGGAATTCCTGTATGTCAAATTTCCTGTCTGCTCTTTTAAAGTCAGTGATAAACAGCTCTACAGCTGCAGTGAGACCAGAACCTTGTTGTTTGTATTGAAATAAATATAGGTTGGATGACCTCAGGATTGTGTATGTGCATACATAATTCTCTATTCTTCCACTCTCACTCTCCAAATCACACTAATTTTCCCACAGATACTAAATTAAAGTGCATTGTCAAGCCTCACATGAACATCCAGTTTGCACAGTTGATATAGCAAAATCATGTCCAGAAAGACTCAAAGAAGTAGAAGAGTCTATCAATCACCCAGGAACCTAATCTTAGAAGCTGAGATAAGCCATGCATAGCTACTGACTGCAGTTGAATGTGCTATGGCGTACTCCCTAGCAGGCTGCCTCCTGGACAATCAAAATTAGTTTATATTTAAAGAATAAAAAAATTATTCGACAAAATCTTCAGCGATCCCACACACAGATGCTGTGAAATCTTCCATCAGCACTGCTGTATTGATTTCTTGATAAAAACCCAAATGTTTTTCTCATCTATCCATAAACTTGTAAAAAGATACTTCAGCAATTTTTCCCCATACCTTTCTTTACCATTTCAGCACAATGTGATGGAAGCATAATTGGAGCCAGATGGCAATCGCTACTTCTTTTAATGGCAAACTCATCAAAGAAAATCTTCATGAAAACTTTTCTTCAGCTTCATCCTAGCTATACATTTTCTAAGAAATTTTCAGTTTCTAAAAGAAATAAACGGTGTTTTTGTTGAAAATGTTTCAACTTATGCTCACCACTGGTTGATTTTTTTTCCAAGGGTCTCCAGTGTATGAAAAGCAGTTTTTTCCTTGACAGAGCATAGGAGGTCTGTGTCATCTGTTGGGCATCAGGATAGCAAAACCTCCAAGTCACAATGACCATCAGCCTTCTATAGCATCCCAGAGGAGAAGAGAGGCTTCAGACCCATGGCCAATGCTCAGAGAATAGCTAAGGCTGGAATGGACCTCTGGAGGTCATCTAGCCATCTAGACGAGAAGATGACCTAGATGTCATCTTGCTCTCCCTGCTGCAATGATGGCACTGCTTGGGGGCAGTGAAGCGCACTCAGGTCAAGGAAAGCTGAGAATGGAACAGCTGATGTCTCCACAATGCTCTGAGCTTCCCCTCTAAAAAGTACCTGCATCAGCTCTTCCTGCTTGAGAGAAAGATGTGCAGAAAATCCCTCTTCCTTTTCTGATTCCTTGGCTTTTCACTGGGGCTGGGGACTTGTGCAATAAAGGGACCACATTCGTCATATCTTCCCAGGTAGCAGTGTCAGTTTTAGAGAAGCCCTGGGGGGAGGAGAAAGATACAAAACCTTTCATTTTTCCTTTGGCTGTTTAATCTCAGTAAAATTTATTTACTGATCAGTCTTCTTCCCTTCCCCACATCTCAGGAACTTCTCCTCACTGTTATTTTTCTGAAAACAAGGGGAATTCCCATTTTTTCCCTATTCAGAGGGAAGCAATTCTGTAAGAGCAAATAGCCCTGAGGAAGGTATACACCAGTTAGTTTGTAAGTACTCTTTAACTTACTGAATGGTGGATCCCCATTTCACTGTTACAAGTAAACAAGTGAGGAATGTCATCAGGAGGCAATGCCTTGATCTCCTTGCTCAGAGGTTAATTAGTGAACTCAATTTCAGGTTAATTTAGGCACTCTGGTTTTAAGTTCTGTTGGATATTTGAATGTAGTTCAAGATAATTGTGTGCTGAGGTGCTTTGTAGACTGGCAATTTGCCCTGAGTAGTGTTTTGTGTCAATCAGGGGCAAGGAGCCGTACTTCATGGGCCAACAGAGAAAAGGGCCAGGATATATTTTAATGGTGAGCAATCCCAAATAGATTCCCAAATAGCTTGGATGAGAAAGCTCTTGTATCAGCTGCAGGAACTGTCAAAATTTTTTCCTAGGTTCTGACCCCTTGGACTTAAATAGAAATAAATGAGGAATGAGTAAGACAAATAAAGGAAAAAAATGTAAGAAATAGCAAATGTTTGGGGATATAATCAACCAGAAACCAAACAAACCCCCATGTGACATCCCCAAATCTGCCTGCCAAACATGTGATTTACATCTTCTGCAAGAGGATTTAAAAGAAATGTCTAATAACATATTTGATTCTCTTAACCCTCTCCCCTTTTGTTACCTCTGTCCATGACATTTAAGAGCACAGCTGGAGCCCCCCAAGCTAACTGAAGTCATATGATGCTTCAAGGGCAGCCAAACATCCCAGCAGCAGTAAGAGGCTGACAAGCTCAGCAACCTTAAGGGATAGCAAAGTGCTTTTTTAAAAGAGAGGGAAACAGAAAGATGAGACAGAGAAAGTGGATGAGGGGGATAGGAGGTTGGGGATACAAATTATTTGATAAAATTTGTCATGTCAATAAAAATATTCTTTTAAATTAAGTATTACATGTTTTTATTTTTCTTTTCTTCTATTCTAATGGAGGAGTCATACTGAACTATTTGTGGTATGCGAAGTATTGGAAAAATAAACCTGGATAGAAGAGAGGCACAGATGTTTTCTATGTTCAATTACTTTTTTTTAAAAAACATTCTTGGTTACCACCCTTTGCTGCAGGGAGACAGTTTTGTGGGCCATGTACTGAAGGTCCTCCTGTGCTTTTTGGGGTCTGTGTGAATCAGTAGGTGCTACTAAATCTGGAGAAGAGAGGGGTGATCTGCTCAGGACCTGTTCCTGGAGCAGACATTCTGTGCTACCAGGCTGTCAGCAAAAGGGTCCTCTCATTATTCCTGCTAGGAAAAAGTCCACATGGGACAAGTGTGTCTGTGTTGGGCCTTGCACTGGTGCCATGATCAGCATCAGTTGTTCTTTCCTGCTGTGGATTAATTTAGTGGTTGGCAACAACAGTTAAAATTCCACGAAAAACAGGTGAGAAATATTAGGATTTGCAGCTGAATAATAGAGCAATATGCAGCCTAAGAGGTCAGGGATGCTGTTCCTTGGTTTGAGTCCATGTGGCTGTAACTCCAGTCAAAACTGGCAGCAGAGAGCCAAAGGAAGTCAGCTGTGGATGGGGGCTCCTGCTCCCTTACATTGTTGAGACGGTGCAATGAGGAATGAAGGATTTTCACAGCTGTTAAGATCTCCGTGGCACTTTGTTAGAACAAAGAAAAAATTTCTTTCAGGGGAGTGGGTTTTTACACTCTACTGCCACATAACCATTATGGAAATATAAAAAATTATCTTGAACCTTGAGCCTTGGAAAGGAATTTATACCTTGTAGAGGAAAAACACAAATATGACAAACTTCTTTATTCTTTGTTCATCATACTATCATAGAATGATGGAATGGCTTGGGGAGTAATTGAGCTAAAAGGCCATCAAGTTCCAACCCCCTTGCCATAGGCAGGGATGCCACCCACAAGATCAGGTTGCCCAGAGCCCCATTAAACCTGGCCTTGATATTTCATATCTGTATCTTTATTTCAAAGCAGCGCAGCAGAGACAAGTAGGCTGTGTGTTTCCTCTTGAGCTATTTTATTTGAGCTGCATAGTCAGTCCGACCAGAACAGCTTCCCCTCCCTCCAGAATGGCACCATGCACTTTGTTGGCATTTGGCATCAGTATGAGAGAATTTAGCAGTCACCTGTGTCACTCTGGTACAACAATTTCGTTATAGACACGTATGTGAGATAACGGGAATAGGAAGCATGATTTGCCTTAATCTCTGGATGATCTACGTGAGGGACATCTCCTCTGCAGTCTACAGATCTACGTTCACACAAATATAGCACACATTAAGCCAGAAAAAGATAGACTTAGAGAGCCTTGTGCTAGGGTCTTTCAGAGAAACGTGAAAGGAGCTCCTGAGAAAAATTCAACCCTCCATTTTAGTTAATTCAATAGCAAAATCCCCTGCCAGGACCCATGCATCACTTGAAGTGATTTGGTGGTGACCAGGTCATCACAAAATTATTATGTGTTATGTCATGTTACGTTATGTTATGTGTATGTTGGAGATACTGGTTGAATATAATCACAGATAGACTGATTTTGCAGTGTCTTTCCATTGCTAGATCACTCACCTTGCCACCCTGTATGATGGACAATGTAGAAACCACACAGAACAGAGAGATCCATAAAGGCCAGGGATGCCTTTTAACAGAGGATTTAGAAATAAAAGATTTTGGTTTTATTTTGATTTTGTGAAAAATAATGATAATTTTTCATGTAGGCAATCCTCTTCTGGTATTTTCTTAGTTAAATGTATTGATTGTGACATAAAGCAACTAAACCCAATGAAATAAAACATTAAATTTAAAATGTAGGTTCAATATTATTAGAAAATTTGTGTCAGAAATTCCTAGGAGATATTCAACTAAATTACAGGAAAATAAAGCACAAAGATATTTGGTGCTGCCAGCTCTGGATATTGTGATGAGACATTCTGATAGCACTGTCAAAATTTCTCTAGAAAGGGCTGAGAGAAACTTTTTCCACATTGTAAATGGAATGCACACATAAACCATCTCTCACACCTCATTTCAGAACTCCATCCCTATGCAACCTGGGTGGATCTTCTTTTACATTCCTGTAATTTTACATTAACCTGTGTCTTTTGGGATATCTTTGCCTAGGAATACTCTTCCCAGATCTGCCACAAACTTTGTGAGACCCAGAAATCATCTTTTGGTTGCATCTGTAACAATGACTAAAAAGGGGGAACACCACTGGTGATCTGCTGTAAGGCAGTCAGCACTTCAGCTTCAAGTATGTTTAAATTAAATTTTCGTGGTCTACTCATTTGAAAAATTCACACCATGGAGAAGAATTTTGCAAATTACTATACTCCCTTGGTTTCCAGCTTAGGTGCTGCTGCTCCTTACTCTCTATAGATACCACCAGCTCTAACAGGAGAAAAGAGAATAGGCCCTTTAGGGAAATATTAAAGTTATTTGCTTACTCTGTGCATAGATGACAGAATGAACGAGATAAATGAGAAATTCAGAGCCCTACAGCAGTCAGGAAAGGGCTTGAACTTTCTTTAAATACCAGCAGTTTTGGAAGTCTGGTCAATTGATCCTGGATAAAAAGAATGTTATTGGTATCTCAGTGAGCTGGTTAATGTGAATTAGACTAAAGTGCTTCAGAGGTAATGGGGAAAACCCGGTTAGCCAAAAAATGCATTAAGAAAATATGTCTTAAAAAATGTAACTTTGCAGAGCTGTCAGCACGAGGAGGGTGTGTGTCACGCCAAATGGAACTGCAACATCTTCCTGACAGCTTTCAGGTTCCATTAGCAACTGAGGATGCCCGTGAATTCAAGTGTTATATCCATTAGTGAGCTGTTCATGCTCATCTTTATTAACTGAATCCCTGTCCATCTCACAGACTATCTTTGTTTTTCTTAGAACGACACCAGGAAAAATGTGCAACCAAACTTTACAACTGAATTTGGTCTTCTTTTGCATCTACAGAAAAAGACATGCATGGATGCAATTATTCTCTTAAGAAAAAAAACCCCAACTAACCCATGGATTAATTTGGACCCAAGATGTGCTTTGGCACCAAGTTATACTGAAATAGCAGCCAGGGTCACAGATGCTCTCCTCTCTCTCCTCCTGACTGCTGTATTTCACACCAGAGCCGTGCATAAATGCAATCTTTACATTCAGGGAAGGAAATAAAAAAAGCTGTGTCCTCCTTACTTCCCTAAGACTATACAAGGTGAGATTTCAAATAGCATTTAAGAGCCTGAAATTCAAAATTGCTGGCTGTTGGGTGCCTGAGTCTAAAATATCAGTCTGGACTTCACTCCCCCACTTACGCCCTGGAAGTTCATGATAGTTTGTCAAATGAGAAGTCCTAAGATTTGATGCCTAAGCACTCTCAACATTCACGAAGCTAGTGGAAGAAAAATTACGAGGGAGTGTGATACTGTAATGCAAGAGGCATTCAGGCAGACAGGCAAGCCTCGGGTCTGTACTCAGAGTCAGACTTCTCTTTTTCATCCAGTTGCTACTTACTAAAAGGAATGGGACATGGAAGGTGCACTGTTGTAAAATTTATGTCACACTTTCTGGAAGAATAGCTTTGAACCCACAGGCCAAGAGGAATTTTGATCTCAATCTCTCTCTCTCTCTGCATGATTGCTCTAACCATTAGCTATGATGCAAGAACCACAGCAATGTTATGATGAACTGTGAGTGTCTGACATGTCTTGCACTAAATTTATTGCTTTGGGGTGATCCTAGGTATGCTTTGAGGAAAGCTGCTGGGTACAGCTGGCCAGAGAAGCCGTACACTTGGGACACTGTGTATGTTTCAGGTGGCTTCAAGGAGAAGGGTGTTTAGATGTTCAGCTCAGCAGGCACAATGTAATCAGCACAGAACTTATTTAGTGAAAACTGAAAATAAAATCAGGCCTCATTCTACATCTCTACTACATAGGACTTCTCCTTACATCTCATTTTGTGTAGCCAGTATGATGTTCCCATAACCCTGACATATAATTATTTAGCTCATCATGCCTACAAATACATAAAGGTTGTGTTGCAGCTCAGTGATTCTTTCATGCCAGAAACTTGAGGGGAAATGTTTCATGTTCTGGGACATGAAGATGGAAAGCCTGCTGACATTGTGTTGAAACACTGTAAAAAGCATAGGGCTGAAGCTGGGGCAGTGTCACCCATACTGCTTCTGGAGCAGCTGCCGGACTGAACTGTCCCCACCTGGGCATGGGATTTGTTTAGGAGGGAAATACTTGGTTCACTCTGCAAAACAGTGCAGGAGCACACCATTTCCTATGTAGTGCATGTGCACTGGGAAAAATGCAACAAAAACTGAGAAACAGAACTATTTTTCAGGCTAGGAATAGGCTCTGGTGGTAATGCCCTAACACAGGGGCACCTAATTACTTTCTTGTACTCCTGCAGTGGAGGGGCCAGGAGTGGATGGTGGGAGGCAGAACCAGGTCTCCCTCTCCTTCCAGAGTGATCCTCTGCACAGGAGAGGGGCTCTGCTATGACAAGTAAAAATGAGCACTTATCCCTGCAGAGCCTTAGGAGGAATTCCCTGAGGAGAATTTAAGAATAAGCTTAGCTAGTACCCAAGAGGCTCCTACCCAGAGCAGTTCTGGGCTCCAGCTGATGTGTGCTATAGTTGGACAGCAGAAACACATTCTTTTCATTTTCTTTCCACCCAGCTGTCCCAGGACTCCAGAGATGTGTAGGTACTTTTTGCCCTTTCTTTTTCCCTTCCATGTTTTTTTTGCATTAAGACTGAAATCTGTAATGGTTAATTTGGTTGCATTCCCTTCAGCACAACAACTTGAGAACCTATTGAGAAGGCTGACTTCCCTAATTACAGAAATAGGGAATCTGGAGGTATAGAACTGTATCTTTCAGCAACAGAAATATGTTGTGCAAGGCAAAGTCAACTCTAGGAATGTCAAGTGACATGTTATGCTCCTCAGTTGTTGATGTTTTAGCAGAACGACAAAATGCATTGATGTAGAGGTTGTTCCAAAGACAAATATCTTTTCCAAACAGTTTTATTTGTACATAGAAATATTTTATGTAATAACACAAGGTTCACCTGCTATATTATATAGAGTCATCTTTAAAAGCCAATCCACAAAAAAAAATCTGCACCCAATTTGTTGATCCATAACTACATCAAGACTCTGAGAATGAAACATGATTAAGCATCATTTTTAAAAAGACAAGCAGTGTAGTACAAATTACAGTGTACCACATCAAAGAAAAACCAGGAACACAAAATCCACAGAACAGCTTGAAGAAGTTATTTAGAACAGGAGCATAACAAGGATCTGAGGCCCCATTTTGGGAAATTTCAGTCTACCCTGCTAGATGGTTTTCAGGTGGGCAGCAAGACCATACAGAGTAAAATATTACAGTTGATAAGCACCAGCCATGGAATCAGTTTCACTGTAGTCTTTATGGGTCCAGAGCTTGCATCCCTGGAAGCACTGCCTGGCCAGTCACTGCTTGCTCAGGCTGCTCCAAGGAGACATGGACAGAAGAGCTCAGAGCTAACAGGGCTCACCAACAAAGTGTGAAAAGCCATCAGAATGACTTGAAACTTAGTAGTAGCTATTATAGCGTTCATGTACTTGTGCAGTTTGCTTTGAAGCTCCTCTATACCGTCTGGGGTGTTGCTGCAGTGACTCAGGTGTGCCTGGCTGTAGAGCAGCACCTCAATCTCTGCAGGAGCCAGGTTCCAGATCAGCAGCCTTGGAGCTGGGGGTCACCCAGACTCTTCCTGCCCCACAGAGAGCCCCCCACAGCCTGTGGGCCATAAGGGTTCTCTGCCACAGCCACTGGTTTTCAAAAATGTCCTCTGCCACATGAGCAATTTTGTTCTTAAATCCAAATCAGGCACATCAGCAAAAGTTTCCTTCCCATGCTGAGCACAAATAAAGGAGAGAATAAACTGGAAATCAGATGTACTAATGGACATAGAAAGTTGTCAACAAAGTCAGTGGTGAGGGAAGATAATTTTCAGGCTGACAGTCTGCACACCCATGTTGAGCACCTGTATTTGCTTATCTCCCTCCAAGCTCAGATCAGTCTCTTTCAAAATGCTTCAAATGCCTGAGACATGCCAGACATCCATGGACCACAGGAAAATGTTGTAGGGTTTCCAAGGGTCTAGAGGAATCAAAAGTTTATTTTTCAAAATTAATTAAACATCTTCTGAATCATGTGAAAAAAATAATCTACATATAAGTTCCTTGCAATAAGATTTTCCTTATTTGTGTATCATGCTTCCAAAACACTGGATCTCTAATATTCAGGTAACTATGTTGCTGCACTTTTAGAGAGTAAGCAAAAGAACCTTTCCTTTTTGATAGCAATTTCACTCCTTTATAATGAAAAGTATGGTAAAATAGATTTCCCATAAAAATAACATGTAGGAAAATCAAGAAAATTAAGTACTAGGTTTTTAAATTTAAAAAAAATGCTAATGCTTTAAAATAAACAGGACAAATATGACAATAAACCTTTTATTTATTTGCTTTTCCAAAGGATTACATCTTATTATCTGGATAATTGTAGGATAGAAGTTTCTCTTTAGTGGCCAGGTAGGCTGATAAAGTGAGAGACATTCTTGTTCTTTATCAGGACTTCACCCAAAAGATGGAAAGTGTGTGCTCATATTTCAGGGTGAGTAAAAAAAAGAGTCAAGTTTTACTTATTTATTTTAAATTGCCAGTTCCTTGGGATTTTGATGTGGATTTTAAATGATGTCTATTTACTACATTCATATCTGTACTCTGAATACTCAGTGGTCATGAAACATCCTTTGAGGTGCTTCTGTTGACACAGCACCACGCTGGAGTTTTGAGCCACCACTCAGTGTAGAATACTTCCTGATGAAACACTCCATCCTCTTCTCACAACCCCGTGCTTTCCTAGCCCTTGATTAATAATCATATTTTGTACTTTCTGAGAGATTTAAGGTATACAGGTAGGACTCTAGATGCCACTCTGAACCAGGTTTCCTTAATGTGGAAAATCTGGGGGAAAAAAAGGATGTAAAACAATAAAGACAACTTATTTGATTGAACTCTTTATCTGGATGACTTCAAATACTTTGACATCTATCTGTATTTTTATTTGGCAAATGAATCAAGAATAATTAAATGAGAATGGGAACATCTGTCACCAATCAAGGGACTTGCAGTAAAATTAAAATGGTATTTCTTTCTCCTGAAATCCATTTTTTTTCATCTGATGCCATTCATTGAGATCAGATGCATTTCACTTTAGCTGTGTCAGATCTTGGAATTACATAAGTAATAAAGTCCTGAAGGCCAATGGCATGGGAACAATGGAATGCGTAACAATATAATCAGCAGTGAAATCTATATTTAATGTGTGGCATTTTAACATCATAAAATGTGATGATTTTTAAGCCTCTTTGTTCTTTGTTGCCAGGTTCTATGGCTGCTAAGAGTTTTAAACCTGTGCCATTTCATCTTAGCTGATGCCTTTTTCTAATTTTTTTTTTTTGTTTCTGACTTTGGAAATTATTATATAAGAAACATGAAGGAGACAAGTGAGGCATTATAAATGGATAAAACAGTCTAAACTGTGCTTAGCAAATGTTAAGTAGAGCCAACAGCTTTTTAAACTTGATGGTCTCTTAATCATTCGCAGTGAATACAGAAAGAAGTTTTCTTGTTTCAAAAGCTACCATGGCATCGGATAGCAACAATTTTATTGCTGGGATTACCTGAGCTCTAGCACATATTAAATGAAACTGTTACTTTGCAAGAAGAGAAAAATTCTAGGTCAGTTCAGCAAATTTTAGTTCTACTCACTCTAGTAAAAGACAGAGCTTTTTATACCATTCCCTTTTCAGAAGATCATAAGATACTTTGGTTTGGAAGGCACCTTTAAATATCACATAGTCCAGCCCCCTGCAGTGAGCAGGGACATCTTCAACTACATTAGGGTGCTCAGAGCCACTTGCAATCTGACCTTGAACGTTTGCAGGGATGGGGCATTCACCACTTCTCCAGACAACCTGTTCCAGTGTTTCACCACCCTCATTACAAAAATCTTCTTCCTTATATCTAATCTAGATGGATGTTCTTCTAGTTTGAAACCGTTGCATCTTGTCCTGTCACAAGAGGCCCTGCTAAAAAGTCTGTAGGCACTGGAAGGCTGCAATAAGGTCTGCTTGGAGCCTTTTCTGCTCCAATATGAATGCCAGCTCTCTCAGGCACATCTCTCCACATCCTGTCTTCACAGGAGACGTGCTCCAGCCTTCTGATCAAATTTGTGGCCCCCTCTCGACACAAACCTACACTTTATATTTCTAACATTAAACCCAAGGCTACACTCAGCCAGTGTCAAGGGGATGATACTAAGGATATGACAGGAAAGGCAGGAAGCTTACAGATAAAGAGGATCCCTCTATCAAAAGGCTGTGGCACAGGGACAGGAGCCCAAATATGGCAAAAACCTTTAGAAACCAGTGCTAGGAATCCCTAGGGAAGCCAGATGGGGTTTGTAGGCAGATGAATTTAAGTAGAAAGAATCACCACACAATTGGGATTCTGAAAGAAAATGCCGCATGTTGGATTCATCCCACATAAATCTGAGCAGTTTCTGCTAGAAGCAAAGGGCTACCACTAACTGGGACTGCCTCTGCACTTGCCTTTCCAATGACCTGGCCACAGCTCTGTTAAAAGAGACAGACCCTTTGACAGTGGCTTTAGGGAAGGAGGACAAATGAGGGCAGTGGCTCAAGCACTGGCCTGATCCTAGAAGAGGACTTTGCTGGTGGTGCTCATACCTCTTGGGATCATTAAATTGCCCTCAACTGTGAGTTGGCACATTCTACAGAGCAAGGAAAAAAAGACAGCGGAAAAGGCAGGGAAAACACAGTAGAAAAATGGCACATCTGACACTAAGGAGGACGCAGCTTTCGGCAGGGAGAAGTAAAGGTGCAGTATTTTTTCCTGATGAGGAACTCTTAGAATAGCCTACAATCAAAATGTGGAAGGAGTTTCCCCTGAGCCACACACGTGCATGCAGAGAGGCACATTACAGGTAGCTACACATGACCTGTGCAGTTCATTTCCCCTCCGGCTTGCTTATGTGAGAGTATTCCTTCAGATCCAGACACACAGCCACCCCTAGGAAATGCACCCAGCTGTTCTACCACCTGGGCTTTTCCATGCATTGACTAATCATTTGCCTTCAGAAGAACCTGAATGTGTCCTTTGCTCTTTCAGACTTTTCTGTCTTATCTTGGGGCTTGATGATCATTCCTGTTTGTCCACTGCTTTCGTTCCACCTATTTTTGCTGACCCAGAAAAAAACTGGCAGTGGTGTTGTATTCAGAAAAGCTACAAGGATTTTCAAGCCCATCAAATTTGATTTACCTTAATTGAGTAGTTGTTTTATTAAAGCAAGGGTCAATACTTAAAACTGTAGCAACTTTACCAGATGAACAATTTTAACGCACCCCCATAAACCTGACTTTTTATCCTCTGCCCAATAGATTTAACATGTTTTTTGTCTGAGAGCAAAACAGGTATGAGGACATCTCAGTTACTGAAGTGAGCCTTTTTCAGACTGGAAAACATACATTATTTTCTCTATTTCAACATTCTCTGGGTCCACTTCTTGCCTTCCTCTGGCTGAAATGTATTGCCTAGCTCACACCTGAAAGGAAAGGACAATCCTTCAGGATTGGGGGAGCAGAGGACTGAGTAATGATAATGCATTTTGGAGAAAAAAAAGAAAGTTCAGACTCTGGGTTTCTCTATGGAATCAAAATAAATCTTGGGATTTTCAGATACTGTAAGGCAGCCTGTGAGATTCAGAAATGATGGAGGTTTATCTGAGAGGCAGAGGAGGTGGAAGTGATTCTTCAAACCCAGGAAGCTACTAAGAATTGCAGAACTAGAGAGCAGGAGTGTGGAAAAGGGTGTGATGGGGAATGAGGAGATTCATATTCAAACCATTTCATGCAGTCTACCTCATCCAGTACTCTGAGCTAATTCAATTTGAAGAGATGCTGTGTCTTAGTTTAAGTGTTTGTATTCTAATAAAATCTTGCTTTAGAAACTGGAAATCTTTCAGTATTGCTTGGTGCACTCACTCTCCTGAAACTGTGGGGCAATTCTGCCTCCAAGTCCTGGCCAAACTGAGGCTCTGCTGCAAATAAATGCAGAGGTTTGAGGGGGACAATATGGCAGAACTACTAGCAACACCAGAAAAATGAAAAAAATCAGATCTGAAGACTGGAGCTACACAGGACTTTGGAGATTGAGGGCTTCTCTCTATGCTGGGCCTCAGGTATTTCTTTCTCACTCAGCTATTTTTTACTGCCAGATTTTGATAATATTATGTGTTTTTCAGAGGTTTCTCTATGCATTACAAGCAAGACATAGCTATTTCTGCATACCCAGAAAACTCAGATCCATTTGATGTGCATGCACAGAGAAATTCTACCACGTGGTTGTGAGGCTGTGCAGTTTCCAGAAAAAGCTGGGTGGACTTATGACACATGCATGTATCAGTGACACTGATACAGCACTTCCATATGATTTGCAGTGCTTCCAAAAAGCACTGGATCTACAGCACATACTCTGCAATACAGATTTGCACATGTACAGCCAGTTGGACTTGTCCAGAGATGTTGAACTTCCTGAGCATTTGCAGACCGCAAGGAAAGCATTTGCTGCTGTTCCCCTTGGATTTGCAGTGCACACATGATGTGGTGCATGTGTCCATAGTTTTGTGTGGGAACACCTGGGCAGAACTACAGGGGCAATAAACAAGTGTTCAAAGCAGGGGAAAATTAATGGAGGAATATCCTGCTACATGAGTCAGAAGAAAAAAACTTGTGACAAATGGCAGTTTGGTGGGTGTAGGACAGTTTGTGGCAACAGCAGTGCTCAGCACTGTGTGGGGTCTCCTTGGAAGTACTCAGGGCTTTTGGTGCCATGGGGAAGGAAAGAAAGGGCTTCAATGAGGGAGGGAAAAGCAAAAACTACAGGAGAAATGGTATATTCTTAGCTCAATAGACTACAGCGTGAGATATTTCAGCACATTGGTTTTTCTGGAGGTCTTGGGAGGGTCTTACTTTTGTTTTTCCTGTATTTAGGAAATAGCAACAGAATTATTCTTCCCGGTGCCATACGTGCAAGCAGCAGGTTTCCTAGGGTGCTGCTGAGGGATGCACTGGGAGCCATGGAAAACACATACGAATGCATGTGAGACTGCAGAGAGCCCACTGGAGAGACTCCAACTTCTTTGCAGACTCCTGGAGGCACAGAAAACACATTTCAGTCTGCACCACCATTGAATTCACTCTTGATGGCATAGGCAGGTGAGCAGTTCCACTGTATCACAGAATCACAGAATATTCTGAGTTGGAAGGAGCCCACAAGGATCATCGAGTCCAACTCTTAAACATATGTGCAAAGCAGATTAAAAGATCAGTTTAATAATTTTTATGAAAAGTAGTCACTGCGTATGGCAAAGTAATTTTCAAGTCTAGTGTCTCAACCATTCATTTTTTAGTATCCTGAAGGGAATTAGAGCAATTGGACTAATTGCCTAACAAATTGCCTTTGTAGACCAAAGCCTTTTTTAAATGCTATAATACCAGAAAAATTTTATTTTCTTGCTCTTCTCTAACCAAAGGTGTCCAAACTATTTTTGTTTTTAAACTTTGGCATTATAAGTGCATCTCAGGCCAAGCTTTTCTTTACCAAGTCATAGCTGTAAGCCAATTCTGATGTCCAAGTCATAAAAAGTCCTTGAAAACAGCAACTTCTAATGGAAAAAGTTTTGATGAGGTAAATGTGCCACTATAATAGAAGAAAAAATACCTGTTTTTTCTATACACTGAACCTCACTGAAATCTTTCTGCGAGGAATTTATATTGCTAGAATAGAATTTCCCAGTGGAATGCATATTCTTTATAGTATTGATGAATTAACTGCCCCCATTTTCTTCAGATAGGAAATTTTTATTCTTGCGTGCCTAATATTCTGAACAATCCTTTAAATACTGCACATCAAGTATTGACCACTTTGATGTCTTATTTCTCATAAAAGTTAATAGCAATTATGTTAAAATTTGACTAAACTTCTTTTTAGCATTTCTTCCAAAAAACTTCCCCACACAGCAGAGCACACACTTTTCTCAATCTTGGCATTCAGCTCCTCGGCTGCCGTCATTCCATCTGAAGCATTTACTTTGAAATGCCTGCCAAATATTTTTGCCCCAGTACCACAATAACAGTGCAGCAATGTGGGAGTGATTCAGCTCTGTGCGTTTACAATGAGAGCAGAGAAACAGGCTCAGGGAAGTGGTCTGTGAGCTGGGTTCTCCTAGAGATATCCAAATCCTAAGCAGGTCTGCTAAACCTCGTTAAAGGTCATGCTTGCATTTTTCTAAGTTACTGTTTCTTCTGATAAACAAGACAGCTTGGATGTGAGTTGTTTGGGTTTTCTTGTCCACTTAACTTTCAGAAATTAAACTTGAAATAAGTACGTTCTAGATAGAACAGCATTAGGCAATCTCTTCAGTGGTGCTAATCTGCAGAGCTCCCCTGAGAACAGAAGAGCTCTCCTGATTCACAGCAGCTGGCTCCATGGTCCTTGCTTTTCCTTTTGTATGTGGCAGAGTTGCTGAGAGTGTTTGGGCAGTGCATGACCTGTCCACACGTTTTCCCTGGGAGAAGGTGAAGCACACACAAGACCTGCTGCTAAACTTTAACACTGAGGTATAAGGAGCATTTTGCAAGTCAGGATCTCCAGGCTTCAGCTCGTTCAGATCCTGGCCGCCTTGTAAATCTTCCTTGCCCCACTTCAGTGGAGATAAGAGGGATTGTATGCTTGAGGTTCAGTTGAGAGAGACCACCCAAGTAATAGCTCATTTCACTTCTCCTGACCTCCTCTGATATGCCCATCAAAGCAGCAATTAAAATTTGTGTAGAGCAAATGTGTTCCATCAATCTGCTTTTCATCTGGCTCTACAAATACTTGAGACCTGAGTAAGCAGCTGAAAATTTTAAAAACAAGAATGAGTAAATGTAAAGACAGATTTTATTTCCCCCTGTTCTGGAGCAGGATGATCTGTTTACCTTTCCAAAAGAGCTGTCAGCAGAGTGGTCATCAAGAAATATGAATTCACAAGTGGTGCACTCCTAGGAAAACAAGTACATGTAGAAACTTGTTCCTTCTATTTTCAAGGTTTTTTTTCCTTTGCTATTTGTGTTTGACAGCAGACTTTCTTCTTTAGTTCCAGTTCAGTCTTTTAATAGATGCTTAGTAGCCTGCTTTACTAGATGGGGCTGAACCTGCAAACATTTTACTCACCTGTTTGGCTGCAGCTGTAGAAGCACATAGATTGGGAAAGTCAAGTAAGTGAATAAAAGAGGCACCATGATACATTCAGTTCAGTTCACTCATGTGCAGCTACGTGTATAAACAATTGCAATCCTACTGTACCCTTTAAACAATCTCCTGTTATTCTCCTACGAACTTGATGCTACTGCTGTCTTTTCATCACCAGGCTAGTCATACTAGCTCCAATGGATAGTTTACAAAAAAATGAGAAGAGAAAGTTTTTTTTAGGGGACCTAAAGTTTGCTCTTGATGGGGGCATTGTGTTGCAGTTGGAATACATGGACATACCCACCCAGCAGGAACCAATAGCTCAGTTCGGGGCACTCCAGAGCCAGGACTGCCAAGTGTCACCAGGGAGGAGGTTGTGCAGATGGTGAGGAGCTGGGGCTCAGGAGAGTGTGTTGTCCATAACCTCTTCCCTTCAGCCCCAACCACTGTCTCTGCCTGCAAGACACCATGCACAAATACTCATCCTTCCCCATACACAGCTTGGAATATGCAGTGCAATTCCTTATGTGGGCTTTCTGAAGTTGGGTTCTAAATATATTTGCCCTTTCCTGTAGATTCGGGCCTCGCACAACACATACACCCATACAGAGAAATGCAACAGAAACCTCTTGCTTCTGCAGTGTTTTGGGCTTTGTACACCCACACAGGGGCTTTATTTAGTTTGGCCTGTAATCTTTGGGTATGGGATGTTCTTGCTAAATCATCTTGATGTCTAGGAGACGTGCACTGGAGGAAATCCAAATACAACTGCCCTGTTCCCTGGAGCTGGACAGAGCCATGCTCACACGTACCAGGAACTTGTGCTGGTCTGTGTCAGGGGTGCGTACCATCCTCCACACAGCAACATGGTCTCCTACGCCTTTTGCAAAGAAAGAGCATGAATAAAGTTGTGTACCTTTTGATTGGTCATTGTGTGGAAGAAAGGAATGAAAAGTCTTTGGACATTTCCCTGTTTCATGAGCACCCACAGAAGTGACTTCTGTAAACAGCCCTTAGCATCCTGCAGCCTAGGCCCACTGGAGTCAGACACTTCCTTTCATGTGGACCAGGCCCTTAAAGGTGATGCAGACCTGAATGCCTCTG
Source organism: Promerops cafer (assembly GCA_013398275.1). Taxonomy (NCBI): domain Eukaryota; kingdom Metazoa; phylum Chordata; class Aves; order Passeriformes; family Nectariniidae; genus Promerops; species Promerops cafer. The sequence continues at coordinate 4,690,667 of VZSE01013631.1, read as the reverse complement.
TATCTGCCTGTAAGTGAGCATGTATGTGTGTAAATCATATGATCACAGCAGCTCAAAGCTGCCTCTGCTGATATGCTCTGACCAGTGTGGTGGTGGACACCACTCACGCTTGCAGCAGAAGGAGCTGCCCTCTAATACACTACAGGCATTGGACAGTCTTATTTTTCTCTTTGGGGATTTGTATAACTGCTCTCATGTTAGTGTTTGGTATCTTCTGGGAGGCTAGCAAAGTCAAACAGTTACTTGATTTATCTCTCTTCATTCTCTCCAAGTGAAAAATAAATGAGGAAAATTGTTTCAAAGGTACTCAGGTGGAAATCAGAGATAGATCAGAACAAACAGGAGACAGGAGAATGAATAATCTGTGCAGATGGTTGCTGAGAAAAGCTGAGCTCCTGTGCTCCACAATTGTTTTTGCAGGTGAGATCTTTCCCTTCTAAAACTGAGGAAGTCTAAAGTCTGGATGGGTTTGAAAGACACAAATCTGCCTTTGAATTCTATTGTTATTATCATGGAATCATTTTACATAATTGACACCTTTAAAAAAAATTGTTTGGAAGGTATTTTGTTTATACTGTAGCTAAAACCTACCTGAGTTGTCTAGTCCCACTGAGCCATACAGTATATTCATCAATGCATAGTTCTCTTGCATTTCAGCATTTGTTATGAAAACCAAAATTCTTACTCTGAGTTATTTATGCTGGCAGTGCTTCAAAGGGAGCAACTGCTTTACTTCATGCCAATCTGTGTAGCAGTGGGGAAGAATACCTCTCCTAAGATCATTTATATCTTGTTAACCTTTCGATGCAGATTTGTCTGAACACATATTTTTCCTTTAGTGCATACCTGCAATGACAGGAACTTGTTTGATAAGACATGGATGTAAGAAGTTATATATTCTTGTTTAGTGAAAATAAATATACCTGTGAATCCAAACACCTTTTATTTTCTTTCTTACTTGTTGACAAAACAAATACAAGAATTTCCAAGATGCAGAAATATTACATCCTACTCCTTGCATGGAAGGGCAGCCATTACACTGTGCTGCTACAAGAGCTGAAAATGAAGGGCTCATCCTCTAAACAGTGCAAAGTGAGCATTAGCCAAAAGGGACACTTTATTCTGTTGAGGGTAGAGCCAAATCTGCTAATTTTACATCAGTAACTCCTCCAATTATTTCTCAGAAGTTTTACCATACATACACGCAGGTCTTCCACTCCGGGCTATGCCTTGACTTGTAGTATAATCAAGACATTCACAAGACCAGGTAAATTATTGCCATCATTCCCACTTATCTGCTCTTTTAATTGCTTCCAGAAAAGGTTCAGGACTTATGGTTTGTTTGCAGAAGGAAAGCATCAGACACGGCTTTGTGGGAGCCAAAATGCTGGAACCACAGCCGTGCCATGGGGTGGAGAAAGGCGTGCTCCGCCGAGCAGGGTCTTCTCCTGGCAGTAGGGGAGGCTGGGCTACTGCACCAAGCTCACCCATGCTGCACTTGCCCTCTGCCCAGGAAAATCAAAGCATGGCAAGATGCAGCCAGCAGTGATATGAAAATGGAAACCATGCTCATAAGTAAGGGGAGATGCTGATATAATCACTGTACTGCATGGTGTTGTGACATTACAGCAGTCCAGGTCTGAAGCACACGTGTATTTTCCAGTTACTGAAAATGGAAGATGGTGCACCAGAAGGAGCAGTTCACTAAATAACATGTTAAGTGGAAAATAAGTCTGAGATGTAGTGCTCAGAAAAGCTCCAGATTACAGTTGTGTAATGACTCTCTTGCAACACACCTAATTTTGTTCAGGTAAGATCAAGTCACACTTACCTGTCCAGGATTTCCTTCTGGAACAGATATGTGTTTATATCTTAGGACAGAGATTAGGTATCTTTTCCCTGAAGCTAAACAGAAATACAGCACAAACCATTTTTTTCCCCAGTTTTTAGTATAGAAAGGTTGTGTTTAAGTTAGTAACCAATTTTATGGGACAAGCCCCTGTTGAGACTGGTGTATATATATATATTTATATATATTTATATATATTTATATCCATTTATATGTATACCTATATACCTATTACATGCATCTTCTAAGGCGACTCACTTTGGAATAGTGTTAATCTGATCACATAGACCCAGGAGCAACTGCACTGTGTCAGGCAGGCCAAAATGCCGTAAATAGGAATGACTCGGAGTTCTGCTTTGAAAGCACCCTTCTGCTCTGAATTAAAATTCCAATGCCCTGTAGTTTTAGCACAGCTATAACCTGGATCTGCTACATTCCCTTCCTCTGTGTCTGACCAAAGTACACCAGAGGATGTTCCTCTTCAGAGGAACAAATATCCATCTAACAGCAAGTGTAATATGCTTTATTTGGAAGGCATTTGTGGGTCTTCACATAAGTCACTCAACAAGGGTGTCAGAAGAACTGTGTGTTGTGAAAGATTGCTTCTTCTGCAGAAATAGAAAAATACTAACAGAGGAAACCAGAAGAAATATCTGAAGTGTAAAAACAGATTATTCAAAGCTCCTGTCTCTGTCATTTAGAGTTTGTTGAACACAAATAGATGCAATTACTACAAATCTGGTACAACAGCAAGTGATGAAGACTTAGAATTTGCGCATACCTGTAATATGTACATAATAAAAGATAATAATAAAAGAAAATAAAAGATAATTAAACACCCCCGTGGTTACACACATAATGTCTTTTTGCTATCATATGTTTTGAGTTACTTTTTCATTTATGTATTTTCTGCTACTTGTTATGTTCTCTTAAATGTCCCTGACTTATTTTCCTGCATCAATTTCATCCTTCTTTTGCTTGGCAGAGATTGTTGTTTTTTCAACTTACCATTGGGGGCATTAAAATTATTTATTTATTTTTTTACATAAACAGCATAAGTGCTGCCAGCACAACTTCTTGGAAAAGTTCTAGGCTTAGCCTCATTCTGTACAGTAGCCAAGCAGGGCACATTGTTAGTACTCTGTGAACAATGGGTATTATTGTTATATTAACTTGGTTTCATTTCTTGGGAGAGAAGAGAAAGATTGGTGGATTTAGTCGGAGATAAACTAAATAATAGGCACATGCCCAATCTAGATTTCACTGACAGCAGCTGAGTAACTCCAGTTAACATCACTGGGAATGGGGTTAAGCTGTTAAGATTACATGTGTTTCACCAGCTGTAGTCATCCATATGTTAGATTTCTAACCTCACCCTCAGGCTCTCCACATCAGTGGGGAGAAGCTGTAACCTCCTGAGGGCCCGCTGGTCCATCCAAAGGTGCCTGGGAAGTGTATGATAAACTGGCCTCCTTTGCTGACTCTGTCATTCTGCTTTCAAGATTGTTAATGCTACAGCTCTCTTTACTGGAGTGTCTTGAGCTATGAATATCCCACAGTGGTGTTTTGAACACAGTTTCTGCTCCAGCTTGGGCAGCATTTTCAAAGCCCGCAGCTGAGCAACACTGGCCTTGCTCATGCAGGGAAGCACTGGGGAGAAATACCTGAGCTCCAGGTGGGTGATTTAACTCTGTAGCCAGTTTTAGCACACGTTGTGCCTGACTTAATTAGCCTACAATAGTCAGTTCTAATCACCATTCCCCTTAGTATCAGTATCGCTCATAGGCTTGAGGTCTATTGTTTCCATGTAGTTTTTGCTCAATGGCTGAAACCTTCATGCAGAAGTTTTGCACTTTATTTTCTATCTGTAACGGCTGCAAAAATCAAATACAGCACCTGAATAATGGAGTCTTTCAACAACACGTTTCTCTTGATCTGGAGGATTTACTAAATGATGTTCACATGGCTTAAGTGCTGAGGTGAATGGATATCTCTGGAAGGACATACCTGGCCTATGCTGAGAATACATCTCTGGCCTATGCTGAGAATACCTTTTTTTTGGTTGGATTTATATTAGAGATTGTTGTTATGGGCTTTCTGTGTTCTACCACTCTTAAAAGTAGAATTAGTGTGCAATCATGGAATTTAATGTATTTAATGCTTTTGAGGAAGCCTCAGATTATCTGCCTTGTGTGCATTTCTGGAAGGATAAGAACTGATAATAGATGCACTGAAAATCAGTTCTGTCTGAACTAACAGCTAGGTTTTGGGGCTTGGACAGAGGCACAATGGATCTTCTGGGATGCCTTCATCCCAATATAAACTGCAAACTCTTGTACTGGTGCCCTTAGCAGATCTGAGTCACCTTCACTGATGCGGCAGACCTAAGCCGGGTTTTCATGGACAGGAATGCAAGGAGCACAGCAGATAAGCAGAGTTGTACCAAGTTGTACCAGCTCAGACACAGTGTGGTTTACTTTAAGCTTTGAAGAAGTCAAGCTAAGAGCAGCTCAAAATAATTTTAATTTTAAAGTGAATTCAGATCACCAGAAGTTTGGAGCAGCTTTTTTTCAATCATAACTGAAAATCAGTGCAGCTCTGTCAATAGACAACATATGAGTGAAGAAACTGCAGCTTGCAGGAGATCATGAAAATACGGTAGAAGGAGTTTTCTGCCAGAGACAAGGGGACAGCTGATATCTAGAGCAAGGAAAAAAAGTCCCTGGGGTTAACAAGAAAAAAAATCCAAAAGCATTCCAAAACATTTCACCAAAGAAAGTCCAAGTGTTAGTGACAGATGTTAATGTTGTTGCTAAATGCTTGACTGGCAGGTAGTCAGATACTTGTGAGTTGAGTGTGGCTTAAGAGCTTACTTGAAAGCAAATAGAAGCTTGAAATGAGGCAACTCCAGTTCCCTGTTCCGGGAGAAACATGGGAACTGCTGTGAGCAGTTCACTGTGTGAAGACTCATCTGTTTAACCTAATGTCTGTCTTCTGCAATGGCCAGTGGCAGATGCTTTGGACAAGAAAAGAAATAAGGCATGTATGGAGCATTCCTTCCCCTCCTATAATCCCCAGATCCTGGCAGTCAACACGTTAGGGACTTCCTAATGCCAGACATTGCACCTGGACCATTGTTTCTAATAGTCACCAGTGGACCTATATTCCATAAATTTGACTAATCTTTTTTTGTATTCATTTATACTTTTGGCCTCTGCAGTCTCCTATGGCAACAAACCCCTGGGCTGAATTTGTCTGTGTGTTAGAAAGAAGACTTTTTTTCTGTTTTGAACCTGGTTCTCAGTAATTTTGCTGGGTGTCCCAGTTCCTGCACAGTTAAAAATAGTGAATGACTGTCCCTTGCTCAGACTCCTAAGGCTGGCTCATTTTAGAGATCAGAGAGCCACAGTTTCCCTTAATGAAGCAGAAAATGCTTATTCTCCAAAAACTGCTGTGTGTCCCTGTTGCCCTTGCTTTTGTACACTGCTTCAATCAGGGTCACCCTACACCATTAAAATATGAGTACTCCATGTTATACTACTTCTCATATATTTGACCTATTTATAACCTCTGTTTTGTGGACTCTATTCACATATGCCTGAAAAGAAAACAAATCTTTGCAAAAAAATGGTACAAATATCTCTTGTGTTTCTTGTTCCTCTTACAAGAGCTGATAAGGTGTGTCCCCAGTGCAGTGGATAGAATCATAGGAATGTTTAGGTTGGAAAAGGTCCTTAAGATCCTCGAGTCTGACCATAAACCTAACAGCGTTAAGTGCACCACTAAACCATGTCCCTAAGTGCCACATTTACATGTCTTTTAAATACCACCAGGGATGGCCACTACTACTTCCGTGGCCAGCCTGTTCCAGTGGCAACCCTTCAGTGAAAAAATATTCCTTAAAATCTAAATCGTGCAACTTGAGGTTTTTTCTTTTTGCCCTGTCATTTGTTACTGGAGACAAAGGAAGGAGTGAAATGGTTCTTGTTTCAGGACATCTCCTGGAACTGTCATTACTGTCTCTACAGGAATGCAGGGACCACGTGCAGCTGGGCTTCTCATCTCCCCACCAGTTTTGAGGCCACCACCAGAGTGGTCATTTTGGTGGGGAAACTGGAGAAGAGCACAGTTAATTGGACTGCATAAATCTGCTTGTACAGAGCCATCATGGGAGAAGGGTGTGAAGAGTCTTCCAAAAGGATCAGTTCTTCCCCTCTTCTTATCTCTGCCTGCAGAGAGCCCTTTCACTGCCCTGTGAGGGAAGGGTGAGGGAGAAGCCCTGGCTTCAGAATCCAGTTATTTTCCATGGCTCCTTTTAAAAGTATTGTTACAGCTGCTGCCTTGTGCTTTTTGCCTGTGAGAAGTCCCTGGCTCTTGCCCTCCCCATAGCAGTTCCCACTCTGCAGTGGGAGGCTCCTCTGAAGAGCAGACACGCTGCCCTGAGCATCTCAGCCACACGAAGAGAAAAACAGACAATTTCCAGGCAACTCTTGATTTATGAGCACTTACCCAGCTAAGGTGATTAGCCCAAAATGTTGACCTAAAGCCACCAGTGGGAGGCAGCTCCATTGCTGTTGTAATTGGGCTTACCTCATACCCTCAGATCAGTATCTGATTTATCACCACAGCAGTTCTGCTCTAAAGTACTGAGCCTAAATGTTCTTTTGCTTCCCTGGTGGAGAAATCACAAGGAGATATAGGTTTAGAGCCAAATTTTCAGAGGCAGATTCCAACTGTTTTCATCTCTTTTAGCCCTTAAGGTTTTGGGTGCATTACAATTGAAAAGGGTAAAAGCTCCAAAATCAGGAAGGCTGCTTCATTAAGCACAGAAAATCTAGATGCCTGCTGATGAACCAGATCCCTCTCCCATTAATATTCCCCTCTGCAGCCACTGGACACCATTCTTGAGTTATCCAAGAGTGTTCAGAGAAAATATCTGCACCATAATCTTTAAAGGAGGAAAGGATGGTAATGACTTACAGCAGATGCTCTGGTGGCCAGGGTCACTGGGAAAAGCTGGACTGGCTTTGGTGCATTAAACCCCAATTAGGCCGCTGAGATTTAAACATGCATGTACATGTTTTGCTGAATCAGTGCCACACTGCACAAAAATTTCTTACTTTGAATTTTGAATGTACACATATTTGGCACCAGAAAGGGAGCATGCAAAGAGTTAGAGGCACAAATCTGCAGGGTACATCAAGGCCCTTGTGAAATATGGCCCTGGATTTTGGCACCTGACTTTGACTTCATAGCCAGACGGTGAAGAAAAATACATTCAAATTTCTATAGTAAACATATCTAGCAAACTTAACTTTAGCAGTGAGTCTGTTACCAGTTGCATTCAAAAATTTGCATTTTTAATCTGTTATGTCACTTACTGTCATATAAAACTTTTTCTGCTCTGTTAAAAAAAGGTGTGTTAGTATGAACTGCATGAGAACTTACTCTTGAAATGACAATATTTGATTTTAATCCTCACATTTCTTTGAACAAGTTTTTACATCTTCATCTCTAAAAAGGAAGCGACCTTCACATTTAGCAGCACTGAATTTGAAACAAAAAACAAATGTGCTGCACATGAATATCAAGCCCGTATAACTGTGCAGGATCTTTTTGGTGGTCACTGCACTCTAGCTGGACAGGTCACTGCTTAACTGCAGAGCAGTTATAGTCCTCAGAAGAACTCCTTTACTTCTGTTTTATATTGCAATAACTTAATGAAGTAAAATTGGACCAGTGCCATAACATTTAAGGAACTATGTTTTGAAGCCTTCTTCACACCAGTGTAATTTGCTGTGACATGTGGCACATGTCTCAGAAACACATTCAGAGATAAATCATTAAAATGGCCAGCTGTAACTGCACTGCAGCCGAGGATGTCATGCCAACATTCACTGGATTCCCCACCTGCTATGGGAGATGGATATGACAGAAGCTGAATGGCCAACAGAGGAAGCCTTTTGGAGGTTTGCATTCAGCTGTTTCCCTGTGGCTGAAGATCTTGTGTTCATACATTTCTTCCCCACATAAACACTGGAGTGACTTCTCCCACATTGTGGCCAGTCATTGCTGGGTAGTGGAAAGTGGTGCAGTTTCCACTATGACTGGAAAGAGACTGGGAATGCCCTTCACTGACACACCTGACTGTGAATGTCCCATTTGGTTCAAAGCTGCTTACATGGCACATTTCCTACACAATGAACAGCAGATGCTGACCAAGGGCATTAGCCTGCTAGCCCCCAAACCGTCAGTGGTGTATGACTGTGCTCTTTTATTATTGCCTTCCATTTGTGTAGCCAAATTCTAGCCACACGGTTGCCTGCAGGAAGACATTCTACATGCAAGTGCTGCTGTTGCCACTCTTAACTCCCTCACAGCTTTCATTCACAGTCTGGTTTTGGTTGTGAGGCCCTCCTTGTTGCAGAAAGTCCATGTAACACTGAAGACCTGCTCAGCTGCTGATCACAGCTGGGCTGGGACCCAAAATTAGAAGCTATTTGCAAAATGAGAAAGTTTGGGAAAGTTATTGGCGCCATGAATTATTCCAGGTTTAGGCAAATTTCCTCCAAACTCACAAACACAATATTGGATAGAGAATAAGCGTGGGTAGAAATTTTCTGGAGAGAGACTGATTTTGACTTTTTTCCTCTTGCTGATTTCTTCTCTTGACATGAACCACTTGAGAATTTTTTTAAATGTTCCAAGTCTGGAGATATGAGCGCCTAACAAAGCAAGCACAATTTTGTTGTTTCTTGCTACTGCACTGTTGACAAACAAGGAAGAAAAAAAGCATTAGAGAAGGCTCCAACTGATTCTGTGAGGGCTCATGTTTGTGCATTAAATCACTGCCTGACCTCTGGGACTGCCTGCTGACCCTCAGCTACACAGTCAGCATCGTAAACAAGGAAAACACAAATGTTCAGATTACAAATACAACCACCACAATCTTGGAAACCACTGTTTTTCCTTATCTTCTGGCAAATAAATGCATAGAGGCAGAAATAAATATTTAAATAAAGTTTCATAGGCTACGGCTTACTTACGGTACTCACTTTTCTGAGAATTCAGAATGGCATTTCTGGGAACCTTTATTGTACCTTTCTACCCACTAAAGCCTTGGTATTGTAAACTGATTCCCACTCTGCACTACACTATAACTTAAAGGGTGGCTCAAAACAAACAGCAGTAGATCAGTTTACATGCCTGGATACTATTGAAATTGCAAGGCCTTTGTTCTCATGTTTATTTTATTTCTAAAGAAACATACCTTTTTAGGATAATATTTTAAGGAAATGCTTTAAGTCACATTTTACTTGTCTAATACATTTGCTTGTATTTTTTCTTTTAAAAATTGAACTGTGACTAAATTACAAACAATCCTCATTCTTCAATTCGTGTAAACACACCTTTTCAGACCAATACATGCTATGAAGAAAGTAGAGGAGGAGGGGGAATTTTGCTCGAATTCCTGGGTAGATTGCAGGTGCATTTGTTTGTATTAAGAGAAATGTCTAACAGAATCCTCCTTTGTGACACACTATAGCAACTTTTCAATTTTCTCTCATTAGCTCATGGTACTTCCTCCTCAATAAGGTACTATTGTGCTGCCTCTAACCTGATCTGGGAAACACTGTGGAGCTGTCAACTCATCAACCCTAGAAAATGGATAGTTAATCTTTTCAGGGGACTTGTTTCATTTCCTGTAGCTCATGTAAAATCCAAATATTTAGCTACTACAAACAGTGAGTTCTTCACCTGGATTTCACTGATAAAGCAACAAAGATTATTACTTCTGAATTTTTTCTCCTTTTCTTCAGTTTGAAAATGAATGCCTCTGGGTGAATAGAGCCTCATTTGTAAAGTCACAATCCAGCACTTTATTACAATGGCATACAATTATGTTTTCTGAGGTTTTTAGTTTGCATTGGGTTTAAAAATTCACCTCCTATTTTCTCTGGTGCTCTCAGATTTTTGGTTCTCACCCCTTGATAGGATACATAGAGAGCATTGGACTACTCAGTCTTTCATGGGCCTAATCATGGGGCTGAATGATGCTTCATGCAGGATCAACCTTCCATAATTTCAAACAGTGGGGTGCTCTTTCAAGGTCAGAATCTCACTGTCAAAAAGGCTCCATCACCATCGCTTATTCTCTTGACGTGCGTTAAGATTGTCTTTTGTGCTTTGGTATCACCTTCCTGATGATCCAATTCTAGTTGAGAAAAGATAGACTGTGAGGAGTAAGAAGCAAATGAGGGATTTCTTGTCCTTTCTCAGAGGCTAGCCTTTCTAGTCAGAGCCTTTGGGGTGCCCACTGTCTTTGCACCTTGGTGGAGACCCACTGAAGCCTGCAGGCTCACGACGGCAAGCGCAGAGAAGACACAGAAAGGGATCCAGAGAAGCAAAGAGCTTGTGAGATCCACAGCAGTGTCTAAAGATAAGTCCTGAAGAAATGCCCAGAACCGCCCTCTTTATGGATTAAAATAATAAAAGCTACATGCCTAAGAAAGAGGAAAGAAAGATCCTGTACTGCAGAGAAACACTTTCAGTCTGCTGGTTTACCCAATGGAACAAGGAAGGATTCCTCCTCAGAGATGCTGGAAATCAGAGGCGGAGGCAAAATAGGAGGTTACCTCTGAAAAGGCATTGTTCCCTGTTCAAAAGGGAAAAAAAGACAGAAAAAAAAGCACAAGCAACTCTTAGAAGATGTGGCATGAAATCAGCCTGCAGTCTTATGTGGTGCCAGTGACAATGGAGGTTTCACCTGTGGACTAGAAAGCACAAGCAGACAGTGTTTTTAGAAAGATGCACCAGAGTAGAAATTCCTGACATTTTAAAGTGGTGGTACCTCTGTGCATTCGTTTTATATCCCAGTACACATCTCTGATTTCTAGGCTATTGCTCTGAAAACTGGGTTATTGTTCAGGAGTATAGTGTGCAAAAGAGGACAATAGAGGAGGGAAAAGAAGCAGGAGAGAGAGAACTTAAGAAGAAAACAGGAGAGAAAGTAGGATACAATTTAAAGGGGTAACTATGGGGTAATAAAACAGATTTACCCCAGGTGAAGAAAGCAATTTTTTTTCCCCCTCAGAGTGAATATCACTTTAGAACATAACCTACACATTATCTCAAAGAACAACAAGCTCCTGAGGTCTGGGCTGTAAATTAGCATTGGAACAATCTGGTAAGAGTGGGCTGGGTTCCTTCTGAGTTCACTCTGACAGCGCTCCCATGCTAAAATATATTAATATAGTCATGATAGCCTGAAGATATAACTGTGATGGTACAAAACTTGATGTGCCCCCAGTGAGCTCTTAATCCTCCTGTTTCACGGTGTTCTCACTGCTCAAAAGCAGTGCAGTTTACTGTGAAAAAAACCCCCAGCACATTAATTTTACCATGCTGAATACCAAAGGAACCATGATAACTAACTTTTATATTTTGTACCAAATAAATTTCCAGTAACAAATACTCTTACAACAAGTACCAAAGGAACTCAGAATTGCTAAGTTATTTTTCCATTGACTTTTGGAACACCCGATAATCCTTCTATATATATCAGTTCAGAAACAGCGAAATCGCCTTTATCACAACCAGCTGACCCAATCTCAGCTGTTCTTTGAAAATAAAACCACATGTTTTCATAGTTGCTCCACGTGGAGATCCATTTAGTCCCTCTCCTCCAATAGCTTCTGTTGCCAAAACTTGCAGTTTTATGAAACGGGAGTAGCTGCTGCATGGACTCAAACCTGTCTTCCGGGTGGGATCCCCAGTTTCATCCCTATGACTCAATCAGTCACCCCAACAAGGCACATCTTCTGAAGTTTTGTCTGTTTTGCTATACACATTTGCAGAGTTCTTCCCCTGGATGACTGATCGATTGGAGCAGAATGCATGGTGTGTCAAAATATTTTACCCTTCCCTTCTGGAACACTTTCTTAACTTTTTATTTGGGGTTGTCTTACCTTCAGAATGGCTTGGCCTGCAAGTGTTGGATGTGTTTTATTTTGTTAGCCTCAATAAGAATAGGTTGTGTTTGGGCAGTTTGTATTAATATAAACATTCACCAAAAGAAAAAAAGAAAAAAGAAGGAAAAAAAAAAAAAAAAAGGAAGTCAGTTTTGCTGACTCCGGGCTTTGGTGCAGCAATACCTTAGCTGACTAAGAGGTAGAAGGACATGGTTCTGCACGTAGAAGAAAGGCTACTGACACAGGAAGTCTATAAAGCTGTGGGAGGAAGGATGAGCTGGGAAGCAGTGAAGGAAGGGGGGAGGAAGGCTGCCTGGACGTAGGCAGGGAGGAAGGTGAGGAGGCTTAGCACAAAGTACTGCTGCTTCAGGTCAGTTCTCTTGGTGTGTAAGAGTAGAGCACATACAGCATATAGGTACAGGGAACACCTTCAAAACCTGCTCAGCATCTGCAAGAGGTAATTAGATGAGCTGGGCAGTCAGTGCAGACTGAAGCAGTGCATTGAGCTGAAGCTCAAATGGTCACTCTTCTCCATCACTCACTACCAAGATGATGCAGACCTTGCCAGCATGTACAGGGGAAATCAGCTGGTAACAAATGGGCTACAATTGCCTGAGAGTGGAGCGGCACAGAAATGAAGTTTGAGGGGAAAGAAAAACATAGAGCAAGCTTGGTGAAAACATATTTCCTTTTCCTTTCCTGTCCATAACACTGGAACAATTTGGGTTTCCTCTCAGGTGTGAAGCTCTTTCAATGCATCACTTACACTGTTTAAATCACTGCTTTGTGGGAAGACCTCATCCCAACTTGCTGAATGCTGAGACTTCAGACATTTGAACCTTCTTTGACGGGCTTCAGCAACAGTCAGGAAGATACTGATGTTTAGGCAAGTCCAGGCACACCTCCTCTGGGCAATCCAGTCTGGCACCAGCATGTCAGCTCAGCCCTCCTGCTTCTCACAGAATTTCAAATCAAAGCTCACCAGAGTCTCATACCTTTCTCATCAGTGAACACTGGCCTCAGTCACGCTTGACAGAACCTGCAGAGGATGAGCTGCAGCAGCCAGACTGACAGAGCAGCCTTGTGCCTGTGGTACAGCAACACACTCAAGCACATGGCCAAAGCAGGGCAGGGAGATCAGTGAGAGACTTTGGTTCAACATTCAAACTCCAGCCCATCAAGCCTTCCTGGCTTCCCAGCCCATGGCTCTGGCTTACCCCACTGCAGCAGCCATGCAGCACCTCTTACTCAGAAGCTGAGGATGCTGAGGTTTTAGGAGAAAGGCAGAGGGAAGGAGGAAAATAGGAGAGATCATGAGACCCCTGGAAACTGCTGCACTCTGGAAAAGGTATTTTACAGGTCTACTATTTTGGCACAGATTTCATAAGGTAGAGTTTGGGTGTTCCTCTAGTGATGTAACTGTACAGCAGCTCACTCACTTCATGGGGGTGTTGGAGGCATAGCAGAAGATCATATCAATGACCTTTTTTAACCTCTTTGTACCTTTCCACAGTCCCCCTATCTGTGATGCCATGACATAACATCCTTTAAAACAAGCTGCTTGCAAGATACAAGAAAATCTGATGCAGTGCTTGCTGTTTGCTCTTTCTGCCTTTAACTTAAGGCCATCTGCATGGTTCTTGGAAGTCCCAAGAGATCTCTCTCCTCTGCTGAAGAGATGTCAATGTGGTTTCAAAGAGACTTTCAAGGTGGAGAATAAGAGAAAATGAATTTTCCTCATATGGCACCTTGGGACAGAATGATGCTGACAGCTGTGCACCTTGAACTATTCTCCTGGCAGTGGTGCAGTGATATGATAAATTTAGTTTAAAGATGACTGGGAATTCTGAAGCTAAGCATTCTTTATCTGAAAAAAGCAATTCATCAATACAGAAGCAATGTATGGGAAATGTCTGTGGTATTCAAGAGCAGAGAAAATGTTTTATATTTTTTTCAATGATCTAAATGTTAAATTTTGACATTTTAAAGGAGAAAGAATCTGTTCTCATCTTTGGAAAAACATTTTGTTTCAAAATGTTACCTATAGTGATAGCTATGCATACTGCTTGCTAAATGGTCTACAAAATTTTGAAATATTGTGAAATTACTGAAGAAAAAACAAAAAATAGAAATGGTTTATAAAGTTTCTTTGAGTAGTCTTTGCAAAGTTGCAGTTCATGAAGTTTTGCAAGATCGTGATTGTTCTTCCCACAGTGAAAGGAACTGTGAATGAAAGACTCAGGCAGCCATATGTGAAGAAACCATTTCCCACTATCTTTGAGAATGTCTGGGAAACATAAGAAAACCACTGACAATTAGTGGCCACGTAAAATAGCTTGCTCTTCCGCTTTATAATCATAAAATGCATTCATCTGGCAGCACTGGTTTTGAAGGGACTGGCTTAATGGATCCACGAGTGGCAGATGTTACATTTTCTACAGTAACTGTAAATTCTTTCTGGGAATTGGCAGCACCTTCCCAGACAATGCATGTGAGCATGCAATCCATTTTCATAGAGATGCTTGTTAAAAGAAAATGAACACAACTGCAAAAATAACCAAAGAAACAAATCAGCAGCCTCCTCCTCACTGCAAGAGGCAATGCCACACCTGCCTTCCACTGTCTATGCTTCCTACTCAGTATTCTTAATTTCTCTGGGTTCAAAAGCAGTAGTTTATTAGCTGGTTACAAATAATTGGGAATCCCACAAATAAATTATTCTCCAATTTGGTTTTTCAGGAAACTAAAACACTGGGCAGACTAAGATGTATTTTCACCAAAAATTTAATGCTTATAGTTTCTCTTGGCTTAAGTTGGCAATGTGTTGTCATATAGCAGTAATCTCAGTACCTTTTACACTGTCGTGTCAGGGTTTCATACCAAATATTTATGATCAACTAGAAGGTTGCAGCAGTACGAACAGTTTCTGCACTTCCCTGTCCTCTCTTTGTATCTTACATTCCAGGTAAATATTTGCTTGCTCTTTGGAGTCTGAAAACTAGTGCTTTTCAGATTGTCCTCCATACCCGTGTGAAATAGACTGTACATCTTTAATTTCTTCTTGCCTTTGTAAGTTCCACCACAGCAGTGAGATTTGACTACAAACAAGCATCTTTTCTGGCTACCTGGTTTAATTTTTACTGCATTAACCAGGTGATATCCTGGAAGGATTCCTGCTGACAAGGTGGTGTTTCATTTCACCTGCTGGGCTCTGGCCAGTGGGCCCAGCAGGGCTCAGACTGGCACTGACTCAGCATTTGCAGTTTGTGCTTGCCTACATCCATTAAAGTAGATGAAATCTAAGGGCTTCAGAATGAATTGTTCAGTAAAATGATGATAAAAGCATGCATTAATCTTTTGGCTTAAAATTTACTTAAATTTTGTTTCTTTGTATTTTTTCTACTCTTTTGAGAGCAACATGTAATGTTCATAATAGCTGCTGCCAAGTGTTCCCTTCCTGTTTTCTAATACTGTACTTCACATTCCTGGGAAGCAAAGGATTGTCTCTTGTGGCCTTGTGAAGGTTATGTCCCTCAGGTTTAGTGATACACTTCAAATGCTAATTATGAGGTAGTGACCAAATCCCACTGTCCTGTGACTGCATTATGAGGACATTGTGACCTACAAAGTTTCTGATTCACACACTGTGTGTCTGCTCTACCTCAACACACAAAGCCATATGCCATAGGATTTTTTATGGAATATGTGCAAATAAATGGGATGAGACTCCAGAGATAAAAGAGCAGAAAATGTCAGAAAGGAAGATAATCTGAAGAGATGAATGTGGAAGATGAGAAGAAGGAAACCAAAGTGGCTATATTACACTGAAACTAAGAGGAGCCTTGGGCAGACCCAATTCCAGTGTAAATCATCTGTTTCCATAACAGTCCCAAACAACCACTTTTGTTTTTCCACTTGAAACCTGAAAGTGTGAAGCACTTTGAGAGCTGCAGCTTAGGATCACTTGTACATGGGAAATTGATGGTGTGGCAGAGCCTGACTGTCAAAATTGAGAATAATTCATTAATTGTGTATCACTCATTTTATGTATGTTTCAGATGCAAATTCCGGAAGGACCTTGACTGTAAGAAAGCAGGCTCTGAATTTTTCCAAATAATTTTTTAATGGCCTATCTTGGATGAATATTGACCATCAGATATAAATCTAAGCTGAAGATAGAAGCAGTGCAAGCTATAGGTACTTCCAAAACCACAGATTTCAGATGGTGCCTAAATGAATCATGAAGTGTGGGGTGCAGAGATTACCAGAAAGTTCACTGCTGCTTCTTTCTACATTGATCAAATAAGGAAGGAAAAGTGCTGATTTCTGGAAAAAAACAGGGGTGTTGCAGAGTTTACTCTGCCTGAGGGATAAGATGATGGATCAAGAGAGGAAGAGGATGTAAATACAGTCCCTGTGTGTGTTTTTGCCTGAATGAGCTGGAGGAGGCAGGGGTGGGCTGAGGGACTGAGTTCTGCTAGGCTGGTGGAGGGTTTCCTTGTCTGATACTGTCTGACTATAACTAACAAAGCCTCTTGCTTTGATCTTGTGACAGTGGAAATCCATCTAATGCTGCTGTTTTGAAAGCTTGTGGGTTCCTTTCATTATTTCATTACCTATGCTGAGTAAAAGAAACAATGTGGTTTGTTTTAAATTAATGGCTGTCCATTCATTACCGCAGCGACTCCGAGTATTTTCTTCTGTCGGCTCCCTGTAAGGTCAGCCCCTGAACAATTCAAGTTTTGTGGGTTTCTCTCAACTTCTGAGACTCGGAGCTAGAAGGAATGTCCTCCTGCAACCACACTGTAAATAACTTTCATGGTGGTGGCCAGTCTGAGGTGAACGGCTGGTCTTGGGGAGGAGGTCTCAGTAAGAGCCATGCCCTTAAGCCAGCCCCTGAATCGCCACGATATCGAGCTCAGCAGCCAAGTCCCAGCCCCCAGGAGCACGAGGCACCAAGAGAAGGGGTTGATCTCCCTGGGACACCATAACAAACACAGCACTGGAGAAAGAGCGGAAACAAATCTGTTATGGCTTTACTCCCACCTTATCTATACTACCCCGTACTATTTTTGCCATTACCCTTTTTTACATCTTCCAACTTTTTCATCAGATGTTTGAGCTACTCCTCTTTCCCATGTCTTACATTATTTTTTCCACTTATTGGAGCTGGGGGGATTTTTGCTCCCTGTTTTTCCCTTTGGTTTTCATGTGGGCTTGACATTATTGTCATAAAATATATTTTAAAAATAATATAAGTGGAATGTAATTGATTTGGTGTCTTTCATGAATGATAAATCATTGAAAATAAATACTAATTTGAGGAATATCTTTAACTGACAGCGTTATGTTTCCCAATGTATTTATACATTTAAAGTTGTTTGTGTCATCACATCAGTTGAACAGAAGTTCAACTCATGTTCAGAAAGCTGTGCTGCAAAAAAGCAGGTTTCTGACTCCTGGGAAATTTACTTGAAAAATCAAAAAAAGGTTGCATTGAAACTGTAACTAACCCCCTTTTTCTTGTCTTCTCTCCTTCTCTGCCTCTGTTCTATGCTCTCACAGCTTTCCTGAGCCAGTGTTCTGTAGACCCAGTGAAAACCCAGGGGTTCCCCTGGATCTCTGGTTCCTTCTGAAGAGGCAGGAGATGAGGGCTGGAGACCCAGACACAGATTTTCAAGTGCACAAGAGAGAGTCCTGATTTTCTGGGTTACCAAATCTTCATGAATGGATCTAGGTGTGGGATCCCTGACCCTGTCATTGTGTTATCCCTTAGCAGCCTGAAGATATTTGCCAAATGAAGAGAGGTACCCTACTTTTCCCATCATGTCCATATGTCTTGCACCCAGAGTGGTGTGGGATGGTGAGAATGGCCAGGAGCTGCATGTGACTGTGCTCCTGGATGTAGAAGGAGAGAGATATGAGGTTGTTAGGGGAGCTGAACTGAGTTGTGGTAACTTCAGAGGCCATCAGGTGCCTACACAACCCTGGTCAAACCAGCTGCTTGGAATTCTGACTGTGAGAATGCTCCACTGACAGCTGAGAGTGCTCCTAGGAAAAAACTAAATGTCACCAATGCTTCTGGAACTGCCAAATTACTTTTGCTAAGGATAATGGAAACCAGCAAGTAGCTCTACAATCAGAATACAGCATATAGCAAATGCTGTGGTTTGGATAATGGGGAGAAAAAGAAATACTAAACTGTTTCCTCCTTCCCAGACTATCTTCCACTTTCTGTCCTGAGTAAAGAGATGGAATAATCCACTGATAGAAAAAAACCCCAAAACATTCTGTCCATTAGGAAAAGAAGAGCAGCTCTCCTACATTCTCAGGAAAATCTCTGACACACACAATAATAATGCTGTACAGGTCTGCAGCTCAATGGGAATAAAGAAAGTGAGTCTGGTACAGTTGGGAAAACCTATTCCTACACACACTTGCTGGTCAAGTTTGGGTGAGCAGTTGGGATTGCAGACATGTGAGTTCTTCTGCAAGTGCAAAAAGTGCTGAAACTCAATTTCTGGCTCTTGCCAGCTTTCCTTCATTTTCCTTTTTGGCTTCAGCTTTATTCCCTTCATGTTAATTCCCTACCTAGTATTTGCACTTCATGTTTTCCTGTTTACTGGGAGCACCAAAGGCCACATCTCAGCAGAAGTGATGGGTATGGAGAGATTCAGATATGCACATGAAGCTTTCTTAAGTGTATTACAGAGATACGCTTTTCCTCATTTTCCAAATGCTTATGGAGGTATTTACATTTTACATTTTTCTCTTTCTGCGTGATCAGGAAGGTCATTCTTTACTTGTGTGCAGGAGCCTGGAAGCTGAGGAGAACCCCTGGACAGAGCACCAGGACGCTTCACAGAGCACACAGCCGGAGCATCTCTGGGGGCTGGAGAATAAAGCATCTAAAGTTTGGGATGAAAATAAAAGTGTCATAAAGTGTTACTGTTGAGAAGGCAGGCTCGGCCAGGTTTTTAAAAACTTCCCATATCTACCCTGCCTTTTGACAGCTTCTCAGATAACTCACATGGTAAGGCAGACATATTGCTGCACCAAGCACCAGGTGGAAAAAATCAAAGTAACAGCCTGTTGCAAGCCCCTTGTTAGCATGGCAAGTTTCATATTGACACCTGGCGTGCAGACACCCCGGCCTCCACACGCACGCACCCAAGCCCAGCTTTTAGAGAGCTATTCGGCTCCTGGCCATTGCCTCTGTGCTCCAGAAATCATTCCTGTCTCTAATCGTTTCATTTCACCCTACAGTGAAAACACAGGGAGTACAAGAGGTTTTTTTAAATGCCAGGGTCGTTGGCTAATTTTTCAGCCTAAAATACTTAGTGGGAATCAGTGCATTGCAGGTTTGCTCATGAAGCTCTGACTTGGGCTGATCAGCAATTATTCCCGAGCGAAGCCGGAGCCAGCATCCCAGGATGTGTGGGAGCGGTCTCTCACCAGGGTGTGCTTGTGGCTCACACTTTGGCTGAATGAGCACCCATGCATCCTTCTGACGCCCTCTGGAGCAAGGGGGGATGCCCTGAAAGCAGGACCAAGGCTGGAGTCCTGCCTGGTTCAAAGAGCAGCTGGTGATGCAACTTCATTCAGCATATTAACACAGATTTTTCCTCCTGAGTGTTTTTATTTGTCAGAATAGCAAACTTGGGCTCCATCATAGCAAAAATAAGGCTTTGATGCATTGTGTCTTTTTGCCAGATATTTAACAGTAATCCAAATAAATTACTTGGTTCAGCGGTTCACAGAACATGAGTCAAAACTCCTATTTTAAGAGAAAAAAATTTCTTAGGATTTCATTTCTGCCATAATTCCTGAGCTGCCAAGATAGGGTGTCTCATTTTTAGGTATTTTAAAAACCTGATTTGGTTAAAAAAGCTGCAGCCATTGTCCTAAACAGCTGACAGGTTCCCACCAGCCCTCCTCATGCCAGCTGGCTCATGTATTCACAGAGTATCTTGGCAAATGGTCAAATACAACACACATTTTAAGCAGCTGGATTAACCTAGAGATTCTTACCAGAACCTTTTCATCTGCTTTTCAGAGGCAGACCACTGCCATTTAATTATACTTTAATTGAATGAAAAAACAAGTTAATACCTAATTAATTGGGGTTACAGAAGAATGGCAATGCAGAAGCCTGGATTCTGGAACACAGCATCTAAAGGATAGCCTTGCTAATTTTAGCTACATTTGGAACTTGTTTGTGGCCCTTCCCTTCCCTTCCCTTCCCTTCCCTTCCCTTCCCTTCCCTTCCCTTCC